>JARIHO010000078.1:0-525976 GCA_029282495.1 Mycena albidolilacea
CTCACAGGTCCGCTTCAATGCCAGCTTGACTGAGTGTTTGCGAGTTGGTTCTGTTGTCAACCGAGGTCAGAGAAAATGTTGTGTTCGCTGGCATGTCTGGTCGAAGTGCTTTCAGAAACTGGGTCAAATCCGCCCGAAAAATTGATCAATGGTTTGTACGATTATGGGTGAACAAGACTTGACTTGGTTGGCAAACTGATTGTCAAATCCAGCCACACCAATCTTATTATTCGTGTTCACTGCGGGAGTTGTTGGGATGTTGTAAAGAGCCTAAAGACAATTTTAGAGCGAGAGGGGAGGGAGAGTGTCTGTAATTTGCCTGCAAACAGCTTGGAGTGATCGTGGCTGAATGACTAAGTTCAACATCGAGGGTTCGACAACAAATTGACAGACCATTGCAACTGGCGGGCGGTGTAGCATCCACTGTGGTCACAGAACCCCCTGACTTTCAGGGTACAGTGGCCTGGATTTCACCATTCACTGCCTTTCATAGTGATTTATTTTTCAGGTATTTACAATTTCACGTACCCTCGGAAAGCACATTTTCAAGTGCATAAATTTCACGATCATTTAGAATGAGTTTTTCAACACAGAAGTACATGAATTTCATGGCCTAGATATAGCAAGTGCAACCAAACCAAACTTCTTCAGAATTGGTCAATCTTGAGCCTAGCATGTCTGAAATGTTTGAAAATTTCAAAATAATGGGCTCAAAGAGCTAAGATTTGGAAAAATGAGGGGACCCGGTGGCCTGCACACGGTACATAACTCAAGTGGCGACCTTCTACCGTGAAAACTTCAGGTAACTTTGATTTTCAACTCATAAATACATAAACATCAATCATTTAGTAGTCCATAATCTTGTGACTGCGCAATACCTTTGATTCAACCTACACTTACCCTTCCTAGCCAGGTATATAAGACAATCACTTAAAGTCAATAGTTTGTTAGTAGCTTGATATCAGTACCTTTGGGGTTAATGTTGCTTTGAGGAAGTGTTCAGTGTACTTTTTTGCCTTATCATTCTGTTACGCTCATCCACTTTCCAATCCTTTCCGGTCGTTTCCGGCCAATTCCGGTTACGGCCTTTACGGTCGTTCCATCCCAACCATCTTCCTGTTGCATCCGGCTAGTTCTGTTGATGCACAACCTTTGGGGTTTCCGCAATGAAGGTCTTCTGAGCGTTCCCCAGATCAACATATGACTTATGCCACCATGCTTCCCTCTTTATTGTTCTTATTGTCTTTCACTGTACTTATTGTCTCTTACTTACTTCTTTCCGCATTAGACTTATCTCCGTATTTAGTATAAATACGTATTATGTTCTACAGTATCTTTAGTTGAAAATTAACATGCTTTGCCTCCGCATCGCTCCGTGGTCCGATTCCGTCTTTACATCTCCGAGCCAACTTAGTTGGTGTACCCGCTCACCTTTGTGGTATCACTTCCGGCCATATCCGACTTTCCGACTTTCCGTCCTTTTCCGACACGGATACAACACATTCAATGAAAATGCTGTGAACTGCCGCCCACTGAGGGCTCAAACTCCCTACTTTGATCTTGAAAATCACTGAGAACTAGTGAATAAAGGTAGTGAATGAGCCATTTCAAGGGGGGATATCCAGGTACTTTCAACACAGTGAAAATCACGATGCCTCCCTGAAAACTCACACAAAAGGCCATGGATTCAATTTCAAATCACCGTGAAAGACTTGCCTAAAAGTCAGGGGGGATGCAACCAGTGATCTGGTGATAGGACAACAGCATTTTTCAAGGACATGACAGGCCCAGAACGCAGGGGACGCGAAAAACTGCGAAATATCGGTGGCAAAACCACCAAGCGACTAACACTATTACAATGTCGTGGGAGCAATAAGGTTGACATGTCTGTTAAGTCCTTCCGGAAGAGAGTATTCGAGAGTTCGAATGGCCTCCTTGCCACTATTGAGGTGGGTGAAGACGGAGAAATCGGCCCGCAGCATCTGGTTCGCCTTGCCGACCGGGACGGTGAATGAGATCCAGTCTCCGGCAGGGGTCAATGTCTTCGACTCTACATCATTGTCTGAAAGCCATTGTGCCACGGCGGCGGAGGTCTCTTCAGTGGGCCGGGCAAACGCTTCGACCTGTCAATCTCTCGTTTAGACAGTCCGAAATATCTCACCTCTTCTTTTGTCAACCACTGACCTATCAAGCGCGAGGAATGATGAATCGTATCTGCGGAGAGACCATCACTCGTAGAAAGGACTGTCAGGAAAGCTGGCCGCGTTCAGAGCGCTCTCAAGACCAGCCATATCATTTTGCACAAGATTGATCCGCAAGTTCAACGTCTTGTCAACTGGAGCAGCACCTGAATGAAACCGGCAGGAGCGGCACCACGACGATCATGCACCACCAGATTTGCGAGGGCCGTAAGCTTCCCATATACAAGGGCTAGTAGGGATGTGGCAAACAAAGCGGACAGCAGCATGACGGACGGCTTCTTCGATTACATCCAAGAGGGCGCGAACTTATGGACGCACCGTGAAACCATCGTTTCCAGATTTCACTTTGCGACCCGTCTCGGGGCCGTGATAACAATAATATCGAACCTTGAGCATCTCACTGTTTTTTTTTATCTTCGACCCAGTTTTCGGTCGAGGTATAATTTGAATCAATACGCCATTGGGTTCCAAAGGTCGTACATAAGCTGGGAAGAGAACATGTGAGGTCCTTCGGCACCACAGCAGCACGTTGTCATGCTCAAATGAGGATGTTTTCTTCACACCCAGTGGGAGGAAGATGTAACCAATTGCCCTTGGCATTTCGCGAGAAAATCAGTTATTTTTGGTATCGCTTTCGAGGGCTGGTCGAGATCGAAAGCATGCGGTACGTTTGTTCGAGGTTGAGTGATGTGCGGCGCCGGGCCGCGGTTGTGTAAACGAGCAATTTTCGATCCAAATGACGAGCGGCGTTACAGATGTCATCGAGGGAGCCGTCCAGGTGATAGTTTACAAGATAAGATTTGATAGTGCGAACGGTGCACTTGCGTGTGAATGGCACGCATCATGGCAGTTGCTGTTGGAGTGGAAAGTGGGCACGTGTTAATGTTTATTTTTCTTCCGTAACGTCTTCCCGAGATTTCTCGGGACCGATACTCCAGTGTTCGAAATGGCTCCCGACACCGACTGTCCTCTTCCCCCCGACTGGTATCAGAAGAACTGCAGCGGTTTTGAAACGAGATTCAAGGTGCATCAACTTTTGAATTCCGTTGGTGACTGATTCATGTTCCTCGGGATCCCGGGGGCTGTGAGCAAGAATATCCTTCTATTCGCCAGCGAGATTCTCAGGCCACATGTCGCTATCTGGCCGCTGCGGCATTTCCGGCGAGAGATGCATGTTATCAATATTCGGACTTTTGAGAATTTCTTCGTCCCAATCGGCAGTTCCCACCGTTGCGGGGCAGAAGCCCTATATTTCGCGACCAATATATTGCTCCATCATGATAAGTGTAGACCTACTGGATTCTGCTAAGTTCCGAAGAACGCAAGAGCATGTGGCTTGCGCAATGGAGCGCATGGGACACAATCTCCACGACCATATAAGTGACTGGGAAACAGTCAATGAGTTCCAGGTTCTCTCCTCGAGCAGACGCGTCTCACCTCTAGTATCCTGACCATGTTCTTCGTTGCCTCCCTGATCACCTACGCGCTCCTCGCGACCTCTGCGTTCGCCGCCAACCCCCGTCTGGAGGGGCGCATTGCTCGTCGTCGTGAGGGTGCCCACCAGTCGGGCCCTATGCGCCCGGCTTCGGGTGTCAACAACCTGATCAAGGGCAACTCGTCGCACGTCGCGTTCAGCTCCAACTGGGCTGGCGCCGCCTTCGAGTCCCCGGCCGGCACCTACAAGTCGGTGACAGGCGAGTTACTACCACTTGCCCTCTCCTGCACCGCTAATAATTGTAATTTTGCAGGCACGTTCGTCGTGCCCACCCCCAAAGTGCCCAGCGGCAGCTCGACCAGCGGCACCTACGCAGCGTCCGCCTGGGTCGGCATCGACGGTGACACCTGCGGGAGTGCTATCCTGCAGACCGGAATCGACTTCACCATCTCCGGTGGCCGCGTTTCCTTCGACGGTGTGGTGTTTCCTGCTTAAACGAAGTTAATCCATTAACATAACTCTGCAGCATGGTACGAGTACTTCCCTGACTTCGCCCACGACTTCACCGGTATCACCATTTCTGCCGGCAACACGATCAAGTTGACGGTGACCGCTTCCTCTGCTACGGCCGGAACCGCCGTTATCCAGAACGTGTCGACTGGCCAGGTATGAGGTTCTTTCCTGAGTGATTACATACAGCTTCCTTATCCTATCAACAGACCGTCTCCAAGGCACTCACCTCGTCCGCACGTCTCTGCCAGCAGAACGCTGAGTGGATTGTCGAGGACTTTGAGGAGGGCAACTCTCTGGTCCCCTTTGCCAACTTCGGCACCGTGGTTTTCACCGGAGCCAGCGCAGGCACCTCCTCTGGCACCACTGTTGGCCCGACGGGCTCTGTCCTCATCGACATCCAGCAGAACAACCAGGTCTTGACTTCGGTCAGCTCCACCGGCTCGTCTGTTACCGTCTCCTACGTTTGAGTCTCCTACGTTCGAGGGGTGTTGTAGAGAGAGAACACTTGCTGTATTATTAACGTTTGCGATGAATCTATTCAACGAAACTTGTATAAAGGTCGAGGAAATTTCAAACGCGGACCAGATCCGATAATCCAGAGTGATTGCAATTGTTCGATGACGTGAAACCAGAAAGAAAGAAAGGCTAGAATCCGTCGTTTCAATCCAACCAGTTCCACGGCGAAAGAATCGTCTAGGCTTGGGGAGGTGCTCAGCAAAGTGATCAGACGAGGTGACGGGCCGTGAGGTCGAACAACATCGATCAGCAAATTGGTGTCCGATCCGATCGGCTGGCTTTCGGCTTTACTAGTATTTTTCTCAAATTTTTCTCTTGCTCTCATGCCGAGTCTCGTGCCTTTACACGGCTCTCTTGTTTTCACCTTCTGCTATGGTCCTGAAACCAACCTGGAACTCCATTTATCTCCCGCCAAGCACCGGATGTCGTTGCTAACGCTCGCTGGCCGCTGTACATGTTTTCGCTTGATTTTGACCTTGTACTTTTTAATGGGCTCCTTTTTCAAAATACTTCCGCGTCAGACATGCGAAAAAGCGATCAAGAAACCCGCCCCGATTAATGGATGCATGCAAGATGCATGCGCCGTCTCGCTTTGATTTTCAGGGCCGTGGTGACGACAAATGTCCAAGCGTTGGCGCGTTGATGCGTTGACGCTTTGGCCCTCCCTCTTGAATGTTGAGGGCCAATATTGTATATAATGCACCGGTCCTCTGGGCTCTGGTCTTGGATTTGATTCGGCTTGATTCCACTCGACTATTCTCCCTTGCGTGCAATAATCAAATGTCGTGCTACCGCCCCGCGTACCCTGCATACCCCGTCGTGCCGCAGCCTCCTGCGTGGGCACATGCCCGAGAGCAGGTATTAATACCACTGTCCCTTCTGCTTCGTTTCTAGACTAACCATTTTCGTCCCACCCAGGGCCAACGCCTCGACGCCTGCAGTTTTGTTCCCGGCGTATATTGCTTCCCGATCCCGCCCCCCACCCCCGCTGCCATTCTAAACGGCTCATATCGTGCTGAGCAGGAGTGCATAGAGTACTTCCCCCGGCACCCCGAATTTTGCGGACGACCGTCCATGAGCGTCTCCTTTTCGGTTCACGGCCACCCCGCACCGTATCTGAAGGATATCCTGAAGGACCGAGTGCTCCTCGACGGCGCGCATGAAGCTGTCATGGCCGAAAATGGCTGGTCCCGCACACGATGGGTCCTCGAGGTATGTTCTTGCATAACTCTTTCCTGCCTCCAGAATCCGTTCAAATCTGTCACCGCATCTGTGCTGACGAGGTTTTGCAGTGGCCGGGGTATAATAATTCTCCTCGCGGATTGGTGGTCGCTGGCTTGAGCCGCACCGCGCTCGCGAAGGAGGTCGCCATATGTGTTGCGATATTTCTACGCGACGCTGCTCACCATAGCGAGAATAGCGCTTGGTCCCCGCGCGGCGTGCACTTCGGCGACGTCCGCCTCGTTGCGATGAACTACTACTCCCGCGTTTGGGTTCCGGTGCTTGCACTTGATACGGACCCGTGATGGATGGGGAAATTATTGTGTATTTATTACCTAGAACACTTTCTGGTGCGAACAGGACCCCGGACAATCCCTTTTGACCCTAGGGCCCGCACCGGACACAATTTGACTTTTTGGCTCGAAAACCTAGGTTCTGACTGGACAAAAACTGGGGTTTGAGGCCGCACAACCTAGGTCCTGTCCAGATAAAAACTTGGGGTCTCGTCGATGTTTGGGTCGATGTCCGGGCGAAATTTTGTCACCAAATTCGGCTGGAAACAATTTCTTCACCTCAAGTTCAAGTTCAACTCATGTGTATTCCGCATAGAAGAGTAGAAAGGGTATACGAGGAAATTTAGGCATTTTTTTGGGTCATGAGAGCGGAAAATTACCCGTTTGAGAAGCCTGGGCTAGGTCCTGTCCGGACAAAAACAATGTGATCTCGAGGAAATCTGCCCGGACAAAAATCAAGGATTTCCGGAATTTCGGGCCCTAGCCTCCAAAGGGATTGTCAGGGGTCTACTAAGTATACAACCATACGTAACAAATGTATTATTTTTGACTCTTGATCGCCGTGAAGCTAAAATTGTGCGCAGGTTTTGTGTACAGGTCCTTGCAGGCCTCGCTGTATTCCTATAGTATGTACAGGGGAATCTGGTTTGAAAAACGTGAGGTAAGTAGACGCGAAATTGTCGGACATTCCGCAAGCCTGAGAATTGGAGACGCCTTCGAATGTGGCGTTAAGTCAGGGTAGATATCTCGGCAATTGCCGCGGCACCGCTGCTCGGAGATCAAACATTTCTAGTCCCTAATTCTACTTCCACCTTCTCCCCGCCGAGCTTCGTGTAAGCTTCGATGGCGACGTACGCAGTCACACAGCCACATTCCTGGTTTGAACTTCACTCCCACCTTCTCCCGCTCGAGCTTTGTGTAAACTGCTATTCTCTGTGAAATCTACTCAAATGACTTCTCTGGCGAGAATGGTCATCGCGGATCTTTACGTCTGTGTCGGGATTGTTTTGTGCCGCATCCCTTGCATCCTCGGCGCTACCGTGACTGGCCTCCTTGGGGCCCGATTCTGGCGATGCCGAACAGCTCGGCCCCCTCCCCCTCCCCTCCCCGCAGCACGTATCGACATTCGTCAGCGCCCTCTGACTGCGCACCACCAAAGCTCTTACCTATTTAGCCTCCCCCTTGAGCTGCGGCAGTGTATCTACGAGCACGCGCTCGGTGGGCACCTGGTGAAGCTCCGACTTGCTGCATCCAAAGGCCACAAACACTATGTGATTGCCTCGATGTTCTACATGCCCCCCGAGGATCCGGATAAAATCCTCAACCTCCGCGTCCACCCCCCCGCTGACGAGATTCCCGTCGCGCTGCTGCGTTCGTGCCGGCAGGTCTACCTCGAAGCACTGCCGGTGCTCCACCGGAAAAACACCTTTTATTTCCTGGCACACGAGTTCCACACTGTGCTCTTAGCCGCGCTGGGGGAGTACTGCGTACACGACATCCGCAACGTCTACCTCCGGCAGGATTCCGTCAATAAGCCCGGGCCCACATACGCCTCCAGATGGGGTGCGGTGTTCACGCTCCTGAAGCAGATGCGCGGCCTCGAGTGTCTGAGCCTCGAGCTCCACGCGGGCGTTGTCGTCATCGACCAGACGGAGCCCCACCCGCTCGGTGCCGTCCTAGGCAGCGCATGGGGCCGCGGCGTGCTCAGTATTCGCGGCCTGCGCCGATTCGCGCTCTTCTTTTCGACGGGAGACCCGCCGATGCTCCCGGAATTCAGTTTCAGGCTTTCGGAAAGGCTTCGGACGCTGATGACGGGCGAGAGGGCGGACGAGCGGTATGCGGAGTTTCTGGCGATGAGCAGAGCCGGGCGAGAGCGCAGGGAAACGGCGGCTGTGTTGGAGGCCGCTGCGGTGGGGCACTAACACGCCGGGCCTGGGATTCGGGCCACTGGCCACGATGTATAGTATGTTTACGTATGGTGCAAAATGTTGTATTTCTGTTCGTCATCCTGATTCATAGCAGAGAAATTCTCCAGCTGGGGGAGTAGCGTTCTACCACTTCAAGTTGAACTTGAACTTCAAATTAGTTGAGCGATGCACGGATTTCGTAGTCGCAAAAACGCACTATTATGATCAGGTTGGAAAATATTCTCAGCATCCGAGCACAGGCTACTTACCGCAGCGCCCCTGCGAGTGGTTGAATTATGTCAATGTCAGGGTTAAACAGCGCGCATTTTTGTCTCATCTCTCGTTCGATCTGATCCTAGATTTTCGAATGGTGTCCAAAGCATTCACGAAAGCCGCCAGAACTTTAGTTGGATTAGTCTCTCGTAGACAGACGCTTCAACAGCGAGAAACTCGTACCCTTTGTTGAATAGTTAAATATACTTGCATCTCTCTGTGTTCTCCCTTTGTGTTTTGCGGCCTTTTCTGTTGCGACGTAGGAGACTATTGCGGGACGAAACAGAAGAAACATGGCCCAGGCAGTCCCCCAGAACTCCGCCGAATACACCCCAACCCGCATCGACATTTGCCGACTCCCAATCGGTGAACAGGGCCCCCAAGCTGTGGTCTGCCCCAGCTCCCCTTCGAGTCGCAGGAGCAGCCTGTTATTCCGTCTTGAGCCTTTCCTAGCCCCATTCAGGAAATCGGGGTGCGTTGAAAGCTCTAGTATGTGGAGTGAACCGCGTCGCGTGTCCATACTCAATTATCCGGCTAGCTTACGACTTTGATGAGAGCGTCTGTCCATACCGCTAGTTTGCGGCTAGCTCAGGCATTTGGGCAAGGCCGTCTGGGGGCGCAGCCCGTCTGCCCTTCTACACAGATATTCTGATTTTTTTTGTGCCCCGCACCTCGGCCTTGCCTCGGCCATGAGGGGATTGTTTAATTTTGGTTCTTAAAGTTGAACATGCGTCCCCAACTCCTGAGGCTGGGATCGCGCACCAATCGGATCATCCATCCCATCAATTTATGTGCATCAACCTTCTATCGAGGCAATCAACCACGCTTTGACCATACGGCCCCGCGATGCAACGCTTAGACCGCGCTTGGATCGCGTGTGGGTATCTCAATCAAAGGTTGGGATCCGTCCGGCGTCGAGATAAGTCGCGGCAAAGCTTGGAAAATACTCGTCGCTTTTAAATGTGGCGGACAGACACTAAGCTCGTACCTCGCTGTGTAGATTTTGCGAGTCTTCTTCCAAGATATTACAAGCGAATTCGGATGCCTACATATGTGTATGTGGTGTAGGCGTTCATTCGGGAATTATGAACGAGGAGAGGAGGCACGCCGGCCCAGCATCTATGTATCATAAAATACCCCGCAATCATATCGTGCGCGGTGTTGTCTACAGTGCCAACCTATGCTGGTCGTCCGAGGACGAGGGAAATTCAAGCTTCCTTCTTCTGTACAAGATAGTGGCAGATATCCATCATTTCATTCCTCGCACACAGAATCAGAATCAGCTTGTAGAATAGATTGGATCTGGTGGGCAGGGTAGATCGACGCGAGGCGGACGGGGCTTCGAAATGCATATCGCGCATGCACGAGGCGAGGCGAGGCGAGACTACCGCGCGTCGACGTAGGTGCGCGTGTCGGATATGTTGGCGAACACCGGCGCGGCGGGATCCGAGGCGTGCCCGGACGGAGGGCGGAGAAGCGGGTACGGGTGCAGGGGCAGGTCGAGGGACGGTAGCGAAGGGAGGGTCTGAAGAGGAGGAGGAGCATGAGGTGGGGGTGGAGGTGGTTCGGTGCGCTCGGAGGAGAAGCTGAAGCTGAGGTGCATGACGTGCGAGCCTAGGACGGGCTCTGTCTCGTTCTCGGGTTCGCCCTCGCCGTCCGCGTCCGCGTCGTCGTCTTCGGCCTGCGCAGTGCGTGAGTCGCCCTGTCCGTCCCCGGTCCCACTTCCAATATCGCCCCCGTTACTATGGCCGGCCCCGCCCCTAGCGTCGTCAGTGGCAGCGGGGGCGGGGGTGGGGGTGGGAGTAGGAACTGGCGCAGCCACCTTCACCCGCCCGCCAGACGACTCCTCCGACTCACACTCCGACGCAGCGTCCGGCTCCCCCTCTGCATCCACGTCGTCCCCCTCCCCATCCCCCTCCATCTCGACGTCGACGTCCCGACGCGGCGGCACATAAACACGATAGACCTCCCGCGACGTCGACGCCACACGCAGCGGGAGAGGGAGGGGAGGCACGGGCTTCGGGCGCGAGGCATACCCGTGCTTGCGCTTGCGGTGCCGGTGCAGCGAGGACGGGTCGGCGGTGCTGAAATCGCACTTGAGGCCGTTGGGGTAGTGTTCGGGGCACTTGTGCGGTTTGGCGCGGGTGCTACAACGGAAATGAGGACGGAATACGTTATTGTGGGGAAGACAAAACGCACTGGGTGCGGATGTGGGTGGCGAGGTTGGACTTTTGCAGGGTCTGGTGCCCGCATCCATCCACCGGGCATCGGAACATCCTGCAAGCATCATAAGACCACAAAAGAGGAAAGAAAGCAAGAACGCACAATGACTCCTTATCCTTGTTATGCGTGAGCATATGCCGGGGCAGGTCCGTGTTCCTCCGCAAGGACACCCCACATATCTCGCAAGTCGCGCCATTGTCCTCACCCTTCAGCTGCAAGTGATATTTCCCTCAGTACCCACCGTCCTTGGGAGACTATCAGACCCACCGGTAAAGGCTGGAAGTACTCCGGGGGCGGCGTCGGCGGGCGCGACTGGAACACCGATGTCGACGCTGCCGGTGAATACATCGACCAAAGAAAATCGGAGAAAAGACTCGAGAGCGGGGCGCGCGTAGGAGCGGTATCTGGTAGCAGCAGGACACGCCCAGGACCAGGACTATGCAGCCCAGAACATCACTCAAAAGGCCAAGGATAGGATATCCGCAAGTGGCGGTGCTATGTACACGTGACTCAGCCGCGTCGCGTCCAGAAATCCAAAATTCGAGGGAAAAAACGCTCGACCCACTGGGTGGAGCGCGCTGCCGATAAAATGGTGTAAAAATTGCAAATCTAATGGATGTATGGGAGTTTGTATTTCTATAATTGAACGAATTCAGGGTTCCCTCCACGAAGTGATTTAGCAAGGTTCAACTACAACATCATATTGGTGTCGAGGAGGGAATGCCGGAAAGGGGATTTTTTCAAGGGCTCCCGAGCTTTGTACGACGTCGTGGTGAGTATAGGCTTGATACGATATTTTGTGCAGTAGTACCAGCCCTATGTGTTCCGCATTTTGAGTCAGAAATCTGTGGAAGATCAATGACATTGATGGTGGAACCGGGTAGAAGGGGTTAAAAATCAGTCCTGGGCATGGAAATCATGTTGCAACGACCTTTGAACTGGTGATTACTTTTGTTTAACAAGGTTCAACAGCACTATGAAAACGTGTTAGGCATTCCAACCAATTTTCGTGCAGATCTGAATGCGTTACCGAAATGACGAGTCTCGTTGGGTCCGGCGGCGGCGCACAGGGTGAGCGAAAGCAAAGGAGCTCAGGTGGCGGCGGCGCTGACGTGTGCGGAATGACGCTGAAAGGGTCCGGCGGCGGTGCACAGGGTGAGCGGGAGCGAAGTGGCGGCGGCACTGACGTCACAGTTATTGATGAATTGATGAACTGATGGCAGCGAAACTCCGCCGAGGTGCCGGTGGCATTGATCGTGGTATTGCCAGAATCGACTCGGAATTCAGCACTGACTTCGCCGCCAAACGAGCGGATTTATTTCTAACGAGACATACATTCACTCAAAGGGCAGGTAACGGAGAGTTTGGTTCCATACCAGGTCGAATAATCGCCCGACAAAAACGATCTGTAATCGTCGCCCGATAAACCAGAGCCTCCGGTGGGTCCCCAGCGGCGAAGTAAAGCCTGAATTCACGCAGACCCAGGCCCTTCATACTCAGCACCCCGCGGCCCCAGGCAGTGTTAAACACGTCCCGCTGCGGGGAGAGTTCGCTCCATTCCAGCAGCTGAAATGCGAACTCGAAGACGAGCTTCTTCAGGCGTATCTGTCGCAGGAGCTGGAATACCGCGGGCCAGGGAGGCGTGGGTGTGCTGTGGTAGTCGTGGTACAGGTGCAGGCTGCGGATGTCGGGGAGGCAGTGGGCTCCCCAGCCAGATGCGATGACGGTCTCGAGCTGGCAGACGTGGATGCCGAAGGTGTTGTAACGGTGTATTGTGGGCAGGGCTTCGAGGTAGACTTGTCGGCAGGAGAGGAGGAGCGTGGTGTTAATGCTGTCTGTGCGAAGGAGAGCTCGGAGAGAGACGGGTTCGGCTGGGCTCGGCAGCTCGTAGTACGCCGAGTGCACGATGCAGTGTCCGAGGGTCCGGGACGCGACGAGCCCGACGGCGATAAAGCGCCCGCCAAGAACCTCGTTGTAGATGCACTGCCGTAGTTTCGGTGGGAGGTGCAGGAAGGGGCAGTCGGCTTGCTGTTGAGGCAGAGGCCGCTCACGAATGGGAAGACGAGTTGAGGGGAGCGGAGGCGGATATATAGATGGAAGTGGGTCTCTTTTAACCTGCCGGCCAAACTTGAACCTCCAGGGAAGGTATGAAAGGAGCCCTCGGTTGTGGTTGCCTTTGGATTTGGTCATGGCTCAGCCAGCTATCTGGAAGACTCGGTATGAGCAAAAGCCACTACATTGCAAGAAAATTGTAGCACTTCTGCAAGCAGCTGCGCCTGCCGCGGCACCGGCAGTGTGAGAGCGGAGGAAGTAACGTTACTTGTGCTTGACATGTATCGCGCGCGGCAACCTGGATCGGAACGGCGCCCGACACCGCCTTGATAAGACGGGTCTCCAGCTCGCCCTGCCAGTGGCGCTGTTCAGCGTTTGACTGTTTGCCATTCAATGCCTCGAAGCTAATTTCGAATTTCAAGAACCCCAGAGCTTGGCAAGAGCAGTAAGAGCGCGTTTCGACTTTTGGCGCTCGAGAAGACGCTTTTCTGTGCTTCAGAGTTGTTGACCGAGCCTGACACCTTCCAAGTTGCTGCCAACATTGGCGTTCTTGGTCGGCTTCATTCCAGGTCAAGCACACGGCGGCCGACGGGCCCCTGAATGATGAGAGCAGCTGCGGAGAGCAAGTCGGTTTGGTTCCACGCATCGATTCATCCACAGAATCGATATCTACAGCGATAAAAAAAAGTGTACGAACTGCCGGCTTTGCGTGCCTACATACAGGAGTGGGCAAGCGCGGCATAGTCAAGCACTAAGTCATCCGAGTCCCTTTACGCCCTGCTTTGGCACAAGCCAGCCGCAGGAAATGGCCGTTTGCAATTTGACATGAGGGCGTAAAGGAAAAAGAGCGTGGCGGTGTTTGGCTTATGTACTGGCCGTCCGAATTGGGATAGGGGCTCTTGTCGAGGCGCGTATGCAGCTCTGGCTGCTTGCTGTTTTCTCATCCAAGTCTGGAGGCACGAAGAGCTTAATACGCACAGTATTCAGAACACTGTATTATTCCAGGTTTAACGGAAAAAATACATGTCTATTTTCTATTTTCCGCTCCTCTCGTAGTCTATACAGACGCTTTACCATTTCCAGCCCGTACCTCGCTTTGATAAACTCCCTTCGGGCTATTATTCGTCTCAATAGGTCTTCGTCCATCATTCAAACGCCGTTGCTTGAATCTTGAACATCTTGCAGTACTCTCCATTAAGCGCCATCAGCTCCGTATGCGTCCCAGTTTCTAGAATGCGGCCATCTTTCATACATCTAAAAAACCAGTCAATAATGGTCCTCCACAAAACCACGAAGGTCACCTACAGGATCACATCGGCGTGCTTGGTGAGATGGGCGAATCGGTGCGTGACGAAGAGCATGGTTTTGCCGTCGCGCGCCCGCCTGAGGTTCTGGAACAACTGCCACTCCGCCTCTGGGTCGAGGTTCGAGCTGGGCTCGTCGACGCACACGAGCTTGACGGCACCAGAAGTGAAGCGCATGAAGGTTCGGGATCTGTACGCGGATGAGTCAGAGGCCTTGGGGTAAAGGCCGAGACACGCACGCTACTAATCGTTGCCGCTCCCCGCCTACGATTTGTCTCGTCAATAATTCCTGACCAGAGCTAGAGATACACCCACCGGAGACATCTGCCTCTTTTGACATCTTCTCGAACGCCTCTGCCAGGGGCGTCTTCTGGACGTTGACGCCATACTGCAAGCCCCGTGGATGCTCCAGCACCGTCTCAAACCCCTCGCCCATTTTGGCAATCACCTCCTCCGCACCGCCCTGCCGCGTCGCACTCCGAATCATCTCCATGTCGCGCACATGCGCGGGGTTGCCCAGTCCGATGTTCTCGCGCAGGGACAACGGGTAGAGATGGTGGTCCTGCGTCAGCGCCGCCGTCGCGTGCCGCAGGTCCGCGAGCCTGTACGCCTGGATGTCCGCGCCGTCGACGCTGATCGACCCGGAGCTCGCGTCGTACAGCCGCGTCAGCAGCTTCACGATCGTGCTCTTGCCGCTGCCGTTCGCGCCGACAACGACGATGAGCTGCCCCGCCTTGATCGAGAGTGTGATGTCGTCAAGCGCTTTGGCGGTGGTGCCTGGGTAGGAGAACGAGACGTTTCTGGGATGGAGATGAGCGGCACGTTGAGGGTAAATTTTCAGGGCACGCACTTCAGCTCAAAAGGCATTCCATGCTCATGTGGACGGCCGAGAGGGGGATAGGGCAGGTCGCCACTTTGCGTCTGGTGCACAGTCCTTTCGAGGTCATACATAGTTTTCACCGGATTAAGATTATTTGCCAGGACCTGAATTCTGTAGATGACCCCCCAGTCAAGCGTCGAGGACAGCAGACTCTCGCTCTGGTGGAGCGTGGCAATTGTTGCAAGGCTTAATCCGCTAGGGCTGAAGATCGCATGGGCTGCATAGTATATCTGACGGAGATCGAAAGATTAGATGTAGTGTTTTGACGAAGCACTATCATACCATGGGAAGGTCGCGCGCTAGTCTGGTGGCGATGTGCGAGGTGGCACCATTCAGGCGCCCATACTGCTCGTCCACTTCGCTGGTATCGGTGTCGCCCAGTAATTTTACGGCCCTCCGGAATTCTGCATGCGCGTCATTGAGGTGCATGGGAGAGCAGCGATGAAAACTTGCCTTGGAGTATGTGCTGAACGATATCGCCGGTGATAATGTCCTGCTTGTACTGTGTCTCACTGAGCTCGCGCAGGCCCTTCATCCGCAAAAAGTGCTGGTTATTGGCCTCGACTATGTGCGGCTCGTTCCACAGGGAACGATCGAACACAAATCTGAGAACAGGCTTCACCAGGCAGAGAAGAGCGAAAGTCGCGCCGTGGCCGGTGGACAGTATAGTGCGGGAGATGTAGGTAAGTTGTCCTATTGCGCCCGCCACATTGCAAGTCGCGATTAGACTGGAATTAAACGCATACCACGCACGTTGTTCGCTGGTGCGTGGTATGCTCAGATTGGCTGCAAAAAAGGGTAAACGCGCTCTATGATTGAAGTTGCAGCATGTACCTTGAACCCCAGTAAGATCCGTCGCCAACCTAGCTAGTTGCATGGTCAGTGACAAGCGCACGCCTGAATTGCGGAAAGTTACAGCGCAAGACGAGATTTTGGAACTTAAGAATAACTTTATCCTCAAGTCTGGACTCGAGGCGGCCACTGTATTGATTGGATTCAGTCACTGAAGGTTTACGAGACCATTCACTCACCTCCACAGGTTTACTGCGGCCGTAAAAACCAGGCATAGCATGCGGAGTGCTACAGCTCGGAAAATAGCGGCACCGTCGGGACTGCCTGTCTTCAAGCCGGCCTCGATCTAAGGACATTTCGCATCATGGTCCCGAAAATGAAATCACCAAGACACACGATAGTGAGAACTCGGCTCGAAAGGTGGAGACTCAGTGTGGGCTCTATACTCGCGTGCCAAATATGGACGACTAGAAGGAGCGAAAAGAGCCATGGACTTGACGTATATACATCTTTTATAAGACGCAGCCAGGTAGGGAATACTCTTGGCGCCTTGTTCCACTGTTCGCGCAGGCTGAGAGGCGAGAAGGCCTGTGTTACGACGCGGTACACCCCCAGCTGTAAGGTCCTAATGGGCGGCCCTGCGTACTCGGTGCTTTCCGTTGGACCATTCTTGCTCGCTACAGTCATCAGTGGATGGGCAAAGATTCGAATACGCGAGTTGTCTTATAGCACCGATTGGCGCCAATCAAACAGCGCCCTCCGGGTCGAGTCATCCTAGGAGGCCTCATGGTAAGTATGCCGACAGGAACGGCGTTCAGTATGTGCCAATCACCGACATCTGCATTGCGAAAAGATCTAGAAGGGACCAAGGATACAGGTTCGGTGATCAATTTCAAGCAGTAGCTTGAGGAGTCGTCGCCAGTGTCCCTTCCAGCCATTCTTGTTATCTGAAGCCACCAGTGGGCGAAGATTCGGAGCCGCGGTTTATATTATCGATTGCCAGAAATAGTGGGTTCGGAAGCGCCGAATCAAATAGCTCAAACTCAGGTCCACCGAGTCAGAGAGGTCTCGCGATGAGGACGGGGTTCAGTGAGTACCAGGGTGGGATCAAAAAGACATGGCACGGCCATCGCTCGGATCAGACAAGCCACCATCGTTTTGCTCAGACACCTGCGAAAACCCAACCAAAACCTATCAAAAGCCATTCTCTCAGCAAACCAACGCTCCTGTCCGATCGATTCGTCTCAACACTCAGTATCCTCTGAAGCCCGAGTCGCTACCCTCGGAATTTTGACCGCGAAGGAGGACCATGGTGTTGACGCGACGAGCATATAAATCCATTTCACGATGGCTCCCCAACGAAATCATCTCCGAAATCATCCGGGCTGCACCGCGGTCCGACCAGGTAGCGCTATGCAGGACTCCAAGCTGTTTCACGCCCTTAGTGTCCCAGTTTTGTACCGGGTCGTCGAGCTCTATGGCTCTTCATCCATGACTGGTTTTTGTTACATTTCCCCACCTCGTCAGCTGTACCCTGTCTGCTACCCACGATGATCGCTGGACTTGCACACAGTAAGACACGCTCGCGTCCTTGACTCCTTCCTTATTCGTCACCCCGCTCTGAAATCCATCTGGATTGAATACTCCACTGATTTTTATTCATGGCCGCCGACGTCAGCTCGTATTCCGATGTAAAATCTCCAGTGGCTTCGGGCCCCGCCCGAGTTTCTTTCTTCCATAACAGATACTTCAAAATTGAAAGAAGTTAGATTGGATTGGCTTCGTTGTCCTCTATGGCCAGTAGGAACCAGGTTCGTGACACGCAGCGATGTTCCTTTCATTTGCTGTATTGATTGTTTCGACAGCCAATACAAGGCACTCCTCGATTCTGCGTTGAAGCACATACGACGACATTGAAAATACAGGTGTCTCCCGCCTTATCTAGCTGGACAGATTACCCGGTAGGTCTCCCAATTTATTGAATTCTTTGCTGTTAATTCCCCTGAAGCAGCAAATCCTTCCATATCTTACGAAGTCCCTCCCTGGCTTCGCAGCTTTGGCATTTTCTCGTTCTCCTATTTCGGTTACATCCCTCGCCTTCTCAACGACAGCGAGGCCCTAGATGAGATCAAGACTTTTGCGGATGCATGTCCAACATTGCAAGCGTGTCGGTTCGCACCTTCACTCATGGGTAAGTTTCCGAATTCGGTCCTGACTGGCCGCCATCCAAACTGATGTTTTCAGACCAGAGAGCTTGGAGGAGAGTCGACGGTGTCTGGGAGAAGTTTCCGCCCCACGATTTCTTTGTGCTAGCGGGCATTTCTTGGGATTGAGTGCTATATGTATCGACAGGCTTATCTGCCAACTGTGTATATCTTTCAGAAGCACTCGATTTGAATTCCTGCATTGCGGCTGACCTGTAAGAGGACACGCACAAATTCCAACTTCCACCCGTTGTAAGAATCGCGATTGAATCTCACGAGTTTCCAGCGAACATTCTATCTTAGGTTGACAAGTGGACTAGGGTCTGTGCTGTGACCTTGACGTTGTGGTTATCGAGACCACTCTGATATCCGCCTGCGATGATCCCGCGACGGACAGCCACAGCAATTCAGCTCAAACGCACATGTTTCGAGTGTCACTGAACGGGAATTTCAGGGTGCGTTGATAATTCCATGCGCGTCTGCACCTTGCTGGGCTGACTGTATCGTCAGGTATCGTCTATTTCAACAAAAGTAGGGTTGGAATCAATGAGAGCAACGTCGCGATGTCTATATGCCCAATACCCGATTGCTCCGTTGTTGCAATAACCGAAAGTGGAAACGGTGATGGTAACTGGAGGCGGCTTTCGTTATTACGGTCATTGGCACTCTGACTAGCCTCGTCTCATCCTTTCTCTGGTCGGACTACCATGTCGCCGACGACGCCAACTGAGTTGGCGGTCACTATCGGCCATGTTGTAGAAGGAAGATCGTTTGCGCTGTTCGTTGGCGCACTGGCTGCTCGTCACTCGCTGACCATTGCGCAGGGCGTCTTTTATCCTTTTCCTCTGGGACTATCTAATTGTGAGGGCTTTGGCGGTCATCGGTCCGTTCCGTTGACCATTTGCGGTTCCAGACACTCGACGGGGAGGTCCAACACTTCTGGTCAGGCCATTGGTCAATTTCAAGGATTCTATTCTTATGCGTCAGTCCATTCGTCTATGCCATTCTCGGGGCTAACTTTTTGCGCGCTCAGAACCGGTACTTCACGTTAGGATTGTTGACGTGCGTGCGGGATTTGTTCACCAGTTCCGCGATGGACCTAACGCGACCTATTGCCAGGTTTCGCATATTGTGCGATTTCTATCCGAGCATATTCCCCTCCGAGGTGCGTCGCTTCGTTCTCGCTCGAATTGTCGCGTCTTACCGTGCGTTTCCAGTTGTAATGGAACCCCTAACTCCATATTTTCACTCTCTGACCTGCCAATAGCTGCGATGTCGCCCTGCGGATAAACTTCCCTCTTAATCTGGGTGCTCTCGCAATCATCCAGGGCACGTACTCTCTTAGCCTTTGCACTCTCCTCCCTAACCCGCCCCCAGGAATCCTCATCCTCCGCCTGTGGTACCTCTTCCAAAAGAACAAAATAGCCCAGTACACCCTCCTGATCGTCTTCTTCTTGTGCACCGCCGGATCCGTCGCAATTCTAGTCCTGCAATTCAACCAGCTGCACTCGCACCTCGTCAAAATGCCGGGGCGCGGGCTATCCTTCTGCGCCGACCCGCCCCCATCGCAGTTCTGGATGGTCTTCATCCCGTCGTTCTTCCTCCACGGCGTGCTCTCACTGTTCATGCTCGTCCGGGTCGTCCAGAACATACGGACCGCGAGGAACATCCCGTTGATGAAGAGATGCCTCAGAGAGTCAGTCGGTGGTCTCGCTTCCAGCCGTATATCCCGCTAATATTCGAGTGCAGTGGCGGATTTCTGTACATGGTCATCTTCTGTGCGTCCGCCCACCCAGCATTCTACGTCCCGTAATCAAGCCTGACCCGCCCTCTAGTCTCGGTCTCGTTCTCAATATCATCAGCCATCGTCGGCGTGTCTCCTTCCGTGAGTCAAGTCGTTCTTTATCTCACCACACAGTCTCATTCACCCCCGCAGGTCGGCGTCGTCGCCATGTTCTCCAAGTGCGCTTTTATCTTGTCCTCCACTGCTTGCTGTTCGTAGCTGACTTCCTCCTCCAGCTTCATGCTTGCCCTCCTCTCAATCTGCGTCTCCCGCGTAATCCTCCACCTCAGCGGCATCGTTCAAGCCTACGCCGTCGACCCCCTCTCCAAGGCACCCGCACTGCTGCAGCTCACGGCGCTCGTCGACCGCGTCGCATGGGAGCGCAAGATGGGGTGCCTGGTGTTTGTGCCGCCGCACGACGACGACGTGCTGGGCGACACTGACTACGAAGTGGATGATGGATTCCGACCGCTGAAGTGCTGAACTCCGAGCCCAAATTTGTGCCTGCATGTACTGTATTTTTAGTGTATTGACCTCTTTTCCCCGCGCCTGCTCGACGAACAACATTCAGTTTGCGAAGCGAAAACAGTATGTACATTTCGTCTCGTCTCGTCTATGCAGTCTATGGAAGGCGGAGGTATGTATCATGAATACAGAGTGTATGCTATATGATGTAACGTGAAATGTGAAGTGCGAAGTTGTCTTGAGTAGAGTACAAATGCAATGCTCCGAGTTCCGAGTGTCCGATATGCAGCGACAGTCCAGTCCAGTCCAATGCAGCGCCGCCCCGCTGCTCGCTCACTTCTTCCCCTTGCCGTTCCCACCCCCACCCTGCACGGGGACGTTCTCGTTCCCCCCACCACCGATACTCATCCCCGCGATCCCACCCGCCACACCGCCCACACCCTCGCCCGCCGCGCCATTCCCGTTCACCGTCGCATTCCACGCACCGCCCCCCACGCCCAGCCCCCCCTTGCCGCTGCTGTGCGCAACCCGCGCCGCCGCCGCCTGCTCCAGCACCCCGCGGTACACCCCCTGGTTGAACCCGACGCACCGCAGCCCGACGCACGCGACGCGCAGCGCGCCCGCGGCGTACAGCTGCGCTGTCTCGTAGATGTTCTGCGGGGAGGTGTTTTTGCGACCCGTGAGGGTGTCTTTGATGAGGGCTTGTGTTGTCTGCGCGGGGGGTTAGCTTGGGCTGGAAAGCAAGGCGTACGGGGGAGCAAGGGGAGGAGAGCAAGAAGGGAGGAAGGAGGAGGGAGGAAGGGGCGTAACGACGTACCTCGGCAGAAAGCGCCTCCCACTCCTTCGTCGTGAGGTCCTCGAGCCGGAACGCCTTGTACACGCCCGCGTAGTACCAGTTGCCGTCCTTGTTGTAGAAGCATTCTGCATCGCATCCAAGTCACACGGCATGTCCTCGAAATCGGGACGCACGCAACGCACCGGTCGGCTTATTCATGCGCGCGACGACGTCGACGGCGGTCCAGCGGTGCGCGGTCGCGACGCGGGGGTTGGTGCTGCACTTGAAGAGCGGGGTGAGCAGGTAGCCGTGTTCTTCGCGCTCGGGGCACCACGAGGTCGTGAGCTCTTGCAGGACGCGGTAGTTTGAGAGCCTGCCATGCTATGTCAGATCAATCGAGCGTAGTGTGAGGACGGAAGGAAGGAAGCACTAGCCACGCACGCGTTTCGGAGGGGCTGGGTACGAAACGAAAGAAATGAATGAGCTATCAGTAGATGCAGACGGGAAAGTTACGCCAGTCGCGTTCGCGAGAAACTCGTGCAAGGTAAACGGCGGGGGAATGATGATAGGCTTGAGCGTGTCGTCCGGAGGGTCCGCAGGGAGGGGGATCGTCGCTAGCAGCGCGTTTCGGGCCTTGATGATGTCTTCCGGCTCGCTGGATTTGAGTGCGGTGTGGGCGACTTGCAACGGAGCTTGATAGTCCGAATCGTTTCCGTCAGCTCTAGCGTTGGTATTGTTGTTGCCGAGGACAGAAGGCAGCGAAGACGGCCGTTCCGGAGGCGTTTCGCGGGGAATTCGGAGCGGGACGCCGTGGCGGATGAGCTGGGGGTTACGGCCAGAGTTCGCATGATCGATGCCGTTCTGATGTAGCCAGCTGCAGCTCTAGATCGAGACAGACGCGTCGGTGAAGCATACCTCGATGTACGAAGGCGGTGGATCAGCAGCAGATTTGAGAGGCGTGGTCAAGGAGACGATTTCTTCGCGGAGGGTCTTGACGGTGAGTTCCAGCGCGGCGACTTGCTCGGGCTGCGCTTGTCCTTTCTGCAGGCGCTCGATAATGGTCGTCTTTTGGCGAACAGAGACACAGGCTTCGGAGAGGCGTTGGATGGCAGCGTCGCGGGCAGACAAGGCTTCGATTGCGCGGGCTCGTTCGACTTCGACTTCCAGGGCCATTTCTACGACGCTCATGGGATCCTGAGATGCAGGACAAGTAAACGAACGCGTTCATCCATGCCGCGTCCGTGTGGAACCAAATTTACCGAGACTTTCGGGGCGGGCATTCCTGAGCCTTTCTTGATTTCTAGAAGCTCCTCCAGGGCAGGAATAGTATTGGTAGGAATCATCCTGAGAGCAGCCATGGTGGACGGCAGGAGGTGAAGGTGATGGTCCAGGACGAAGAGCACCACACGTAAAGTTTTTGATGGTCAACCAACACTAGGATTTTCGCTTGGGCCTTGAATCTCCTTTGCGCGCCAGAGAACCTTGCTGAATAATACTCTCGGATATTCCTGCGCTTACGGACTCTGGGACTCTGATTCGTTCGAGTTGAGCTTCCGCTATTTGATTCGGCGCTTCCCTCGAATTACTACCACATCTCCAAATCTTTCCACTCGTTAAAGAGAGGACGGCTGGCCAGGACACTGAGATAACACCTTCAACTTTCTGGAGATTTCTGCGATGGGGACTCCCATACGCCGTCTCTGTTGGCACACCATGAGGCCTCCCAAATGACCCGACTCGGACCTCTGTGGGCGCTGCTTGATTGGCACTAGATCTCAATCGATGCTATAAAATAACTCGCCGTCTTCTAATCTTCACCCCTCCACTCATGACTGCAGAAAGCGAGAATCGTCCAACGGAAAACACCAAGCACCAAGGGCCGCCCATTAAGACTTTACAGCTGGGGGTGTATCGCGTCGTAACAGAAGTCTTCCCACCTCTCAATCTGCGCGAACAATGGAACAATGGGTCGACGGCATTTCCTACTTGGCTGCGTCTCATCCAAGTCGCGTGTACCTCAGGTCCATGGCTGTTTTACCTTTTTATATCTGCCGACGTCTGGTACACAAGTATTGAGCCCACGCCGAGCCTGCACTTGTCAAGCCGAGTACTCGCCATCGTGCGTCTCATCAACTTCATTTTCTGCTCACGCTACGACACGTCAGATTGAAATCGGCTTGAAGAACCACAAGCCTGACGGTCCCGCTATATTTCAAGCTGTAGCACTCCGCATGGTATGTCTGGCTTTCGCAGCCGCGATACACCAGTAGAGGTGAGTGAATAACCGGGTGGCTTTCGGCGATCGACCCAAGAAATAGGAGCCGCCTCGAGTCCAAGCTTGAGGATAAAGTTACCCTCAAGTTTCAGAATCTCGTCTCGCGCTGTAATTCACTGCCACTCAGACGGGTGCTTGTAACTGACCGTACAACTAGCCCAGTTGGCGACGGACCTTACTAGCGTTCAAGGTACGTGCTTTACCGTCAAATAGAACGCTTCTTTGACCATTCTTTTGTAAGCCAACCTAGGTTCAAAACATATCTCAGAACGCCGCGCATGGCTCACCTTCTCGTCCAGTATCGATGTGGCCTGTAATGCGGGCGCCATGGGCCAGATCACCTACATCTCTCGCACTGTACTATCCACCGGACAGGGCACAATTTTCGGTCTCCTCTGTCTTGTGCATCCGATCCTCGAAGCTGTGTTTGAGCGCATCCTATACAATCACCCGCACATCGTCGAGGAAAACGACCAGCACTTTCTCTGGGTGAAAGGCCCGCGTGTATTCAGCGATTCAAAGTACAAGCAAGACATTATCACTGGGACTGGGGATATCGTACACCACATAATCCGAGGCACGTTAAACTCATTCTCGCTCTCAGACGAGTTCGACTGAGACGTATCCAGAGTTCCGAAAGGCTGTGAAATTACTGGGGGACGCCGATATCAGTTCCCCCTTCCAGCAGTACAGACGGCTGAACGGTGCCACCTCACTCGCACATTGCCACTAGGCTCGCACGCGACCTTCCCATGGCATGTTTTCCGTCAGAATACTCGATCTAAACTTACCGCCTCCGTCAGCTATACTACGCGGCCAATGCGATCTTCAGCCCTCGTAGATTAAGCCTTGCAACGAGCGCCACGCTCCACCAGAGCGAGAGTCTGCTCTCCTGGATGTTTGATATGCTCTTGTACAGAGTCCGGGTCATGACAGGCATTGGTCCAGTTAAGGCGATATATCATCTAGGAGACACTGTCCACCAGCCGGGGGCGGCGACTTGCCCTATCCGCCTCTTGGCCGTCCATACGAGCACGGAATGCCCTTCGAGCTGAAGCACGTACCCTGAAAGGTTACACTCGACTTGCCGCTCATCCCATCCCAGAAACGTCTCCTTCTACTCCGGCACCGCGGCCAATGCGCTGGACAATGTCACTCGCTGAATCAAGGCGGGGCAGCCCGTCGTCGTCGTCAGCGCGAACGGCAGCGGTAAGAGCACGATCGTCAAGCTGCTGACGCGGCTGTACGACGCGAGCTCCGGGTCGCTCAGCGTCGACGGCGCGGCCACCAGGCGTACCGGCTCGCGGACCTACGGCACGCGACGGCGGCACTGACGCAGGACCGCCATCTCTACCTGCTGTCCCTGCGCGAGAACATCGGGCTGGGGAACCCTGCGCACGTGCGCGACATGGACATGATTCGCGCGGTGGCAAGGTGGAGCGGGGCGGAGGAGGTGATAGCCAAGATGGGCGAGGGGTTTGAGACGGTGCTGGAGCATCCGCGGGGGTTGCAGTATGCGTCGACGTGGGGGACAAGACGCCTCTGGCGGAGGCGCTCGAGGATGGCAAAAGAGGCGGATGTCTCTGGTGCGTGTCTCCGCCGTCTCGCTTGTCTGGTCGGGAATTGACGAACAGATCGTGGGCGGGGAGCGGCAACGATTAGTAGCGTGCGTATCTCACTCAGCCTTTAACCCAAGTCCTCCGACTCATCCGCGTACAGATCCCGAACCTTCATGCGCTTCACTTCTGGTGCCGTCAAGCTCGTGTGCGTCGACGAGCCCAGCTCGAACCTCCAGAGGCGGAGTGGCAGTTGTTCCAGAACCTCAGGCAGGCGCGCGACGGCAAGACCATGCTCTTTGTCACGCACCGATTCGCCCATCTCACCAAGCACGCCGATGTGATCCTGTAGGTGACCTTCGTGGTTTCGTAGAGGACTAGTATTGACTGGTTTTTAGATGTACGAAAGACGGGCGCATTCTAGGGACCGGGACGCATACGGAGCTGATGACGTTCGAGGGGGGGGTACTGCAAGATGTTCAAGATTCAGGCAACGGCGTTTGAATGAGAGACAAGGACGTCAGAGAAGAATAATACCCAAGAACGAGCGCGAATAGATGCAAAAAAATACAACTCCATACATACTGTACATACTCACTTCTCTATGCCTTCTTTGGATGAGAAGACAGTCAGGAAACGGAGCTGCGGCAAAATATCGACGAGAGCTCCTATCCCAATTCGGAAGACCACGTGCCCATCAGTACATAAGCTGGCCATCGTCACCGTTTTCTCCTTTACGCCCTCATGTCAAATTGCAAACGGCCATTTCCTGCGGCTGGCTTGTGCCAAAGCAGGGCGTAAAGGGACTCGGATGACTTAGTGCTTGACTATGTCGCGCTTGCCCACTCCTGTATGTAGGCAGGCAAAGCCGGCAGTTCGTACACTTTTTTTTTTCATCAGACCCCCGTAGCGTCGGACCTAGAGTCAATACAATGCACTTTACCTGCCCTTCCACCTTGAGTGTCACTCTACTTTGAGGACAGTTTATGGTCTGTCTAACTCCATCGACGCTCAAACGGAGATGTATCATTGTATGTGACCTGCGCAAAATATCGCTATCACTATTACCATCATGCTGGCCGGCCACTTCGTTTTTTCTCTATCGGCTACCAACTGAGCAAGCGACGTGTCCACCAAACAGCATGTCTCCTCCAAAAGAACTCATTTTCCCTTGGCAGAAATATATGAAACAATTCGGATCGCCGACAGGTTCCGCTGGCTCCCGCAAACATCCTTACTCGATGACATGACGCTCAGAATATCATTGAAATGCGGACCGCCATAGACAAACGCCCATTTCGCTATCAATCGAAAATTGCATGAACCAGGTATGTATATAAGTAAACGAGACCTGGGTATTCAACCTCTCATTCTCAACTTCCGATGATCTACACCAGTCTTCTCATTTCTTTGTTCTCTTTTTCTAGTGCCACTGGCGCGGCTACGGTTTCTCCCCGAATTTCGCTGCAATATGCAACTTTTCAGGGTGTCAACGATGGCAATTTAACCAAATTTCTGGGTGTTCCTTTCGCCCAACCTGTGTACGTGCACTGCTCTCTTGGCATTCGTATCTGAAATATTGTGCAGGTCCCGGTTCGAGGTTCCGAAGCCACCTACCCAATTGCTAGGCCTGCAGGATGCGACCAACTTCGGGCCAGCGTGTCCACAACAAGCACTCGATCCTATACCGGCTCCGTTTCCCCTCGACAACTTCACCATCTCCGAAGATTGTTTGTGGACCGCAGAATATTTCTCTCCGTTGATACATATATAATATGCACACAGGCCTAACACTGAACGTTTTCAAACCCACCATCGCGAACTCCGCTTCCAAACTTCCCGTTTTCGTGGTATATACTGATTGCTGTTGAACCGTAGTTTGAGAACTGACCCAGCCTGGATATGCAGTGGTTTTTTGGCGGTATGCATTTCTGCTGACTGCGATAAGTCTTTCTTGAATTTTTTAGGCGGATTCGAGATCGGGGATTCCTCGAACACAGATGTTAGATCCGTTGTCGAACGCTCCATTTTGACTGAGCAGCCCGTTATCATCGTCACGCCAAACTATCGCGTTAGCGGTGAGTGAGGCCATTCAACCTCTACGTCCTACTAATTTGCTTCAGCGTTCGGTTTTTTGAACAGTAAGGAAATGCTTGCGGCGGGTGCGACGAACCTTGGGATTCGTGACCAGATCGCTGCACTTGAATGGGTCCGACGTCACATTGGTAAATTTGGAGGCGACGCGAGCAAGGTCGTGGCGTGAGATTCATTTCCGTTCTGTGTTGATAAGGTTTCTTACAACCGACGAAATAGCGGAGGAGTGAGCTCTGGGGCGATATCAACCGGCATCCTCATGATGTCTAACAAGTTCAATACCAACATATTGTTCCGAGGGGCTTTTCTGGTAGGCTTTCTTTCCAAATCCCCACCGCTTTGTACCTGGCTAAAGACTTCTCGCCAGCAATCGGGCTCCCCAACCATCACAGGATCAGTTGCAGACGGGCAGCCCGGGTATGATGACCTCGTCGCTGCAAACAATTGCACCGGATCGCGCAACACGTTTGACTGTCTGAAAGACATTCCCTTTGACTCCTTCATGGCGACTGTTAACCGCACGGACAATATCTTCGGTTTCAACAGCCTTTCCGGTAACTGGCGTCCCCGCGCAGACGGGGAAGTAATTGCGCAGGACCCTATGGTTTCTGTCTCAAAAGGATTATACTCTAAGGTCATTTCGGTGCAAAGTTGTTTGATTTATGCTCACCAAGCATTTCTATGCAGATCCCGATTATGACGGGAGATTCTGATGACGAGGGAACGTCAGTCTACGTTTTTTTTCGATGGACATGTTGAACTAACGACCGTAATGGCCTCAGTATATTTGCGTTCGGCAACAAGAATATCACGTACGTCCTGGATGCCCAATGAGCTCATTGAATGACCGTTGTTGCCAGAACCAACACAGAGTTCCTGGGATATATCGGGTCAAAGTACGTGCTATCTCTGTTTCACACAGGGCCTCTTGAAATTCGCGATCCCAGGTTCCTCCCGAAGAGCAGCCCGGAGGGAGTTGCGCTAATTGGTTCCCTCTATCCTGAGGATCCCTCCAAGGTCTATTCAACAGACATTCTTCTGCGGCTTTTCATGTTGATCTGAAACTATAGGGCTCGCCTTTCGACACCGGGAATGCCAACGTACTGACGTACGCCGTAACATGCTCAGCCCTCCCTCCACGGCCTGACCTTTCCACACACAGACCTGAATTCAAGCGACTGGCGGCATTCCAAGGCGATTTCGTATTTCTGGGGCCGCGCCGGTTCTTCCTCGAGCATGCGTCGACCAGGCAGAATACGGGGAGTTGGCGTGCGTTTATTTATTGTTAGCATCGCTGCTTCTGACGCCGTATCCAGTGAACAAGCGCGGAAAGGCCAATCCGCTCGTCGGCGCCTTTCACGGCAGTGACCAGGGGATTTGGTTTCCGCAAAACACAACGGACACCGTGGGCGTGGATGCTCTGAGTGGGTTTAATGATCTTCTCTGCCTGTGTGGTGCATCTGATGCGTCGAGTCTCCAGTCAACTTCATCAATACCCTCGATCCTAACTATTCCGCCGCGCGCGGAGCGAGTACACATCGCACCGATATTTACTGGCCACAGTGGAAGACCCGTGCATCTTCTGGTTCGACCTCGCTCTCCACGATCGGTGATCCTCTCAGCCCAACCTCTGGTCTGACCTCTCTCTTGACGTTCAGTGATCCTGAAAAGGTGGACATCACCGCCGAGGATTTCCGGTCCGATGCAATTCGCTCCCTCAATAACCTGGTTTTTGAGGCCGCTATCGCGAAATAGGTTCCCTCTACTTATGAATACATCCTAGACTACTCAGAGCTCTTTCCCTTTCGGCACCTCCTTCACATCCGTAGGATTTCCGGTCCGATGCAATTCACTCCCTCAATAACCTGGTTTTTGAGGCCGCTATCGCGAAATAAATTCCCTCTATCTATGAATACATTGTAGACTACTTAGAACCCTTTAACTTTCAGCACCTCTCCTTCACATACGTACGCGTAAAAATAAAATAAAATAGCAGCTTTATTTATTCAACATGTCACGTGTCGTGTTCAACATTTCAGTTCGTTTTTCAACTTTGAGATTCAGAATCAGAACACAAATTGTCGGTCAGCTCTGAGCTGGCTGGTCGATTCCAACAGGCTATAGTCCGCGGATCTTGCGCGAAGACTTCCGAAACCTATTGACTGAAGAACAATCAGTCACCGAGCTTCACGGAGCCGGAACTTCTAACCCGAGTTGACCCGGCGAGCTCGGGCTTCAAAGCCCGTCCACTTGCCCTTGCCGCTCACGCCATCTCTCAGCATAACGATGGAGCCTTTTCGCGCATGTCTATACGTTCAGGTTTTTCTACTCTGCTCTTTCACCACCGTTTGGTACTCCAGACTTGATTCCCCGGGAGCAGCCCCGTCCGACCCTACCCTTCGTTGGATCATCCTCGAGTTGAAGCCTACCTTCGCTGTGGCTTGGCTCTTTGTAGCCGTTTTCCTGCTCTGCAAACTCACCTATCTCAACTCCCCGCCCCGCTACGGTGCGATTGCACCGGTCGAGGTCTCCAGACTCTCTCTGTATACAAGGGCCGGCAGCTTCATTGTGCTTTGCGGTCTACTGTGCAACGCTGGCCTAGCGTCATTCGCACTGTTCAAACATGGGGTTACCTGGGTTCAGCAAGGCGACACCCTCGAGAATGTCATGTCTTTTATCGCGTTCTTCCTCCACGGCCTTGTCAACTGCGTCGGGGTCAGTGTGGTGCTCTGCGCGCTACACTATGGCGTGAGATATATCCTCAAAATTTGTCGCGGTCCCGAGATTTTGGATGCGGATGCCGACGTTGTCAATTTGGAGAAAGGAGTGGAAGAGATCTGATTATTGTGTGCCGTAAGTGGGTACCGCCATCTCAGTTTTTTTCCGGAATGGTTGAGCTGATACAAGTTCAAGGATCCGGGCTGTTGGCAGCTGGTCTGATTCTTCAATACTTCGCCTAGGATTCTTATGTTGTCTTTCCTTACAAATTTCGAGAACTCGGAACAGTTGATCATGTCTGCACCGTATTCAGGTGGCGTCCCAATCAAAGCCGTGACGAATCTTTTGAGAATTACCTTAAACGACACGAGTACAGTGGCGCGTTCTGTGAACATTTCATCCATATTTACGTCTCTATTAGATTTATTTCCGTTGTCCTTCGAAAACAACCATCATCAGGGCCGCACACAACTATATCGAGCTGGTACATGTGCTCAGAACAAGTTGTCAAACAAGGCCAGACAATTGCCCTTGTCATATCTCGGGTAGCATGTTGACTCTTTCCCGATGCAGAGGGTGGCGTCTGTGGGCACAAGCTGATATAAAAGCGAGTGGTTCAAAAGCTGTTTAATTGTTCCCCTTGTTGGTTAGCTATGATGTACATCTCCTACATCGTGAACTTCTTCACCGGGCGGGAATCCACCACTTCGACGAGTCCTGCGCCGTCGACCTCACGCCCTCTGTTGCCCCTCCATTACGATGATGATGCCCGTGTCGACGCCGCGGAACCCGCCTCGGTTGGATTTCTGGCCCTCTTCCGACCCTGTTCATGATCGTGCTTCGCGCGTCCCAGGCGCTCTGTATTTCTCGAAGTCCATACGAGGCCCTTGACTAAGACGATATTGATGACGAGTCAATGTTGATGATAAAGGATCCTTCGACGCAGGTCAACGGCGCGCATCGATGTTTCTGCCACAAATGCCACGCGGAAGTATGGTGCGGAGAAGACCCTATGGATAATGAATGTTGCCAAGACATTGAGGTCCTGAAGAGGCCTATTTCTGAGCCGATTTCGAGCAGAGCGTGCAACTGGGAAGTCGCGTCGTATCGCTCGGAATCGTCGGGACCCTCGCCGTGCAGCTCTGTGGAATCGCTTTATAACTGGTATACTTAGCTCTGAGATCACATGTGAAGGCCAGGAAGAACTGCCCAACCTCGGAAATTCTACGCGACGCGAGCATCATGGGGCCATCTTCACTTTGTATGGTCGTCTTGGAGAAGGTGCTACCAGCCACGTCATGGCGGCGCGCGCTCGGTTTCCTGATATCGACGGAGCGCAGGACGTCGCAATCAAGGTCATCAGCAAGGTCGCAGCCGCACATTCTCTCCGTCGACACACAGAACCGGCGGAATGGACAACCATGGCTACGGCTGGGACTGTCACTTCGGAAATGGAAAATTCTAAGAGCGTTCAGTTTTGACCGGGAGTCAGGCACGACGAGGCACAGACCGTTTTTGACGCCGCTGCTGGCCGGACGAAATTAATGTATATCTGGTTATGGTGCGCCATATTCATCTACGAAGTTCGATTAACGTATTTATGAGGCTGTAGAGATTTTACCCAGAGACTTTGGGTTGCCGACTTCGCAGTTTGAATGAGGAGGGAAGAAGCTGGTTGTTGTACATGAAATCAGACTATACGCTGCTGAGATTGTGAGCAACTTTCTATTCCCTGTTTGGAATAATCCTGACTTGAGCGACCCATAGCTCTGCGGACTCAAGACGCTCCATGAGACCCATCACACCGTCCACCGGGATCTCAAGCCCAAGAACATATTGATCTCGCCTTCTGGCCATCTCTGCCTCGCCGATTTCGGATTATCAGTCACGCAGAGGCCGGTCGACAGCTTGCTGGTTGGGAAGGCTGGAACCGTACCGTATCTAGCGCCCGAACTTTTCGCATCTCAGACGAGGGGGTTGTTCAATGGCACGGCGCTGGATATTTGGGCATTCGGAATGCTGGTGTTCGAGATGTTCCATGGCGCGGAGGAAGTGAGATACCCTATTTTGGCGAGTCACTTCGTTGAAGGTCTTGCTATTAGCCATATCTTCCGTATGAAGGAAGAGACTCCAAAGCCCAAGTCGTTCCAGATGTCTATAAGATCGTAGGAGACCGCGATGCTGCAGACCTGGTCGACCGCGTATATAGGCAGACTTTTCGTCGCTCGATTTATATTAACCCGTTCACTAGAATGTGAATAAAGGACGGGGGGTCGTCTCAGCCTTGCAGAGATTCAAGAGCATGCGTTCTTCTCTTCTCTGTAAGTATATCTATTCTTTGCAGCAGAATAATCAATCAGCTGCAGATATATATTTATTTTCGAAGTCATTGGGGAAAGGTCAAAAACCGCGAATCGTAAGCTCTGATTTCATCGCGCCAAACGCAGGTTGCCCACGGTAAATTGTCAGCATCGTATCGACCGAGTGGCAATGTCACGTTTTGTGGTGGCCCGAGCGTCGCCTTTAGCACCATTTTCGTTGGTGGCGACCATGAACAGACGCGGGCGGCCCAACAAGCTGATGAAGAATTCGAGGCTCTTGTCGTAGATTACATGCGGCCCAGCGAAGTCGGTTTAGATCCTCTTCATTATCTATGAACCAGTCAATTCAATGTAGCACTAGAGCGAGCCTCGTGGACTGCAGTAAGTAAAGTAGAGTCGGGCCTTGCTTTGTCGGAATCGATATTATTGCCGTGTAACCGAGTGAATTTGTACGCGTGAAAATAGATACGATACCGTGGCCTCAGTGGTTTCCATCGTCCATGGTGCAATTACGAACGTTGTGGAAAGGTGGGGAAAATTTCACACTCCGATTGATTGGTCATCAACGCAGGTATCCTCCCACCATTCATCCCACTGCTGGAGTCTCGTGCGGTGCCCCGACCAACTGTCCAAATAACATGACTAACGAAACCCCAGGAAGCTCTTCACTTCTAGGGAACAGTAATGGCAGTTTGAAGCGCCCTTTGAGCGATGGCGAGGGAAGCACTGGCAGTTATAAGCGGCAACGCGAGAGGGAGCGGGATAGGGAGCCGCGGGACTGGCGCGACGTTCATCTAAACCGAGGGGGTGGTAGTGGTGGTGGTGGAGGTGGAGGCAGGAGAAGAGGCGGGGAAGGTAGGAGGGATAGTCACAATCGAGAACGGGACCGAGAGCGGGATCGAGAGCGGGATAGAGACAGAGACAGAAACAGGGGAAAGGACAGGGACCGGGACATCGACCGCCGCCGAGACCGCTCCCCCCGAGACCGCTCCCCCCGCAAGCGTACCCCGCCGCCGCCGCCGGCCGAGAGGGAAGAGGGCGAGTAAGTGGCTTTTTATCCATGGATCCTCTTGTATTGATAAAATTGGTACGCAGAATATCTCCCCGTCCGCGTTCAGTCTCGCTCGCAACCCCGCCCCCCGTCACGCCGACTCCCGTACCGACACCGATGGAAGTAGAGCCTGAGCGCGAGTTGGAGCTAGTGCTCTCGCCACCTCCAGTCGAGCTGACACTTGCGGAGCGCAGGGCGCGCCGTGCAGCTATCTTGGCTCGGCATGCCAGCTCTGCCGCCAATTCTAACCCAGGATCGACAGGTCCATTGAATGGTATGTTCTTCCCCAGCGAAGCAGCCATTTATCCAATAGATTATGCAGGCACACCCGCAGACGCCAGTGCGAACAGTTAGTTTGAATTCTAGCTTTTTTATCTATGTGCTGACACAGTTCTCAGACTCCACAGCCCCCCCAGCTCAGAATGGCCACGGTATGTTCTTTCTTCTTCTTTTTTGTCGCTTCCATCTACTCTTTCGTTTTTGATACTCCCTACAACTTTGTTGCTTCATCTTGTTTGGCCGACCCTCGGGTGGCGGATTGCATTGAGGTCGAATGAGAAGACTTGTCCCCATTCTGTATCCTTCTCTTGTTTTCCGTGGTGTTTTATCCTCGCTTTGCACGTAAAACTCATCTGCACATTCCAGGACCCTCCACCCCTGCGAAGCAGCCCTCTCGCTCGCCGTCGCCTACGCAGGAGCAGGAACAAGAGCAAGTGGCCCAATTCACACTCGCCAAGCCCGATTCGCCCGGAAAGGCGTCGACAGCGCAAAAAGTGCAGCCCCAACTCGCAAACCAGGAAGACGACGGGCAGGCTGTGAATGCAGCGGACTACGACCCGTCGCTCGATAGGCGTGAGGACGAGTTTCGGCGAGTTGGAGGACCTCTACCACCCGCACCTGCCGTTCCTGTCGCCGTCGAAGAGGAGGAGGAAGAGGAGGAAGAAGAGGACGAGGACGAGGTGGACGATATGTTCGCGTTCGCGGGCCCCAAGACGAAGAAGAAGACGGGGAAGAAGAAGGTCAAGACGGGGAAGGCGCCCGTTTCTGTGCAGCAGCAGCATGCGCTGCATTCGGACACTGCGGCGGATCCGGAAGGCTACTATACCGTCATTTTGGGCGAGGTGCTTGTAACGCAGCCGACGGCAGCAAGCGAGAAGGGGGAGCGGTACCAGGTCTACGCGACTGTGGGTCGGGGGATGTTCGCCGTGGTGGTGCGGGCGAGAGTGCTGCCTGAGGAGGATGACGCCAAGGAGAGCAAAGAAGGCGGGCGGGAGGTCGCCATCAAGATTGTGAGGGCGCAAGAGGTGATGTGCGTAGTCGGCGCTTTCGTGGACGCGTTACTGATATTTCCTTGTTAGGCATCGCGCGGGCCTCAAGGAATCGGCTATCCTTCAGAAGCTGCAGACCGCCGACCCGGAGGACAAGAAGCACATCGTGCGGCTGGAGCGCACCTTCGAGCACCGCGGGCACCTGTGCTTGGTCTTCGAGAGCATGAGCATGAACCTCCGCGATGTCGTCAAGCGCTTTGGCAAGGACGTCGGTCTGAACATCCGTGCGGTGCGGGCGTACTCCCACCAGCTTTTCATCGCCCTTGGGCACCTCCGCAAGCTTGGTGTCATGCACGCCGACATCAAGCCCGATAATATTCTGGTATGTGGCGTTTACTCCTTGTCTTCCTTCTTACCGACGGCTGCTCAGGTGAATGACGCGAAGACGATGCTGAAACTCTGCGACCTGGGCTCGGCGTCGGATGCGGCTGACAACGAGATTACACCGTATCTCGTCAGTCGGTTTTACCGCGCCCCAGAGATAAGTGCGTCTTGGCCTCCTGCTTCTGCCGCGGCGCTGCGTTATTTTTACTGATACATATTGCGCCTAGTTCTCGGTGTTCCGTATGACCCCGCACTTGACGTCTGGTCCGTGGGATGCACGCTCTATGAGCTCTACACCGGCAAGATCCTCTTCCCGGGACGCAGTAACAACCAGATGCTGCTACACATGATGGAGCTCAAGGGACGCTTCAATGGGAAAATGATCAAGCGCGCCAAGTTTGGGGACACGTATTTCGACGAGATGGGCGGGTTCGAGAGCGTAGAGCGGGAGAAGGCGAGTGGTAACGTGCGTTTCTCGTTTCTCATGCTTGCGCGGGAGATGTGGTATTGATAGACGGCTTGGGATAGGACGTCATTCGCAAGGTGCATATCTCCAAGCCGGCGCGCGACCTGCGCGCAAGGCTACTCCCGAACGGCGGCGCGCGGCTTTCGGACGAGGAGACGAACGTGCTGCTGCATTTTGTGGACCTCCTGGACAAGTGCCTTTCGCTCGACCCGGCGCGGCGGATTACCCCGCGAGAGGCGTTGGCCCATCCGTTCATACGAGGGTCCACAAAGTGACCCTCATGTGTTGATGAAGTACATATTGGCTGCCAAGAACCCGTCGGTGTCGTTGATACATATCTCGCACGAGCTTGGTGCCGTGATTCGTAGAGGCAGCAAGATAGTTAATTTTCCTTTCTTTATTTGCCTGCCAATTGCCTGGATTTTTGTATGCAGCAGAAGAAGATACAATCTAAATATACGTGTATGATTCATGGAATGACTTGGAAAGCTCAGGTGCTCTGTCGCGCGACTCGCGCCACATCATGGATCCGTGGAGATGAGTCTTCGATTCTCAAGTTTAGTAACGGTGGTGTCTCTTATAGTATGATCTACCCAGAGAAAGTTATATTTGTGCTGGACACCGAGGCCGCCATGGTCCTAGTGGGGGCCGGTAGTCACGAGCAGCGGAGATGGGTGCACCATTTCGGCGATTCCGCATTTCGTAGAAAAGGCTGCTCTCATAGATGTCGAAGGTACAAGATCATTCCCCATGGCAGTCAAGCGCCTTGCGAGTATGGCGAACCATTTGGTCTCGCCTCCGAGTAACCTCGCCCAAAAGGCTGGCCAGAAAGACGGCACTGCAGTGGACTGGGCGACCGCCGACATCCCGGTGTATGATGTCCTCCCTGGCTTCAGGAATCTTCCGGGATGCGCATGGAGTGTCTGGGGAGCAGAGGACCAGCTTGGTACGGTCAACTTGCTCACGGACGCGGTGGTCAAGACTGCTGCAAGCGAGGAAATCAAGATCGGCAAGTCGGTCTCATTGAATTGGTGAGGTCTCTTCCGAAGGGTGCAGCAATTATATGTGAGGCTGACGAGACCTCCAGGCCCTTGAATTTCCCGGAGAAGGTATATGAAGACTATCCGCACTATCTCTTTGGTCCTGATTTGATCCATGCTAGCCGATGTTTGAACGCAAGTCGCCCGAGATAAACATGAAAATTCGAAACCCAGAGTCTTCTGGTGTGAGGGATGACGAGATCCATATCGTGGGTGGGACTGTATTCAGTACTGGCACAATCACTGACCTGCTCCCGCAGAACACGCAGTCGGGAACACAGTGGGACGGTCTGCGGCACTTTCCTATTCTTGAGCATGGTGTGTTCTACAACAAGTTTAGTCGGTCATTGTTGCGTCACTCGAAACCCGTGTGAACCCATCTGCAGTATTCCTACCTCTACGCTTCCCCGTGGGATTCTTCCCCTCCCAAATCCGCACCAAGTCGATCCTGCGCATGCTCGCATCGGTATCCAAAGTGAGTTTCATGCCAAAACTTGAACCATGCATACCAACCCGCTATCGCAGACTGGGCGACACATGGGATTTGTGGTCGGGGCGTGCTGCTCGATCTCGTCTCGTACCAGACGTCGATTTCCCCGAGCAAGACACTTCCATATGAGTACGTTGTTTTTGTGTCGCAGGAATATATGTTGACTCCTTTGATTCATCTGTTATCCTCAAGTCCGTGGTCAACACATCCTATTAGCGTGCATGAACTGGAGGAATGCGCCAAGGCACAAGGGGTAAAGTTCCGCCGAGGCGACATTTTGATCCTGCGCGTGGGGTTCATCAAGAAATACTATGATTCCTCGCAAGCGGAGCGGGATGCGTTGCAGACCCGGGCAGAAACATTGTCAGTGAAACATCGTAATTTTCCGAGTATAATTGATGCATTTGATTTGATATGGTCAGCGCGGGCATCGAGCAGTCAGAGGAGATGAAGTGTTTCCTCTGGAATAATCACTTTGCAGCCATTGCCTCCGACCAGCCGGCGCTAGAGGTATTTCCTGTATCAGCCCGAACACTACATTTTGATTAAAGTATTTCAGTCCTGGCCGGTGCCCGAAGGAACAACGCACATGCATCAGGTATTATATTTTTCCGGCTTCACATGACACATGTTTACACCTTGCAGACCATTCTAGGGTGCGTATTTGTCAACATATTCCAAAATGTTTGTTCAATAGAATCATTCCAAGTCTATGGGGAATGCCCATCGGTGAGCAGCATCCGTTGTGCCGCAGAAAGTAGCACTCATTATATGATCAACAGGCGAATTCTTTGACCTCGAAAAACTGAGCAAAACATGTACTGAGACAGGCCGCTACACATTCTTCTTCTCCTCTTGGCCTCTTAACATGTGCGTGAATTTTGCCCTTCATTTCTTATCTACAGGTGCCTCACCAGGATGGCAGTATCGGTGGATGTGCCTCCCCACCAAACGCAGCGGTCCGTCGTTTCGTTCACTCACCGGATATCATGATTTGAACCTTGTCTTTTGCTGCAGGCCTATTTTTGAGACTGGAAACAGTATATCTTTGTAATTGTACCTCCCGAGGACTGTCACTATGGTCTGAGTTGAAGATTATGACTTGAGAACAGAATCCCTCCGAGGCTCTGAGGTGGCCGGACCATCCGAATGAGTAGCCTGTTCGCGATGCAGCCATCAAATGGTTGACGGCTGGGAAAAATGCAAAATTACGGTGAACTCACCACATATTCCCCCAACTTTGAGTACCCTAAAGCACACCAGGGAAGGCCTGTAAAAGTGCTGTCGAAAGTCCCAAATAAATTCCAGGAAAGCCGGGAGCCATTTGATGGTTCGAATGGCTCATTGCACACTCTCTGTTACTCTTTGAAAGCTGAACGGCTGTCCCATGGCCAGTCCAACCAAATTCAACACTTGTCGAATCGACCTTTAATTCTTCTTTACCCCTAACTCACATCTCTCTGGGTAAAACCGAAATCGATCTTCCAGTTTGAACTTTTCTTTGTTGGTTGAATTTCCAATTTTGGACGTGCCCGGTTCGGCACACTAGGGTGACCGCCGCCGGTGCCATTAGCCTGAGAACATGACGCTCTGCTCGTTGGCTCGTTCCACAATGTCGACGACTGACAGCATGTCTGTGAACTGGACCACGGCAAAGATACCTGCGTACGATGAGCTCCCTCATTTCAGGAACTTCCCGGGATGCGCGTGGAGTGTCTGGGGTGCGGAGGACCAGTTGGGAACTGTCAATTTGTTGACGGAGACTCTGGTAAAGCAGAGTGCAGCCAGAGAAATCAGGTTCGTCGACTGCCTTGGATTTACGAGAAAACTCCTCGGACTGACATTTCCTCACAGAACAGGGAAAACGGTGTCCTTGAACTGGCAGGTCCTCAACTTCGTCACCTGCTCCCAATATAACTATGATTAGGCCTCTGAACTTTCCTGACAAGGTCTCGCCGCACGTGTAAAGCCTCAGCTTATATTTGATTTGAACGAACAGCCCATGTTTGGCCGCCGCCCTCCGGAAGTCAATTTCATTCAGAAACAAAAAGAAGGTTTGAATTACTCGAGGGACGACGAAATCCACATCGTACGCACTCTTCCTTTGAGATATGTATAAATTGCGATCCTCTAGTATAGAATACTCAATCCGGAACCCAATGGGACGGACTGCGCCACTTTCCAATGTTGGAGCACGAGATGTTTTACAACAAGTTGGGTATTTGTTCGACTGGTTTGTATTCTGCTCATATGATTCGCATGTAAAGTACACCGGCCTCAACGCTTCCCCGTGGTCTTCACTCCATGCCCGACCCGCACCAAATTGATCAGACACACACGCGAATTGGGATCCAGAGTATTTCGTGGTTCTTGCTGATTTTCTTGTCGTGTTGACCAAACCATCATAGACTGGGCAGATCATGGTATATGCGGCCGCGGTGTTCTTCTGGATCTCGTGAAATTTCTCTCCAAGGATGGTGTGCTTCCGTACGACCCGTGGACGACGCATGCCATAACAGTTCCGGAGCTTCAAGCGTGCGCGGAGGCGCAAGGGATAATTTTTCAGCGGGGCGACATCTTGATGCTGCGTGTGGGATTCATTAAGAAGTATTATGGAAGTACTCAAGAGTCGAGAGACGCTTTGAGGGGAAAGCCAGAGACTTTGTGCGTCATTTCCATTTCCGCATACCCTCATGTTCACATCATTTTCAGTGCGGGAATTGAACAATCAGAAGAAATGAAACGATTTCTGTGGTAGGTTCATTTGTTTTCTCCAGTCGATGTTTCTGAAAAGCCAATTAGGGATAATCACTTTGCCGCAATTGCATCAGACCAGCCCGCTTTGGAGGTATGAGGGAGGGCCTTAATCCGATGCTCTTTGATTGGATCCGCTTCTAGAGCTGGCCACCACCCCCCGGAACGCCCCATATGCATCAGGTCCGTTGCTGCTGAATCATCTGAAATCATAAAGATCTCACGTACTACACGTATGTCCCACAGACAATATTGGCGTGAGAAGCATAATTGTTCTTCCGATTCTTTTAAAACTCTATCTTGTACAGGCTTTGGGGTATGCCCATTGGTGGGTTCGTCGTGCTCTTGGTTGATCCGACGTTTGAAAATGTCAGGCGAGTTCTTTGATTTGGAGAAGCTGGCCAAAGTGTGTGACGAATATGGACGCTACACTTTCTTTGTCTCTTCGTGGCCTTTGAACATGTGAGTTTTGTGTTCATGCGGGGTCGGGATGGTTTATTGATAACTTAAACAGAATTGGAGGGGCGGCTTCTCCTCCCAATGCTGCAGTAAGTTCGAGGAGTCATCCTGGAATTACTTTATGTTTACCATGACGCAAGGCCTTTTTCTGATTTTGAGCCATCGTCGTTGGGGTCACATATGCGGTCGTCATGAATGTGAGACCATATTTTTTCTGTACTTTTAAGCCGTAATGGCACAATTCAACTGTAATTCGAGATGAGCGTCTCACGCCTGCAGGTTCCTGGCTTACTTATCATGATGGTAGCCTGACGGGTCGGTATCTATCACGTCACCCATGCCCTCAACTGAATGAACCACCGGTCTAATGTTGGACACAACGCGTGGTAATTGCCAACTTGACATGAGCACAAGCTTCTTTCAAAATCGTACGCAACCAGGAACCCACTCGTCGTGCGACTACATGCAAAAAAAAATCAGTCATATGAAAATTTTGCCTCAATATGTGGCTTACATGCGGAAATCTGTCCTTCCAAAAATCACCACTCACTAGGAACCAACTTCAACTCAGAAGTTGAGATTAAACTTAATCCACGTGACCTTGCCTGTTCAACTTCGGAAATGGATGCCAACCAAGACGAACACAAGCACATGTGGAGAAGGAGAAGAAAAATCGTTCGATAATTCTGTCATTGTATTTTTTTTTCACACAACATCGTCTCAGCTCGGCGGCACTGAGTCTAAAGTGGAAGAGATACTTGCTCTGACTGGGATCGCGACAATCGACAGTTTTGATTTTTCAAAAGCTTAGCATGTCGCAAGGTGGAATCAAGCTTTCAGCCGCCCGAGGGAATTATTGTAGGACATGGAAAAATGTAGGAGCCGAGCGCAAGCTAAGCCGCTATTTTAGTACCTATCCCTCTGATTTAAATATAAACATGATGTCGACTCGGAACAGACCATAAATGACGAGAATTGAAGTAGGTCGTTTAGCGCATTCCCTGCGACGCTTCCGATTTCAAAGAGATGGATTGGGATACAAGGCTAGGGAGAAACCCATATTAACAATGCTCCGTCAGGCTCGACTGCGGCGAAGTCTAAAAACGATAGTGTTTTATGGCACCCGTGAGATCTATATATTGAATTGCAGCTACTCTGTTTACTTGCCCGATGGTCTCCTTGGATGTATCCCTCATTGTTAGGTTCCTTACGTTTCTACCGAGTACAGGAGCATCAAACGCAGCGGACGAACCTTGACTGAATCCGGTGTATGCTCAGTGCATAGAAAAATAGAAAACAATGTACTTTCCGACAGCGGATGGGTATCCGGAGGTCTGAAAATGCCGCATTACCCTGCGTTACCGCGGCTGGTTACGTCGGAGCAGTGAAAACGCAAAATGGGACATGGGCACGGCTACAAAAGACCTTCGTAAGGATCGCAACCTGGAGAGAAATTCGAGTAGCAATTCAATGTTTGAGTCCAGAAGCTCAACCATGGGCAGAATCGACCTGTTATCGATCTGGAACGCCGTGCCAAATTACAGATGCCGCTCGGGAGATGAATATCAGGCCCCGAAAAATTTCAAGCCCTTCGAGAGAAGTGCTCCGAAGTCAATTGCAGTGCACCGTTGAACAGTTAAATTTTAAACCGTCCTAACTAAGTAACTGCTCTTGACGGGCGGGAGCGGGGCGCCCAACGAGTACTGCATTTAATGAATGACGTGGTCGCCGATCCTGTCATCCTGACCGCACAGGGCGTAAAGTCCGAACGTCGGCGCTACCTTGCAATCACGGAAATCACGGACAATCAATTCATTCTGCGTATTGAAAGTGTAAAAGGCACCACTGAAGGTTTAGCCCTTCCTACATCAGCCCATTGGAGGAAAGAGGTCCACGGTAAAGGTCGGGACTGGAACCATTACTGAGCAAGGGGGAGGTGAGATGAGACCAACGGGGACAACGAACTGCATGAATGCCACTTTGTTCGAGGAAACTGTTCCATCTCGAAACAGCCATCGGGCGTAACAACATGATGCCAGAATTGCCCAATGATGGGTTGAATAAGACAAATGCAACGGGAAACCCATACCGAAAGGAATCAAGCAAATGAGACGCTTTTCTTTGCGGCGGGCGGCATGGATGAAGCGTCTGTCGAGGAAGACAGCTTCAACCCTTTTCGGCGTTTGTTTCTTGCTTTCTTCGATTCTGATCGCTGTGCAGCAAGCAACGCCTTTGTCTCTTTCTGCATCATCCGATTCAGCCGCACTGAAAGGGATGGATTAAAGGAATAGGGATTACCAGTTTAGCTTTTGACTCAGATATTCGAGGAGAGCGCTCGGGGCGAGGTTGGCCGATCTTGGTTTCAGTAGTAGAATCATGTCGCGTGGTCTTTCTATGCAACAAACCTGTGCAACCTGATGTTTTTCGGTCTTGATTTGCGATTTTTGCTCTTGGATGCCAGCGATTGATTCGGCAAGTCCCAAAGCAGCCTATACAGAGAAGCTGTCAACCAGGGCCAGAAAGACGGGTCCAAAGGTTACGCTTTGATCTAGAAATCGCTTGGGTTGCTTTCCTTTCCCTCCGGCCTTCATTGAGGTGGAGAGATGGCGAAGATTCGGAAGGCAAAAACAAGTTCCGTTCACGTGGCTCTTGATATCCCCTTCTGGCAGTGGCCGAACTCGGCCGCACCCAGCTGTTACTTCTCGCTTGCTTCCCGCCCATATAGGCCAATATCTGGTCTGACGGATCATAGAATTTTTGCCTTTTCTCGGGAGGCTGAATGGATCACACCCAAAGGACTACAGCTCAATTAGATTAAAAAAGCTTCAATCGAACTCAGTTCGTCATTCACCGCATATGATAAACCCCCTTGCACATAATCTTTCATTTAGATAATCTCACACGCATATGTGTATCTGGCCTTCTCGACAGGGCTACAGAGACTGTCTCAATGTTTAGATCTACTTAATTATCAGATCGTCAGGGACTCATGCCTCAGCCCCAAGTCTAATCGTAAACGATCAAGGAGCACACAGGAATCCAGAGTAACTATGGATTACCGCGTTGCAGAAATCACCGAAACCAAGGAATTGCGGGAGAGGATTTTCACAAATAGGATCACAATAGCCACCCTGGCCTTTAAAAGAAGACCATCCGTGAGGTCCGCTCCTTCACTCTCATTCACTTCACCAACTCATCCCCCCACTTGCCCCCTCATTCACACTATTCTGCTTATCATGTGTCGCTGGCGTCAGTGAGTACCTACCTTCGGCGCTCGTCGTGCAAAGAAACCCTTAACTGACGCGACGAACAGTGTCCGAAACGTCTTCTTGCGCTGCGGCCACGCTGAGAGTCTTGTCAGTCCATTGCCACTCTTCAATGCCATGCTTGCTGAATTCTCTTTCGTTAGCCACCGGTCGAGGTATACCTAGATCCTTTCCCGCCCTTCACCAAAATTGACCTTTCCAAAAGGTTAAGTGCTCAAGCACTCGCTGCAAATTCAGTCCGAACCACCCAGCTGGGTGTGTTCCACCCTCTTGCACTCGGACTTGCAATCAATAGTGAGCTAGATTCGTATTTTTTGGAGTACGGGATTAACCACGCACCTTCCCCTAGTCATCTGTTCCCCGAGCAATACAGTGCGCCTTCCGAGGTTTTCTTCTTCTTCGTGTGCCGTGCTAACTCCCGAATAGATCCCAACGTCGACGGATTCTGTTCGGGCTGTACCCGCGCTATGAGCTCTGGGCGTCGTCGCCACTAAAGACTCGAGGGTTTCCTCCAAAGGGTCGTGCAATGCATATACATAGACAATAATACACCGTAAACCCCTTAGAAGCTGTATCTCAATGCTATTTATTTTTCGTGTCTTTTCGCTGTGGGGACGTATGGGGACGCCATGAAGCTGAAAGACAAACACAACGGATCAGTTCGAAGTCCACGCCAAGTTAGACACACTGCTGATTATGTGTAGGCTGGCGGTGTGACCTAAACCGATATATTGAATAATTTTGGTCCGTATCTTCAGTTAACGATGTATCTTCCGTGAATGAGCCGTCGCGATGGGATCCGAAATGCTTCGTCCCCTTCGGCACCGCCTCCAAAATTAATACTGCGAATGGTGTACAAGCGCATTTTATAGCTGACGCTTCTGCTTCCCATGCATGTTTCCAGTTCGGAGCTAGCATCTAATCGTCACAGAGAGCCCGATAATTTTATAATTATCGGGATACAACAATAAGTCGAAAAGGAGGTTTTCTCGACTCGTATCGACTCGAAATATTCCGAAAGAGTAGACTGATGTTGTGAGTTTCTCTCCGAAAACACGGTCAAGGCCCGAGTCACGATCAAGAGTTAAACACTGATTGAGGTAAGAATCGTAGCGTCCAAGCAATCACTACAGAAGTTTCGGTCTCCTCGGTGTTCTGAGCAACAAGGAATCCATAAGCGGCACAGGCTCGGCAATCACCGCACATCACGTGTGCTTCCGTGCTCTTTCTCGACTGTCCCAACCTCCCAATGGGCCCATGTTCGTCATATCTAGACTGTCTTCAATAACTTTCCTCTCGTAACCTCATTATATTATCCCTGCAAGATCCACCATTACCCCTTGCTTCACCCGATTCGTGACGTTCGTCCCCATCGCCCCACTTTCCTCCTCCTCGTCTGGCACTAGTTTTATATCCATCCCAAGTTGTTGTTTGCTCTAACTCTTTATCCTCCAGCTTTTCACCCGTCTGGAATTTTCATGATTGATCTCAATCTTCGTCATTGTCATGCGTTCAGCCTTGCCGCTGCCAGTGCCAGAGTGCGCCCCTTTTTCCTATTCGCCATTACGTCCAACGATTGCTAGACCGAGCGAAGACGTCACAATCAGTTCGAAGCTGGAAAATCATGCCACGTGCGACGCCTGACGGCTTTTCTAGCGCATGAATTTTGCATGAACTAACGAGTTGAGCGCTTTTGGAGCGTCCGCGATGCGCTACTAGCCGCATTGACCACTGGAATGAGACGCTTAGATGACTATCGGGATCAAGGTCCGCATTCCCGACTGCTCGGTTCCATGAGCAACAAACAAGGCACATCAAAGGGACCGAACTACTTCAGGGTCTTTTTTAACCAAAAGCGCCCTACTTCGCCCTCCGCCCCACTAGCGCTCCTCTTCATCGCCCGCCATAAATCACCGAGAAAATGACCGCTTTTCCGACAGAGCGCGACCCTTTGATCGACAAATCGAACGCTAAGACGACTCAGCCCCAGAAATATCCAGGACCTCTGGAGATCTCGAAATCCAATCGATATGGAATTTTGGCTGGCGTGTGGATGGCCACATTTCTTTCTGTGCGTGAATCGTATCTCGGGCCCGGAAGTGATCTCTGATGCACCGGTGCAGGCTTTGAACTGTATGGTTTGTATCTATGAATTTCATCCTAAAATCAATGACGTCCGCAGCAACGCTGGTGCCGACGAGTAAATATTTCTCCAATCCCCCTTACAAGAATCTGACCATTGCGTTGCAAGTGATACCCAAAATATCCTCTGAATTCCAGAAATCCCACCAAGCTAGTTGGCTGGGAACGGCGTACGTTGCTCACCGACAAAACCGGTGGTATCTGAACGTCCCGCAGCTATCTATTGACAACTTGCACCTTTACGCCGTTGTATGGTCGTCTCTGCAACGTGATGGGGCGGAAAGGTGCTAATCACACAGCCATTTGTTTTGCTGCCGTGGGCACGATCGCCTGCGGGCTATCTCGAAACATGGAGCAATTGGTCGCTGCTAGATTCGTACGTTATTATTTCGGAACTGTGTTGTCTCCCGCATATCTCTTTCCAGATCGCCGGGATTGGTGGAAGTGGCCTTTTCACGACGTCCAGGTGCGATAGTTGAACTTTCTTTACGTAGCATAATGTCGACTTTCTCATTCACAGTATCATAGTCAGCGACATGTACACTTTAAGAGTTCGTTCCTTTTTCTCCGTTTCCTCATTCTCGCTACTTAAGGGCATTCAGGACCGCGCATTGGTACAGGGTGCGGCAAGTTGCTTCATTGGCGTAAGTTTAATTCTCGAACTCTAGCTTCATATCTTTTTCTTAACTGTTCACAGCTTGGTATGGGCCTCGGCGGATTTTTCGGAGGAGTCATCAGCGATTCGTTCGTACCCTCGATTTGCTGTCCCATCCACTTGACGGAGCCCTTTCAGCCTGGGTTGGCGGACAGCTTTTCTTCTCCAGGCTCCCCTTTATCTCACGTCGTTCTCACTCACTTCTTACAACCTCCGTTATGTCACTCCTGTGCGTCCTGCGGCAGAGCCCTATCGCTGGTATTAACTTGTCTAGGGTAAATCTAACGGCGCTAAAGGAGTGCTGAAGCGAATAGACTACTTTGGAAGCCTCACACTCCTTATATCCATCGGTTCGCTTTTGCTGTTCCTCAGTATGCGATACAACGAGACCCTTCCTGTAGGCGAACCCAGTGTATTTTTGCTTGATACTTATCCTCTCTAGTGGTCGAACGCTTGGGTCTTTACACCTCTCGCCATGACCTGTATCTTCAGTGTCTTGTTCGTCATCGTCGAGGTGTTCGTTGCCTCGGACCCGGTTTTATCCCCGACCATGATGCGCCAGAAGATTCCGCTCCTCGTCGGTGCATCCAACTTCCTTTCGGCGACCTGCAACTTCTCCATCACCTACTTTTTCCCCATGTGGTTCCAGGTCGTCACCCTCGAAAGCGCCTCCACTGCCGGTACTCCATCGTTTCTCCTCTGTAGTATGCTTGCTCATTCTTCAATGCCAAGGCCTGCACCTCACGCCAAACAGCATCTCCATGGCCTCTGGTTCGGTGTTCGCGGGCTGGATGATGCACAGGATGGGCAGATACAAAGCCATAAGTCTCATTCTTGGAATCTTTCCGTTTATCGGCGCCGTACTTATATCCACGATGCGTGAGGATGCCGGTCCACTGCAGTCCTGGTTGAGCATTGTGCGCCTGCATTATATTCCTCTGTCGGTTGTTGACCGACGAACACGCAGGTTCCGCTCGGCTTCGGGAACTCTGCCGTTCTCCAGACAAATCTCAGTATGTGCTTCTTGCCTTCATTATCAACATTGTTTTGACTGGACATCCCTTCAGTCGCTTTGCTGGCACATCTTCCAGGTGGGTGGACATCTATTCAAGCCTGGTTGAAAATATTGTTTACTCATTACTTCAGAATCTCAAATGGCTATCGGGACGGGATTCGCGCAGCTGTTCCGTGGAATAGGTTATATCCGCTGCTTTCACGCCTGATTATCCGCCGACGTATTTCACAGGTCAGGTGGGTGGTGTTGCCTTCGCATCCGCGTTGTTCCAGGCGCGCCTTGAAACAGAGTTGCGAGAGCGCCTTCGTACTCCCAACGCAGAAGAGGTACGCATCCTCATCTTGAGCCGCCTGACCTTGCCCATATTTCATTACTTAGTTGATTCTGAAAATTCGCCGATCGAGCGATTTCATTCGCACTCTCCCGCCGGCGGAGCAGCGTGCGGCACGCGATTCGTATGCGGTGGGGCTCAAGACCGTGTATGTAATGGCCGCATGCGCGACACTGCTGGCGTATATCGCGCGCCTGCCGGTGCGTGCCGTTGCAGGTTCACGCGCCATTTCGCTGATTTTTTTTTTGACCATAGATCCCCGACCAGGACCTCGACGCTGCTTACGCGCGGCGGAGGCAGGATGCGGCGGAGGCTGTAGCCTCGTCGTCAGAGAATACGCGAGTGGAAACATCATCGACGACTCCCGCCGTTTAACCGGCACGGGAGATGGTTTTGCGCAAGATGATGGGTGTAGCTATCACTGTTTAGAATTGGTTTAGAATTCCCCTCAGAACTCTTCGTCTTCTTGTTTTAAAAAATTCCACGCTCGGAAAACAACGTGATTAGATCGGCGTACACGGAAGATGGATGGATGGGATGGGATCGGAAATTAAAGCAGTGTATTTGTTCCTTGCGACTTTTCTGCCCTGGCCGTGCTCTAGTATTCCTCAACCATGGTGACGGCCTCCTGCCTCCAAGTCATCATGCGAAATATATATAGTCTCAGGCCCATCAAGCCACGCTGCGCCGGAGTTGTCGATGTTGGTGGAAGCATGTATCAGACGCCGGGCTTTTCGGGTGAGACCGGAATTAGCAGATTCGGAAGTTCTAAGCTTCAAGTTGTCGCGTTCTACACCGGATTATTGGACGAGTTGGTCGACATGGGTGCGCGATTGTAGCTCGTCGCACTGAACGGCGCCCGCTTAGTGCCAGCTTTAGAACGAATCCGGGAAGCGGATGACTGGCGCCACTTCCAAGTTCCGGACCCATGCAGATGAGATTGGAGACAGGGCAATGTCCGAATACTTCAAGCTGAGGAATACGGGAATGGAAGTAGCGGGTAAACCCGTCCAATGAGTCATAATTGAATACGGATAGTTAGGCGAGGTCGCTAAATGTTTTGAATCGACGAACGAAGGATCTTGATTTCTTGTTCCTGATGTCAAATGAAACGGAATGAAGCAATAGAAGAAGTATGCATACCATGAAACGGCTGCAGACAATTGAATGCACTGGGCTCGAGTGAGGTGGCGGGATCAGTGTTTGAAGTTGCAGTTAAACATCAAGGATCTGCTGTTCCGCTAGCGTTCCACACAAAAATGCGGCATGCGGGAACATGACCCCAAGTAAAGGGAATGCAGTTTGGATGCTCAGGCAACGCCAATGAGCGGGATTGAGGGAGGAGAAACCGATAAAATTGTGTTCGGGAGACATGAGCCGTATTTGAGGTCGAACATGTCAAGAATCCGGAAACAGGCCGAACCGGATTTGACTGACGGAACACGAGTAATTATAGCATGACTCCAACGGAGGCGAGTCAATACCCAAGTGCCAAGGCTGGGAAATGTAAAAACGCCCGAGAGAATGTTTCGGACGACTGAATGGTCTTGAATGATTCTCAGACCCGGATGCCACTATCTCGCCGAGTACCACTCCGATCCTGATTTTTGTTCGAGGAATCGAGAGGGGGATCAAGGGGGGTCGTCGTAAAAGAAGAGACCAGGCGGAAGAAGATCCAGGTCATGGCAAGGCAGACGAGAATGTATGGAGTGTGTTCGAGAACCATTTCGGAGCGCCAATGAGCTTCTGTCCTGATTTGTGTTTGAGAAACCGGGAGCGGAAATCATTGTAGAGGAAGAAGATTCGGTCATGGCAAGGCAGACGAAAATGTACGGAGTGTGTCCGAGAATCATTTCGGGGCCGTCCAATGAGTTTCTGTCTTGATTTGTGTTTGAGAAATCGAGGGCGGTGATCAAGAAGAACCGAGTCATAGCAAGGACCGCACAATGGAGAACCAGACGAGAATGCATAGAATGTATTTGTGTCGTCGCCCAATGAGGTTTGCGTTTGAAAAATGGAGGGCGGGAATTATTGTAGAGCGAGACCAGGCGGAGGAAGAATTGAGAGACCGTGAGTGTTCGATTATGTCTGAGAGAGTTTTCGGACCATTCGATGAACGGAAAAGCTTCTGTGTTTGAGGAATGAAGAGCGGGAATCAAGAAACCAGGCGGAAGAGGAATGGAGGCATGGCAAGGACTGCGCAATGGAGGACGAGACGACAATGCGTTGATGGTGCGATTCATGCCAAATATGTATGATCGATCATATGTCCGTAGACCGGAGTATACCTGGCGCTGAGGCCCGAGAGCTACAGGGTGCCGGCTGAGGATTTGGTCTTGAAAAGAGAGGTACACCGCGTCAGGAGTGTTGAAGGGCGGGGTTCGGAAGCGGAGATTCCATGGAGATTGGGGTGAGATAACATCAAGTGCTGCACATAGGAGACAGGAAGGCTGCAGGGTTCAACTATGAGTATGTACGTGTCCATGACAGCCGCGGAAAAAACTGCGTGAGCTCCACGAGGGGTGCTCCTGAGGAGACGAGGGCGGTAGGTATATTCCAGCGTAGTCCCGTTAGAAAAGAACGTTAACCGGGGTACGAACGCGCGACGAGTGTTGAGAAGAGCTGACTTTCCGTCCCAAATCTATGTCTGCAGTTGAGGATCCAAGAAGAGAAATGCGCGGCCTGTGTGCACCTGTCGAAGGTCACAGTGATTGGAAGTTGAGGAAGTAAGGATTTAGGGGTATCGGTGGTATAGTCCAAGCACACTGCACTGTGACTCAGTCTCGGTAGGCTTACGGCCTCAATTTAGCCCAATCCCCGGTTCAATTATGTCGTTATTGGCAAATTTATCATTCCAAGCGAATGCTTCGAGCTAAGGACGGAGGATCACATTCCAGTATCCAAATGTTCTAGCGTTTTTGTCGGGATTGGGAGGTTTGGTAGGAAGCTCGTTGGTCGAGATGGTATCTCCGCGTTCCCGCTTCCTTCCGAGGACTAGGAAAACAGCTTCTCTTCTTTTTGAGTGGTGCCAAGGAAGCCTCTGTTGACGGTCCATCGAAAGCCCCCGACATGATTTGTGATTCCGTGGAGATCGTGGTGGCTTTACCGGGGGTGAGCTGGCAGAGCTACCGCCCGTGGCCCGTGGGTCACCGTGGGCAAAATTGATAATGGTCGGCAGCCGAGGTGGATCGAAATGTAGAAAATCGAAGGAAGAAGGTTGTGCACCCGGGTATGATGAGATGAGACGAAAACTATAGCCATAACTGCCGCGAGGGGTAAAATTCCGGCCTTGAGGCTTGCCGTAATCTAGACATGAGGAGACCCACAGCGTCAAAGCGTCGAAGAGAAGCAAGATGAGTGCGCGGGCATTAGACGTTGTATTCCGATTTACCCGGCTGAGAGGCGAGCCACCCAGAAAATACGTGGTCGATGTCGAAAAATGCCAAATCTCCAAGCAGCGATTATGGATGTTTCCCTACTGGGGATAATTCCGATCCCCATTTGCCAACAAGGTATACATCGACCAAGAGCTGTTGTCTTTATTGTTCCGCAGATAATGCAGAACAAAGTGCGATGGAATGAGGCAGGATAAGGCCTAACTCGGGGTGAAACATAGAGGCAGTGGCAGAAGAGATTGTACGCACGTGACCTGTGTTGGGATCAAATCTCAGTCTCTTGATCTCCCTCCACCACGCCGACCGTTGGCGCAGACGCTTCGACGCCGGGGCGCACGATGAGCAGGCGAGAGTCGCGGGTATCGATGAACGTCCGCCAGAACGATGCCCTGTTCGAGTTTGAGACCTGTGCGCGCTTTCCCCATCTCGTTTGGACATCACACTGAGCTTTTGCATGGCTTCACAGTCAAGAAGAAGTTCCTGCTTGCGAACAAGCATATCACAAAGTATGTGCGCTGGGGGGTTTCAGAGCTGGATTGCCACCTGCGAGTAGTCGTCCCACTTGACCCAAATCGGGCACGTCCGATTCACTCCAGCAGCACTGCTGCCGGTGGGACGATTTGGGACTCTTGCGTTTGAAATCTGGCTCTGGAACACCTGAATCATGACTGGAGGATCGTCGCTAATGTGCCTTATTTTTCAGACTAAATTCCACACTCAGCATGAAGATCGAGGAGCTAAACACCGAAATATCGACACTCTATACCGAGAACCTGCGCCTGCGCGCATCTGAGATTGCACTCGCAGCCCAGCTCAAGCGTGAGCGCGAAAAGTCGCGCAAAATTCTGTCGGACGCCGAAGCGGCGGTGCGTGCTGTGGCATTAGTGATTATTCATGCTCTGACATTGCATCTTGCCTTCAGACACAAACCCTCGCATCGCATTTTGGATTCCTACGCCAGACGTTCAACATCCCCGTCCACGCCCCACCATCACCGGCCCTCACGCCCCCACGCCGCCCTACGGCCTCCCCACGGACAAGTACCTATGCTAATAATGTTAATCGCCTGGCGCGCGAACCGCAGGTTTCGAACATCAACGAGGATGAGGAGCCGGAGGACGTACAGGCGTCCCCACCGCGCAAGGCCAAAAAGAAGGCGCGACTCAGTGCGTCCAAGCTGCCGCTTCCGGCCCGATCTAGCACGCCCCCGATCGCCCCCGCCGCACCGTCCTTCTCGGCGCCGGCTCCACCTCCGCATCTGGACCTCTCCTTGCTTGCACTGCCCACCAAGAAGCGCCGCCAAAGCGGGCTCTTACTGGACCTCGGCGTCGTCGACATCGATGCCCTGGATTTCGACGACGGGGCCGACGAGACGTGCGAGAACGAGCGGCAGAAGGAGAAGGAGCGCGAGAAGGAGAGGGACAAGGAGCGCAAGCGGCGTGCGCGAGACGACGCTGCCACCCCCGCCGCTGCCGTGAAGCCAAAGCCGAGGCTAAAGGACGTCACAAACTCCAACCCGCCTCGCCCTCGGAGCAAGGCCGACTCGGTTGTCGACACAGTGCTGCCGCCCCTGCCGCTCGAGACCCACGTCCAGGCCCGGTCCTTCCTCGTTGCCGCGCCCCCGAGCCCGCCGCCGCCAGAACCAAAGGCCCTCCCTGTACCTCCGCAGATCGCGGTTGTGCCGCAGCCCAAGCAGCCGCAGGCTAAACCCGTATCCTCGGGCTCGGGCTCGGGCTCGGCGTCGTCGCTCGGCTCTACTTCCGACCGCGACCAACGCGGGTTTGCTGTGGAGCCGGTTACATCAACAACAGCAGCAATAGCAGCAGCGGAAGCGGAGACAGAAGCGAGCGGGCGCGAGCGCCGCACGCGAAAGAGCGTCAACTACGCGGAGCCCAAGCTGAACACGAAGATGCGCAAGCCTGAGCCGCCTGCCGGCTCTGCGCCCACGCCGGCTCCGGTAAAGAGGGCGCGGTCGTCTGCGGCGGCGACGATCCCTGTGCACGCAATGAGCACTAGCGCGAATTTGCGCCGGCCGTCGCCGCCGCTTGGGACGACGAGCACGCGGCCCGGTTCCCTGGCAGTGGAGGAGCCGGACGAGGATGAGCCTGACGAGAAGGGGACGGAAGGGGAGGGGGACGAGGAGGATAGCGATGCTTGGGCGGACGGGGAGTACATCCCTGGGTGGGCGAGCGGGCATGTGAATGTCGAGGGGCGGCGGAAGGCGCCGCATGAGCATGGGGGGCGGCGGAAGGGCGAGGTCGGCGCTGTAGTAGGGGATTGGGCGCGGGAGAGGGAGCGGGACGCGCGGAGACACAGTGCGGCGGTCTGATGCGTCCTCATTCCGTCCACCGACCGCTCTGCACCTCATCCTCGGGCTGATCTGGCCAGCAAATTATGACACGAACGACCTCCGAATAGGCATGACACCGAAGTAAATGTAAAGTAAGTAAGTATTATGCACGTCGCTTTGTATATGTATTGGCTAGATGGCCCGGCTCACACACGGGCTACTTAATTTTGCATTGGGTTGTCGATTTGCTTCTGGATTTGTCTGCTACTCTGCAGCTTTCGCTGTGCCGTCTCCCGACCTCTGCAGAAGTCTCTCTGAGCCGACACTCGTCAGCGCACCCTGTTTGGGGCCCTCAAACAGACTTACCTCCAATGTAGGGGGAAGTGCTCATTTTAGGCAAGGAAATTGCCATCTTAGGACAGTGGCGGTGTACGAAGTTCTGGCATTGATTCACAAACAACGATGTTCTCTCACTCTCGTACGCTATAGGCTGGCGCTCGAAGATACTTACCTTCCGCGACTCCTTTACTCTTGGCGACGACTGGCTGCGGCACCTGCGCGCAAGTCAAGCTTGTGATGCAATATTGCTCAACTCACTAGGAATCTAGGCCGCAGCGCCACCGCTGAATTGCGGCGGCGACTCAGTTTCAGAGCCCAGTTTCTATCTCAGTCTTCAGAGGTGCGCAGCCAACTGTCTTGATGAAATATGTACAGTCACAGGTCAAGTTTGTCTTTGGAGCCTGAGGCCGGGAATACGAAACGCTCCGCGAATTTTGGACCACCATCGGAATGGAAAATCAAGCCAACTTTAATCCTGTTTAAACGGTTGCACTGTTACCAGATTTTCATCGCAGCATTTCCCGTTGTCTCACCACAAAATAGCAACTGTTTCCCGTCCTCACTGTTTCTCAATCTCCGATCAAGGATAGAGATCGTTTAAACCAGCAGGCGCACTTTGGGCATGCTCCACCGTGAAATAACTGATCAGACGATATGACAAATCTCTGGCCGCTCGACCACATGAACCCTCGAATACTGGTGTCGATATTCTGGTCTGGAGTATCGGTCATCGAAGGCGCAGCTAGTTTCACTGGCGACTTCTCTTTGCTACAGCCACTTGCTCAATTGGGCTCGGAGCCCGAGCCGTGCGTTTGTACTTTCATATTACTCCACCAGCGTTCAATGCTGAAACTTGCCGATTAATAGCGGAAAAAACGCCCGGAAGCAACAGGGATGCCCAAATTCAATGTAACTGGTAAGGCGACATGACGAATCTCTGGCTGCTCTATCACAGGAAAAGCCGTCGAATATTCACGTCGATAAAGTGGCCAACTCCTGAGGACGCAGCTAAATTAAGTTCATAATTTTCCGCTGGTCACATCTCTTTGCTACAGACATTTGATCAACTGGAGCCCGAGCCGCGAGCTTTGTACAGTTCATACTCCACCAGCGTCCAATGCCAAAACTTGCCGATTAATAGAGAATGCCACGGACGCAAGGGGGATACCCAAACTCAATGGTTGTGAACTCCGTAGCTGCGGCACCAACCGAATTCTCCGCAAATTCTCTGGTTGATATTCTAATTTTGCGCTCATAGTCAAATCTTCCGCTATGGACGGTCTCAGAAGGCAATATAAAGGGCAAGATGAATCCAATAATGCATCCAACCAACTACTCGAACTTTGAAGTGCCTCACCTCCAGTCTAATCAATTTTCTCCAGTTTGTCGGTTCACTTCTTGTATTCTGTTCTACTCGAAACTCACCTTGCGCGATCCAACAGACAATGTTCAATCTCAACACAGTCGCTCTAGTCGGCCTCGCCGTCGCCGTCACCGCATCCGCGACCTGCCCCGGCTTCAACTTCGGCATCATCGACACCCACCAGAAGGTCCTCGACGCCAACAAGTGTCTGATATTATTTTCCTCTGCGCCGCTAGAATTTAATTATTTTTTACTTCCAGGGGTCGTTGTGGACGACTCGTGCAACGTCGTCGACAGCCTGATCACGGACCAGAACCCGTGCACGCAGGGGATCTTCTCCTGCGCGCCGGGCCCCGTCTTCAATGGATACACCAGTACCCAGACGGGGCTACAGTACGCGTGCCGCCCGGACCCGAATGCGGGGAGCTGCGGCGGGCTCGGCGATGTGCAAGTCTGCGTAAGTCGTTGGAGTTTGAGAAAATTATTCAGGGCTGATGGGATACTTCGGATGTAGTGCCGCAACGATGGAAACTAAGCGTCTTGAAAATTGACGCAATGTAATCGGAATCCGAGTCGGACTGTAACTGAAATTAAATGTTTTTTGCCTTGAGAATCAACTGTTTTGAACTCGCCAAAAAAAAAATCCAAGGTATGCGCACCCAAGATTGGGAATTTAGACGCGTCACAGACAGGCGTGCGCGTTGAAGCTGCACAACAGACCTAGTCTCTTTCACTGACTTCCCACTCGCATACAACAGACCACCGTCCGTGCCATAATATATTCTTCGGGAACCTAACCGCGTCGTCAAGTAAGATGAATTAGTCAAGACAGGAATTGATTCAGCGCAACTTGCGTTCAGATCTTTGCGCTAGTTCGCGCACCCTGGTTAGCCAAACACTCTTACTTCATCGGCTGGTTTCCCGAAAAGGCATATAAATCGACATACAGAATTATCGTGTTTCGCAAGACCAGATGTCCGCCAATACTGCCTTCCCCAACAAAGCGGCCTGGCTTGTTGCTGCAAAGACCGAGCCCCTCGAGGTTGGTCCCGCGCCTGCGCCCATCCCCAAAGGCACCGAGGTCGTCATCCAAGTGCACTCGGCAGCCATCAACCCCGCCGACGCCGCCGTCCAGAAACTGGGGATAGTGGTGCAGGCGAACCAGTACCCCTACATCCTGGGCAACGACATCGCTGGCATCGTGAGCGCGATCGGGCCCGACAACACACGCTTCAAGCCCGACGACTGCGTCACCGCCCTCTGCATATTTTACTACAAGGACCCGGTGTGCGGCGGGTTCCAGTTGTACTCCGTCGTCGACGAGCCGATGCTAGCGAGGATCCCGGACCACGTCAGGTTCAACAAGGCCTACCTCGCCGTTGCCGTGTACAGCCTATTCAACGAGGACGCGGTGGCGCTCACCGTCCCAAGCCGGGTGGGAACAAGCCTAACGGAAAACTGCTGTTTGCATGGGGTCGAGCGTCGGCGCGTGTGGTATTCAGGCCGCCAAGGCTGCTGGGTACACCGTCGCGGCGACGGCGAGCGCGAAGAACTTCGGCTTGATGCGGGAGATTGGCGTCGAGTACGTCTTTGACTACAACCGCGAGAGCGTGGTCGGGGATATCGTGGCGGCACTCCAGGGCAAGGGCAAGATGGTGGGCATTTTCTGTACCATCTTCACGCCCGCTGTTCTGGCACAATGTGCGGCCATCGCTGCACCGCACGGCTCGGGGGAAGGAAGCACGTAGCGACGGTGCGGCCGCCGGAGTTCCCGCCACTCGAAGCTTGGCCGGAGGAGGTCGAGATCAGCGATAATGCCAGCATCACTATCGCGAAGAATGAAGTCGGTCGCGCGGTCTGGGGAGGTTGGCTCGAAGGTTGGCTCGAAGGCGCTCTGGCGAACGGGAGTATGAGGTTGTCGGGAAGGGTTCAGGGCGCGTTAGTGCGAAGAAGTTGGTCGTTGAGATTGTGGAAACGTAGCATACGCCCTAACTTTCTAGCTTGTGGAGCCTCATTTTGCATGTGGTGATGGGATGGCCCGTCCACGGAGACTTGAAGCTTCAGCACTGCCAGCAGGAATTGACGGAATTTGAGGCCAAGAACCGGACGGGCGATTAGGTACGGCAAAAGCGAGATAGGGCCAGAGCATATAAAGGACCGAGCTGTAGAGAGCCATAAACCGAGGTCGCTAGCGCTTGGGTGTTGTCGCGGCTTGTCGCGGGTCATCATGACAGATCATTTGCGAATCACTCCCGAGCTTTGAATCAGCCTCTTTCTGCTTCCACATCGAATGCAATGACGACTGAGCGAACCCCCCTCATCCCCAAAGGACCCGCAGAGGCGTCGAACAGGGATTTTGCGCTGTTAATGACGGGCATTTGGAGGTACGTCGCGATTCAGGTCAAGCCCAGTTTACGTAAATCTGGGTGTCGATCTCCTCGCTCCTTGCGTTCTACTTACCTGGAGTTTTTATTTTCAGCCTTGTATTTATAGGATCTCTCGATGCCACCATTGTTGCGACGCTCCTTGGCACTATTGGCTCCTCCCTGCAGTCTATGCAGCTCAGTTCTTGGATTGGGACGGCATACCTGCTTTCGCTCTGCGCATTCACCCCACTATATGGTGTGCCCGATTATTACCGTCACAAATCCATGCCTAATATCTACTAGGTCGACTAGCCAGCATCCTGGGGCGACGGCCCAGCATGTTGTTTGCGGGTACGCTATTTGGTGGGGGTACGATCCTATGCGGTTTAGCTCAGAATATGTACGCCGGGACGCGTCCAAGTGCTACTATTACTCCCGCTAACTAACTTATCAAAGGTGGCAACTTGTTTTATGCAGGGCCATTGCAGGCATGGGAGGAAGTGGAATGACCGTTGTCGGATCCGTCATTATGTCCGACTCTGTGCCTTTGAAAAGTCGGGGGCTTTACCAAGGGTGTAGGTGCTCCCTCCAGCTATCATCCAGGCTTGACTCTGATTTAACTGACAGTCGCAAATCTCCTCTTTGGACTCGGTGGCGCCATCGGTGCGCCGCTGGGCGGGTGGCTCGGCGACACTATCGGCTGGCGTGCTGCATTCTTGTGCCAGTCCCCATTTTTGATCTTTGGTCTTCTCTTGCTGTACCTCAAGATTCGGGAGCCGGAATCAGTCCTTGCTGCAGCAAACACCGGCATTTTCGCCAAGCTCAAACGAATTGACTATGCAGGGTCCGCAAGCCTTGTTCTGACCCTTTTGACCTTCCTCCTGGGCATGCACTTCAAGTCCACTCTTGGGTACGCCTGGGAAGATCCTCGTGTCTGGGGGCTCTTGACGGCCGCGTAGGTTCATTAATTCGCAGCAATTCTCTGCCTTGATTAACGTATCTGTAGGGCGGTATTGGCCTGCTCATTCCTTCTTGTCGAGCTCAAATTTGCCGCCGAGCCTATTATGCCAATCACCATCCTGAAACGCGTACAGTTTATCTTCACCACCTCCGTCATCATCTTACGCCTTTGCAGCGAACACCAGGCTTTGTCGCATTCAACAACTTTCTTCTGGCAGTGCTCAGCTTCTCTATCCTGTACAACACCCCGCTCTATTTCACTGCGGCGCGGCTCCGCACCTCCGCTAATGCTGGTTCCCACCTAATCACCAACTCGGTGTTTGTCGCAATCGGGTCGCTTCTCGCTGGTCTGTACATGCGCAGGACCGGCCGCTACTGGACGTTCCAGGTGATCTCGAGCCTGAGCATTATTGCTGCGAACATACTCCTCGCGTCTTGGAACCCTGACACCCCAGAATGGGTGTTATACGTCACCCTGGCGCCATCGGTAAGTTGCCTCTTTTGTCAATCATGAATCGTGGATGCTCATGGCTCACAGGGCTTTGGCTTCGCCTCGGTGATGACGACGACGCTGCTCGCGCTCATCGCGAGCGTCCCCCGCGACGACATTCCGCTCGCGACCGGAAGTACGTCCTGCGGTGCCGATTCTACTTGCTTCTTACCCGCTGCTCATTAGTATCATACCTCTTTCGCACCATGGGTCAAGTCCTTGGCGTCTCTCTCTCCGCGACCCTCACCCAGACGCTCCTCGCGCGCAATCTCCGCGCACGTATCTCGGACAAGGACGTGCGTTTCTTCGTTTCTTTCTCTGTCCGAGCGCTCAATGATACTGTCCGGAACAAAGATCGTCACTAAGATCCTCGACTCAACGGCCTACATCCACACCCTGCCCGCAGACCTCCAACACCAGGCCACGACGAGCTGGGCGCTTGCGCTCCGGACGGTATTTTACTGTCATATTGTGCGTCTTTTCTCATCATCCACCTTCGGCTTGGCGTATGGATTGAATGCTACTCGCAGGGCATCGCGGTGGCCATCTTCCTCTCCGTGCTGCCCATGGAAGAGTTCTCGCTGCCCGATACGGTTGCAGCTGAGCCTGTGAAGCAGACGCAGACGGCGCCGCTAGAGCGCGATGCGGAGAGGGCTGCGGCTACGGATGAGTGATAGACGGACAATAGACTGGGCTGTTTCCGAGGCTTGGGGGTAGTGTGTAAAGGTATGTATGACCGTCCACCATCTACTTTGAATGAATGGTTCACGACGCGGGTGTCGACTCTAGATTTGCAATGCTATACTAGAATACTCCGAGACAAACGCGAGGAATGAGAGGTTCCGGTTTTTTCTCTGAGGATAAACCCAGGCTGCGAGCTTCGGGAGGCTTCATTAGAGTGTGATTATCCTGGCAACGCTTTTTCCCCTTCTACATGGTTTCCTTCGTCGGAATCATATCCTCCGACGCCAACGCCACTTCTCCTCAGCTTTTCGCGCCCCACACCCGCAGGAATTTGGCACGTACCCTTCGCTGAAGAGGGACGAGAGTTGAGAAAGAGAACCGCGGACGGGGCTCTACAGCGTGCCCAGCATGGCGCCCACCGTACTCGGACGGCTGCCTGCAGTCTGGGAAGAGACATTGATCTCTCCAGCCTTACCTACAGGACGGACATGCTACGCGGTATTCATGGGGTCGCGCATGAGGTGCATGTGTGGCCCATGCTTTTTGCAGCCTTCCTCGCCTCACATGCTCCCCCTTCTTGAAGCTCGTGCCCCCCACGTGCCCCTCCCGGGCGCCCGCCTTCTCCCACTCCACCACGGTGCTGGCTGCCGGCAGTTGCTCACACCGCGACCTGCCTAAAAGGGTCTGTTTGATCTGCATCGCACTGAACGACGCGGATCGAATGGAGAGCCCTTTTGGGCAGGTCCCGAATTTTGAAGGATATTTCGTGTTTGGCTGACGCCATTCGTAAGGTTTCGGCCGTGTCGAGACGGCGGAAGTAAGTTTGATATGCGGCAACTCCCGGCAATTTCGTCTTTTTTTATTTATTTTTTTGGCCAGTAATTTGCCAGTAATGATATGCCAAAAAAAAAACCGCCGGACCCAGTTCCGTATATTGATAACTGACACCGGCGCTTACTACCCCCGCGTGCATATCCTCGCTGCACTACTTGGTACTCCGAGTCAAGCTCCCCAATGGACATGTATTCCCCCTTGTCTTCCTTATTTTTAGCTTCAGGACCTTATCGGCGCTGCTTGTTTGAAACGGGAGAAGATCACTGGGTCGAGCTATCCCTCACAAAGACGGTGTGACATTCAAGCGCGCGTATCCAATCACGTCGAGCTCATGATCGCGCCGCGATTTGTGCCTCACAAAACCCTCGAAGCTGCCATCTGGGCCGTCGCCTCGGCTGCTTTCCGGGTCTGCCGAGACTTGGGAACTCCCCTTCCTGCCTTCGCCAAGTTCGATCAACAAGTGCACGTCGCGAAAGGCACCACCGTTAACCATATCAGACCTGACCTAACCACACGATGTCTCTAATCGGCGCGAATAACCGTACTCTTCGCCAGGCCTGTGAGACCTGTACTATTTCTGGACCTTCTTCGCGCGCGTCCTGAGCAATCTGACCATGGATTATCGTAATGCACGTCTGGATGTACTGTCGCCCCGATCACGCGGAGCGTTGGTCAATGTATCAAGTCTTCATTTCATAAACCAGGACGCCAACCCGCCCCAGGCTTTCTTTCAGTGTGGGTTTGAGATGGGACTGAAATGCTCGGTGCTGGGGGTTATGTGGAGACGCCAGCCGCTGCCGCGCCGCCGGCTTTGTCCCACGTCGCCGCACACGGCTGGCGAGGGAGTCAAATCGCACATCGCAAGGGCGTGGACGTGGGCGCTCAATTTTGCATATCGTATTCGTATTTGGCCAGCACTACTGCTAGGTGGGAACTCTGCGTGAGTCAGGAGCTCCAAAGGACGCGGAGATATGGGTGCCGAGTAAATAATCCCGAAAGCTTGAATTCTACAGCATTATCATGACTGATAGTCATTGTAATTTAAAGCTCTCGACAAAACTAGCAATAATTGTCGTACCGTTGTGTCGTGGTTGGGAGCGTTTTGATGCAGCACGTCAACAACGTGTATGGAGTACTTCTGAAGGCGACGTCTTCATAAAAGCAGTCGAAGAATGATGATGATGAAAAAATGAAGAGATTTTGCAAATTAACCGATTCCTGAAGAATCAAACATCCCTCATCTACTGTACGTGGCGATTGTAATCGAGGTGAGGTGCTCTTACGCCTAAACCTTATCTGTAGAGCGACGCTGAATGAGGTATAGGGAACAACCGCTCAAAGCCAAATCTCTGAACACAACGACCCTCCGCCTGGGACAAACGAAAGCTCAGAAATGCTCTGAGTCCCCCCACGATGTATGGTTCAGAGTTTATTGCAAGATACCGACTCTGGTCATACACAAGACATGTTGAATATCAGAACAGCCAATACGACAGGGTTTGAGTTGGCCTTCCGGCCGCAAAAACTGGACGAAGGCAGACAACGACGTTTCGGGTTGAGCTAAAAAAATATGGCCCTTGCGGGCGGTTCCAACGCTGCAGTGATGTTCGCTGTATAACACGCGAGCTGAGAGCTTCACATTCTTGCTATAGTGTCTGTCTGACGAAGAGACTATCCACGGTGACCTAAGTAGCTTAATTGGCGGTGTAGAGCGCCGAAGATTGGCCCAATTACTTGAAGCGGCACCGCCAAATAACCTCAAGCTTTTTGAGGCCCTACCTGACAACTATAAAACGATTCAGCACCTCCAACGCGTGCCACCAGTTTAAAAAACCGTTCCTCGCAAGCTATGGCAATCTTACAAGCGACAAACCCGTTCGACGAGTCTCACTGCGTTCAAGCCCCCCGTAGACACATCTCCGTCTACCTCCGTCTACCTTTGTCTACCCTCTGTCTACCTGGGTAGACGTACGTGTACCACGACATGTAGACACATGTCAGTCTACCTCCGTCTACCCCCGTCTACCTCCGGCTACCTAAAGTGGACAGCCTTCGGCTACCTTCGGCTACCTCCGTCTACCTCCGTCTGTGTTGGTAGACACACCCCATCCGAACTTACACTGCTAATTTCAAGGACCACAGAAGCGAGCCAATGAACGAGAGACTTGGGAGGTCCCAAGGTCCCTAGACAAGTTCAAGGAAAGCCAGAGAAGAACGAGCCAGCGACTCGGAGGAAACGCACCATCGGAATCACGGCATCGCCAAACATATGCATATACGTTGACAGCAGTAGCCATCGGATCAAAGAACCTTCAACATTTGTGGTGCTTAACTCCCTTACAGTTCACTGTGGCATTCGCGTCAACCATTCCCTGGCGAAACTGATGTTAATGTCAGCCTGACTATGTCTACGTCAGTCTACCTCGGCCCGGGTCTGTCTACTCCCATCTACTGGGTAGACAGACGGAAGACTCAGGTGAACTAGGTACGTGTACACAACATATACTGAGGTAGCCGGACAGGTCCGTCTACTCTGCATCTACCCGGGTAGACAGGCCCTCCGTCTACGGGGGGCTTGAACGCAGTGTCTGCATGCCTTTCTTTTCCCTGCGTCGCACAGCCAAGAGTTCCCGTATTAACCGGGCACTCAGCGAACGGGGCAATCGCCCAGAGGATATCCCGTTCTACATCTGCATCCAGAGAACTTCACCCAATGCACAAATGCCAGAGCGTCTTGCATCGATATTTTCTGAGCCGGCGGCAAAAAATCTAAGCAAGGGACACGCGGTACGCCATTGCTTTAACCATCCTTTTGTAGTTGATTCGATTTCGATAGCTTGTCTTGTTGGTCCACGAAGCTGTTGAATCTATCTCGATAGAGGCACAGACTGGGTTAGGCGACGTCCCAGGTGAGACTGCCTCGCGGTTGAAAATTGAAATGCGGTTGAGATAATAGGAGAAATGGCTGGTATGGGATGCAATGCGTGTAATCGCGGTGAAGGCGGTGGTGACGAGCGCTGGAAAATTGGCAATATTTCCGGTAAGGAAGTGTTTGTGGTGCTATTCCAGTCGTCGCTGACACCTCGCGCGTAGGCGGGACGGGGGGCGCCGGCGGGGCTGGCATCAGGGGCGGAAAGGGTGGGACTGGTCAGGGTCCAGTGATCCATTGCCATTGCCGCTATGCGATATTGAATTTTTGTTCTGGGTGAATTGATTGATATTACTCGGAAGGGATCGTTGGAGCAGTTTTTGGGATAGAGATGGATGCGGACGGAGCACACTGTACCGGTAGAAGCTTGACGATATTAGACATAGAATTCACACGGATTTTAGCGTATACAATTTCTTGGCGGGTCCCAGGTCCTCGGGGGTTCTCCGTAGTACGCAACTTGAAGTCTCGGTATTGATACGCGCTAGCACTGAGCAGGGGTCAGATACCAGGACATCTTGTCTGCTCCCAGGTTCTCGGAGTGCTCCGTAGTGACTATTTGCTATGCGCCGGGCAGCGCGGAGAACTCTGCCCGTAGTGAACGCCTGCAGGGGATTAAATACGTGCACGGCCAGACGCCGTCCACGGTCGCGTTCTTGGCCGCGTCCCAGGTAGCTATTAGGAGTTCCAGCAGATATTCCCGTCCCTCCGACCTCGGATTGTTCTCGGGCAAAACGCCGAAAGCAGGAGGCTATGCTAGCGCTATGCTGAACCATAGTAAAAGGGTAAGGCGTTGGCAGAGCAATAAAATAATAATGAGCGTCGCGTGTAATACACAGAGAGTAGGGCCCAAAGGCGAGTATCGAGCATACAAAAGATAAGAACAGACTTAAAGAACTTGTTTCAGCCGCGGCCAAGGATTGTATCGGCGTTTCCGGTTTCAAGCGATGCCCACGCAGCGCAATACACGGACCGGTCGGCGAGATACACAGAGAGCCGGAGAGTGGGCGAAGGGTCCGAGTGGCAGTACTAGAGTACTACCGAGGGCTCCGCTCAGCAGACAGCGTTGGCGCGGCGGAGATCAAGTATTGATATTTGTTTGAGGGTCGTTGCAATTGGGCTCTGGTTTCCCACCGCGGCCCACTGGAAGGATATTCAAAAGGAGGAATTGTTTTTCGAATGGAAAGGGAGAAGCCTTGCAGGCTGAGGCCTGAGGGCTCAGTGGGAGATAAGGACGATTAAATTTCCGGATCATTTCCGTAGATCATGCTTAGCTCATATCTTACGCTCCCTTTTGAAGACAACCACCATGGCCAAGTTGACAAAACTGGACTCTGAAATGGCAGTCTTTTTACTCTGGACTCTGCAATTGTCTTCATAGATGCGCAAAATCTGCATCCTTGCAATTGCAGTCAATTCTGGGCCACTTCAGTCGTGTTTTTGTGAAGACAAGTCTACAACTCCAAGGTGCTACTCTGCTCCCCTGGTAGGCTAAAACGCTCCATCGGCTCTCTTCCTTCCGTCGCTCCCGATATGTTGCGGATACGCATCCGCGTTTAGTCGGACTTTGCGCAGCGGCAGGCTGTGCACGTAATGATGCGACGCCCTTCTGCATGGCCTCACAAATGAATTGACGGCGACCGCGGTCTCTTTTAACCGAGGATTATAATCCACCTTGCGTTTCTACACCCCCACCTACCGTCTGCATTCATGCCCGCCCTCCAGGCTCGAGATACCAAGTCCGGCCCAAATGTCGGCCTCATAGTAGCCCTAATCGTCGGCGCACTCATCCTGATTGGCGTCCTTGTCGCTGTGCTCATCTTTATGCTTAAGCGACGGCGCGCGGCCCGTAACGAATCCCCGCCCGGCACCCATTATGAGCAGTTCTCGGTCAAGACCAGGCGATCATACCCCGGACATGATAAAAACAACAGCGAATCCATGGGACCCCTGCTCCAGGATGCAGCGCCCTCGAATTGGGTACCGCAGCACCACGTCCAGTACAGTTACGGTGGCGAGGATTACGAGCTGGGTCCCCACGTCACCGAGTCCGGACCAATAACGTACGTGCAACGCTCCCCGCCTCCCGGCCTGCGGCTCGCCATCCCAGAATCGCCTCCAAAACAGCCTGCGAAACCCCTGCACCAGAAGGTGGAGTTAGAGCAGCAGCACCCCCCTCCGTCGCCCGCGCCCGCCTCCGCGGACTCATGCGACTCTGAGTCGATGTACTCCGAACGCTCCGCGTCTGCGTCCACGCGCATGCACACCGTCGACCTCGCCTCTCCTGTCCCGCCTGTCCCTGTGCTTCCGCAGTACCTGCGGCGCCCCCCCGCTGCGCCCCTCGTGCCCGTGCCCGATGTTACCCGCCCCACACCTGCACCTACGTCCACACCTGCTTCCCGCAGCGACACCGACGCCTCCCTCGACTCGGACCTCTCCCCCTCCCCCTCGTCCCCCATCCCGCCGTCCCACACCCGCTTTCTTCGCCCCCTCAGCGAGCTCCCGCCCGAGGCCCCCCCGCTCGCGCGGGGCGACACCGTCCTCGTCTCGCACCTGCTTAAGTCGCGCGCAGCGAAGCGCGGCTCTGGGCCCGAAAGGTCTTTCACACGCACCTCGCGCATCGAGCGCGCGGACTCGATCAGAGAGGCGCCGTCGCCTGTCTCTGCGGCGGAGTCGCTGTCGCCTGGTGTGGATTATGCGCAAGGGGAGGATGTGGACACGCGCCGGCCGACGCTGGACCCTGGGTTTGCGGGGACGCTGGAGTACTACTCTACACCTAGCACCACCAACGCTCTTCCCCCTCCCCCTCCTCCTCCACATAATCTTCCTCCGTCCCAACGCGTTCTCCGCTCGCCTTGGTCCCCCGCCGACGCGTCCTCATGAGGACCGACCGTGTTCCGATTAGCATATCCTAACCTTGCATTGTATTTCCTACGCGGACGCGGACTCGAACGGACTATGGACTATCTTATCTCTCGCTAATCACTGGACTAAACATTGTATTTTACCATCGATAACTTATAGCAATAAATTATGGCGTCCCAGCGAATTGGATGAAAGCAAGTTTTGCTTTGTGGAAGGAAGAGCGGGAAGCGGGCGGCTGATTTTTCCAGTGGGGTCGGCAAATGCCGGCGGCCGAGTCTCGGAGTTGATCTCCAGTGCTTCTTCTTCCCTCCTTTATGATAAGCCCTGCCTGAACTCGATTGCACTTGACTGCCACTCGACGCGCGCTGGCCTTGCTCCAGTCAACACCTCATTTTGAAGAAGTGGATCTACTTATTCTAAGCTTTCTGGTGCAAGGCAAAGCATCTACAGCCGTCAATCGCAATCCAATCGTTCAGGCCGTCTGCCAAGGCATCTACAGCCACCAATCCAATCCAATCGTTTAGGCCGTCTGCCATGACCGACACTCGGTGGCCATGCTCAGACCTAAAAGCTGCTCGACGACGCTGCCCGGGTAGCTGGTGTGGGAGCACAGCGTCCAGTCGACGTTTCAACGGAAATTCGAATAGCGGAATCAAAAGCGAGAACTGCTAGAATTCCTCGAGAGTCGCGCGGCGCGCTAGCGCTAGGACATGCGTATTCCTCGATGGTGGGACGGTGCTCTTTATTGTCCTCTGCGGCGGGTCCCTTACGCTCTTATTGCAAGATCAGAAACTCTGTTACAAGTTATCTGTACAGGCAAGGCAATGATGATGTGTGTGCAATGATGCGGCTTAACCGTGCACGAACGAGTTGTGTCAGCCAGCCTTCAAGCACGGTCCGTTATATCCCTCACGAATCGCGTTTCCACGCCCCCACCCATCTACCATGCCCGCCCTTCTCCAGACTCGGAGTGACGCGTCCAAGTCCGGCCCAAACATCGGCCTCGTCGTAGGCTTGATCCTCGCTGCGCTCGTCTTGATTGTGCTTCTTGTTGCGCTTGTCATCTGTATTCGTAAGCAACAACAACGGCGCGCGCGCGCGCTGCCCATGCAATCCCCGCCCGGTGCCGACGATTCGGAGCAGTCCGCGCTCAAGACCGGGGGGCGGTTTGGGAGATTCCACCCCGGGCAGCATCATAAAACTCACAGTGAATCCACGGGCCCACTCCTCCAAGACGCGCCCTTGAATCCAGTGTCGCCCGGCCGGCACGTACGATTCGCTCCGCGATATGACCAGTCATCGCTGCAAGACTATGTAGGATCCACTTATGGTGGGGCAGACGAGGACCCTGGCGTCGAGTCCGGGTCAATAAGATCCCCCCGACCGTCTTTTTCTCCCGACATCCCGCTCCTCGAGCTCCCAAGGCCGGCACCAAGTCCCCCTCCAAACCGCTTAGGACCGCAGAGGACGAGGGGGCTCCCTGCTTCGCCGGCCCCTGCGCTTCCTCAGCACCTGTGCCAGCACAGTGAGCAGGAGCCCATGAAGCCCCCGCTCCTGCGCGAAGCCACGGGTGTCGTCGCTCATCACCACTCTGCGTCTGCATTTACACCATCTACTTCCCCCCGCACCCTTCCACCCCATTCTTTGCCTACCCCCGCACCTCCCGTCGAGATCATCGCCCCCCGTCCCGTGCCCGCCTCCGCCCCCGCCCCTGCCCCCGTGCTCCCTCTACACCCTCGCCCGCGCGAGCTCCCATCGCCGCCACAGGCGCCCCCGCTCGCCCGCGCCGACACCCTCCTCGTTGCGACCCTGCTCAAATCGCGCGCCAAGCGCCGCGCTGACGCACCCGAGCAGCAGGAGCGGGTCTCCCACATTGAGCGCGCGGGCTCCATCAGGGAGGCGCCGTCGCCCGCCGCGCAGGATGCGCAGAGCAGACCGCCGACCATGGACTCGCTTGCGGACACGCCCGAGTACTACACGTCGATATCCCAGCCCGGCGCTGATTCTTCTCAGAAGTCGCGATGGGACGAGCGGCCGCCGCAGCAGAACAGACCGCTCCCTATGCGTCCGACTACCACGGACACGCTTGCGGACATGCTTGCGGACATGCTTGCGGACACGCTCGACTCCTACGCATCCCAGTATAATTCTTCTCAGACTCCTTCCGATGAGACACACCCACTGTATTTCACTCTCGATGAATTATATCAGTAAATTATGGACTCGCTTGCGGCCACACTCGAGTGCTTCACATCCGGGTCCCAGCCTGGCGATAATTCTTCTCAGACTTCTCATGAGATACGATCGTCTATGAATTATAAAACTACCAGTAAATTATTTGACCTTGAGGTCTTTTACACCATGTCCAGTCCGGGCAACCAACGTCCAAACAGTGTCCATCCGCCTAATAATAACCAAACGCGATCTGCATCTTTGAGCAGTTGTAATACAACGTTCATTTAAGGTTTAAAGCCTGAGAACGAATTGCGTGGCGACGTCGAATACTCTGTTGTTTGCACGATGTGGACGCGGGCGGGAGAACTGAACGGCTTGTAAGGATGTGCATGGGTCGCGGGTCTGGTGGGGGGTATGGGGATACGGGTCCAAGGGGTACGGGTACGGTGCGTGTTCTTACAGACCCGCAACATACCGTGGACCCGTCCCGCGGGTACAGGGGTGCGAGACGGGTCTGCGAAAATGATCCTGGGAGGCTTGTTTTCGCTCAGAATCCCTCCGGTAGGTAGAATTGCGTCATCGCATGGATGATCTGACCCTTGGAATATTTTCAGGTCCCCCCGACGCCCTCGAACCGGATATTGATGTCAAAATTCTACTGTAACCGAGATTCAAACATGTCAATTACTCACTTTGTATTGGATTTCTTCGAGCACTGGAGCTTCGTTTGCACTCAATGAACGTTAAACTGACCATGGTGAGCTGCCAAAAAAAAAAATTAGAACACCTGGAGACGATAAATCAAGTGTTTAAGTTGTGGTTGCGTATACTACCCGCGGGTTTTAGGACGCACTGGCAGCGGTATAGACCCGTACCCCTGCAGGGGTGGGGTATGGAGGGGTATGGGTGCGGGTCCGTTCGAGGTAGACCCGCGGGTGACCCGTGCACACCCTTAACGGCTTGTCGAAGTTATCGAAGTTGACATCGTCCTTAGGGAGCGTGGAGGATGGTGGGGAAACGGGCGACCTTGGGGTGCAACCATCGATGAAACCTTCCAGTCGCACATCTTTCTGGGCGGTATACGTGCCATCTCTATCTGCGAGCTACTCTGCACCCTTTTGTCTATCTAGATCAACACATCGAATATGGATCCTACGAGTCAGTCCTATCGTCTTTTCCCACGTCTGTTCCACACTAACGTTTTGAAGCTTTTGCATTAGGGACTTTCAGAGTAGCCCATTTCGACTCTATTTCGACTTCATTTCAATCTCATTTCGTTTCTATTTCACGGCGCCGGCACACGAAATGGGAATTAACTTTGATCCTGATTGTGAAATGAGAATTCGGCAACTTCGGCGCAACGCCTCGGCCGAAGCAAGATCAAATCAAGCTACGGTCACCTGCCATCTCGGCTACTCTAATCAATGATTTATCTATCAATCGCACACTTGAAAAGAGGGGTATTATCGATGAATAAACCTCAAATGCCCACTCGAACACCCCGCCAGCAGTTTTTTGAGCCTGTTTCATCATCAGCAACAGCGACATGGCACGACATCATAACTCTTACGCGCTGATTCGGTTACCGACAACGCTGGTGAGTACCTCCAGATCATCGTTGGTGTATTTTGACTCAGGTGGTGCGATGAACATCGCCGTGGCGATCTCGGCATGCAAATTGGGCGGTTTTTTACCTCCAGTTTGCACCGGCCCGTTAGATATTTTGGTGAAGCCGAAGGACTGCCGGTAAAGGTCACTGGGTTCGATCAGTGCCAGGAGCTGGTTCGTAAGATGGTGGGAATCCTTTTGAGCCCAGCTGCAGCACCGCGGGGTTAGTATGGGGTATATTTAGTATGAGGTATATGTGGGTCCACGACATGATACGCACCGGACAGTCGGTGCACCTTGTTTTTTCTTTTCCGGCAGTGGCTTTGATGCCTTGTTTTCCTTGCCCTTCTTGGGTGCGGGGGTCGGTTTCCTGGAGGCTCTGACAGCCTTGAGTTTGGCCTGGAGCTGCTTCTTGCTGGACATGAGTGGGAAGAAGCGCGACGTATGCTGTAGCGACCGTTGCCCAGTGCGGTAAGAGTTTGCCGAGGCGTTGGGCCGAAGTTGCTGAATTCTCATTTCGCAATCAGGATCAAAGTTGATTCCCATTTCGTGTGCCGGCGCCGTGAAATAGAAACGAAATGAGATTGAAATGAAGTCGAAATAGAGTCGAAATGGGCTACTCTGAAAGTCCCTATTGACCGAAGCTCAACTGAGTCGTGCTGGCCTTTTGGGCGATGGCGAGTCCCTTTGTCTTTTTGCGCGTCTATGCCGCACTTACAGTCTCCCTTGTAGGCATTTCTGAACCCGCCGCACAGGCGGTTGAGATCATGAGAAAGCACCCCGGCCTATTGAGCAAGTCTCTTTATTTCTTTCCGCGTCTATACCATGGTCCACACTTACCACCTTCCGTTTAGAGCTATCGCTTTTCGCTCTGGAGTGCATGAACTCCAGTAGCTCCCCTGGATCCCCCGCCTTCCCGACCTCAAGCGATGTGTCTGAGGTGTCTTCCAGTCTCTACCCTCACCTTTGCCAGCGATACCACCATCGTCTCCCAGTACACACCCGATGATTACGAGAGGAAGTCTTTCTAACAGCATCACCAGGGACGACGGTGACCCGGTCCTCGTTTACCGTTTGACCTTTGTTACACTCTTCCCCAAGCCCCTCGGCAGATTCACCCATGCCCCTGTCAAGTCGCTCCGTGAAGTCTATGACACCCCGCTCAAGCGGCTCAATGGTGTCTGGGGCACTGTCGGTCCCCAGATTCATGACCTGATCAAGGATTGGAAGATTAACTGGTCGTCCATCGACCCTGCTTGCTTCTTCACCCACGCACCACCGGGAGAGGAAGAGCAGAGGAGTCTCAGTCCCATTGTCATATGGGTCGGTGTTGTTCCTGGTTCTACCTCCTCCGATGGCACCCACGAAGTCTCTCAAGACATCCTCGAGCTTCTGCGGAAGAATGCAGTTGAGGACGCTATTGTCGAGTGGCGTGAGGCCATCCTTCAGAAGCTGGCGGGGCCGCCCCTCATGCGTCATGTCGACAGCGAGAACACCACCCACTATGCTCGTTGCTTTCTCACTGCTCTTCTCGGTATTCCTCTTGCGACCCAAGGGATGGAGACGGAGTATTCCCAGGGCACTCTCACTCTCTGGTTCCACGAAAACAAAGACAAGGATGGCAATCCCAGCGATAAGGTCTCCAGAGTCAGCAATTGCCACATCCTTCACAAGGACACCACCGTCAGGTACGAGCACAGAGGTGGCGCAGCCAAGGACCACATTCGAGTCTGTGGGATTCGTCGATTCCAGCGGGGCCTACACGAGATCAGGAAGACCATCTCTGACCACGGCATTATTGCCAACCTTTATGCCTGAGAGATTGTCAAACTAGAGGTGAAAGAGTCGAAGGACACGGAGGACTTGAAGTCGATCTGCAAGAAGCAATGCAACTTGGAAGAGGAGACCAAGGCTATGGAAAACTCAAGGCCCTGCACACCAAAGTCACAAGGGACTTGTCCAACATCAAGTTCCACCACAACATTGGACACATTCAATATGCTGCCCTGCCTGCTGCTCCGTGTCTCATTTGACACACAGCCCAGGGCACACCCACCCCACGAGCGACCCCTTCCTCGGCATACCCGCTCATCAATGCACCCATATACACCATGTGCTTGGCTCGGCAGAGGTGTATCATGGATTTACCAATGAGTACATTCCACACAGATACCTTAGCAATGGATGGAAGACACTGGATGGTGACAGAGAGGGAACACCAGGCTGGAAAGGCAAATCAAGTGCAAAATCACATGGAGGGCTGAGGGGATACACATTTGTGGGGGATGCCAACGGAAATGTTCTGCTCTGGGGCACTGGGATAACTGTAATGCTGCAGGGGCAATGTGGGGTTGGGCAAGGGAAGACAATGTAATCAGTTGTTGGCTGGGTGGAGACAATGTATGTTGCATGGTGACAGCAAGGGACGGTCTGCACACACATGAGGGAAGAGATGGGGAGAGATTGTCAGGGGAACCCCCACTCCGGCTGGTTTTCCGGCTGCTCCGGACACTTTTCTGTCCGGTGCCCCAGACACTCTCTCGCCTGTCCATCTGTCTGTCCAACCATCTGGGACATCCGTCCGCTCTCACTGGCACATGCTGTGCGATCAGGCCCGTGATCACTGTAGATACCTCCAGACACGTGCTACTGGGTAGTTACCAATTAGTATATAAGGTTTCGCCTAGCATGGGAGTTCCCATCCTTTCTTCTCTTTGGATTCCCCTGCTAGGTGTGCAGTATTTCCACTCCTGTATTCTAGTATCCATATTTATACTTTGGATTCCCCCACTAGTTTCCATGCCCCGCACCGAGCTTAAGGTTGCCCTTACAGAGATCTAGGACACCAACAAATTGTTGTGCTCTGTTCTGTCATGTTGTGGGTTTCTGTGGACTCAGTGGCAGAGGCTATGCTCCCCAATTGAGGGGAATTGTGGACAGGTGGCATGGATGGGAGCAGCAGAGACTAAAAAAGGGGGAAAAGAGTCCCAGCTGAGCTTGAGCTCGGAATTGAATGGGGAGATGTGTCTGTGGGGAAGATAGTCAACATTGGTAGCATCACAACAATGAGAAGAGAATGGACACCTATTGTGGAAGGAGAAAAGAAACATTAAATACAAATACAAGCCCACCAGAATCCAAATCCCAACGAAATCCACATCCTATGAGATCCTCCAAGGTAGTGCAGGCAGAAGTAAGCATAGTAGAATTTTTATACAATGCCGTAGAGGGGGTGGAGGCATCAGTGGAAGGCACACATTGTGCCAATTCTGTGGAGAAGGTTAATGGATTTGCGGGCAGACCAATGACTAGCCTATGAAGGGCAATCAGACATTGAAAGAAATGAGATTGGGAGAGGGAGCATTGAGAAGTCGATTGCAAGTGGACTAGGGAGGTTTGAGCATGACTGAGCAAAGTCCTACACTAGTTCGGGTGCTGAAAAGAAAAGTGACAACAAACACAGCCACATTCAGGCTGTGCTTCCAGCACTTCTTGCCCTTTCCCCTCATGCCCATCCGCTTTTCTTTGTGCTTAACAATACATCAGATGCAATCTATATTACTACCACACCACTCTCCTTTCAAAGTCTTGAGTCAAATACAAGTCATATAAAAAATGCCGGTATCTGGTGCCCTCTGGTACACCTGTGAGTCCATTGTATCAAAATAGTAGCTCAATTGAATAATGATAGCTAATGCTACAGCCATCCTGGTCAAAAACACAGATATTGTCCCAATCAAGCAATTGGATTGGCCATCAAAAAATCCGAGGAGGTCATGCCCTCCAGAATTTCAATGCCAACATAATGAGGCTACTCTCAGGGAAAACAGTTGAGAATTGATTCCAGGAGAGCCATCTTATGCTGTTCCAAATGCACTTTTATTATTTCCCAACACACATAGCAAAATTTCATCTTTTACCAACACATATAGGCCTTTTTTCAGCTGAATATGAGATGGGAATTTGAGGCCATTTTCCCAACATCCATTCACAGGAATTGAAAATTTCTTAACTTCACTCAGTAGTTCAAAGATTCCCAACACATTTGAGGTTGGAAATTTTTCCCAACACACATTTGGGGTCAAATTTTTTTATTGCTTAAATCAAAGCCTATATCCAAGGACAGCCAGGGAATAGTCCTGGCAAGGGTCAGAAGGCTGTAGTTGTGTTAAACGAACACAAGGAAGACAAATGATGAACTTCCAAAAAAGGAAATCCATCACCAAGGACGGACCAATGTGCTAATCAAGATGCCTGCCAAGTTGGCTGCAAGCACATGTCTGTGAATAAAGGAGTAGAGCACGGGCAGGCTCATAGCATGTTCTGTGAGTTGGTGCAAACTCCAACTTTGGTGATGGATTTCCTTTTTTAGAAGTTCCTCATTTGTCTTCCTTGTTCGTTCAACACAACTATGGCCTTCTGACCTTTGCCAGGGCTATACCCTGGCTGTCCTTGGATATAGGCTTTGATTTAAGCAATAAAATTTTTGACCCTGAATGTGTGTTGGGAAAAATTTCCGACCTTGAATGTATTGGGAATTTTTGAACTACCAAATGAGGGTTGAGAAATTTTCAATTCCTGTGAATGGATGTTGGGAAAATGGCCTCAAATTCCCATCTCATACTCAGCTGAAAAAAGACCTATATGTGTTGGGAAAAGATGAAATTTTGCTATATGTATTGGGAAATAATAAAAGTGCATTTGGAATGGCATACCATCTGACACAAAAATCATTGAAAAAAAAAACAGGCCATGCCCTAAGTTCTGCAAGCAGCTGTAACTTTGAAATTTATGTGGAATAGTTTGGGGTTGTGCCAGACTCTCTTGGGGAAGAAGGGTTTTCAATTATGCCAGACCACTGAGTCATGGCAACATTGCATGCACTCACCAATATTGGGCATTGTTGGCTCAATTTCGGTGTTGCAACCTTTCAGTGTTTTTAAGCCACTGAAACACCATAACAAGAGCACACAGCATCTAGTGCTAATTTTGCGATTTCCTAAGACCAGTATTTATACAACAGGAAAGTGCTAGCACTTCTGATGTGCTACTGCTACAGTTGCTCCAAATAAGTGACCGGTCATGTAATTCCAGCAGCTTTAACTGTTTATAGGAGATCAGGAAACAAATGAAAATTGTGCAGAGAGGTAGATAGAGGTATATTACATTGCTAGTACTTTGTGTGTCCACCGTTGAACACGATAACAGCATCAAGAATTCTTGGCATTCTATCAATCACAATGTCAGTGTCTGCTGATAGAATTGCATCCCATGCCTCGAATATTGCTTGCTGCAGCCCTAGATAATTTTTAGGTTGGATGGGACGGGCATGGATGTGCTCCTTCAGCACTAAGCAGACCAGCTCAATGGGGCTGACATCTGGAGAGAACAGGGGATGGTGGAATGTTGGAATGTTGTGAGCCATAGTTGTGAGCCATAAACCATTCAGACATGGCCTTAGCACAATGAGCAGATGTACTGTCTTACTGAAACAAGAGATTAGGCACCCTCTCCACCATCTCTAGAAAGAATGGTAGAAGTGCAGGTTCCAGAAACTGCTTGTAATACATCAAGTGGGGCCGGATGGATGACCAGTCACTTATTTGGAGTAAGTGTAGCACTCAGGACTCTTGCAAGGTGATATAAAGGAGAACTGGAGTGAGCCCAAGCTGCTGGTTGTAACACCAGATACTTCTGGTGTGATGTGCAAGCAAGGTCTGAGGCATAAACCACAGGGAAATAACCATAAGCCTAAACAGTCAAGGTGCTGGCACCTAGGGAGCAAGCTACAGGAAAGAGGCACTACAAGAGCGCTAGCAGACGGTTCAAACAGCAAGTTGGGAGTCTAATAGGGAACTACCTATGTGCAAGCAACCTTCTAGCAGAGGTGTTAGTATATGGTACGCAACTGGTGATCGGCCTGAGGCCTGAAACACAGATGTGAACACATGATGGTCACAACACAGTGTGAGGTCTCTGAGTGTGCTACGCACCGCTCATCGCCTCATGGCCCCTGCTGACCATCTGTAAAATGACAGGACAACCTTGGACGTACGCGACGACCAATGTTCTCTCTACCGTTCGGAACACTCCTCTCACTTCTTGGACACGCTTCGCCATAGCCAGCACAGTACGACCGCACCCAGGACCATCTGGACCCTCAGAGCATCATACACGACACAACCCTCCACCACTGATCAATGTGCTCTGAACCTATCAAGAAAACACCAACCAAAACCAAACCTCAACACAGAAGTGCATCGGAACGGAACAGAAGTGCTCGAGAAGTGCACAGATGAGTATCAGACCCTGGTACAGGGCCTTATAAAAGGCTGCAGGGAATGAACTATATCTCGGAATCGAGAAGAGAGTGTTGTATTGTTTGTGGGAGTCCTTGGAACAAAGTCCAAGTACTTATACCTTGTGCTGAGTGAACTGGAATGGAACCGGAACAGACAGGAAAGCAAGTGTAATGCAACGAGAGGTTCAATGTGAATGGAACCCTTGCTGTGCAAGTGTTCAGGCTAGATCTGAGTGAACAAGGGTAGACCCAAACAGACAGGAAGCACAGAGCGCAGTGATTTAAAGCTTTGCAGCTATGAGAAAAAATAAGAACAAACAAGAACAAGTCGCTAGGGTTTCCCGAAGCAAGGTGATGTTGATTTCCAAGCGTAGACAGTAACAGGCAGTAGTGGGTTCCGATCCCAAGCGTAAACACAGTAGTGGGTTCTGTTCCCAAGCTCTTCAGATAATGGTGTGTGAAGCCTCTGTGCTTCGGCGCGGAGCTCCTTGCAAGACGAAGTCGGACTGGGGGCTCCATAGGAGCCTCACCACGATCGCGACCCATTGTGGTCTTCTTGTTGTTGAACAAGGCGAGTCCACATGTCTGTGGGACTCTAGCCTGGACCCTAGCTAGGAATGGTTTGACCCTCCATAGGACTACTGTAATCTGTAAAGGTGAGCAGATATATGGGTGCTCAGCTGGCGAGGGGTTTCCAAGTAGTCGCACGGACACTCTGGCTCTTGAAGCTCAGCTTGTCATGGTGTGCGGTAAAAGTAGAATGATTTGTCAGCACTAGGTACAACAAGAGTAAACTAACGATGATCGTGCTACTACAGTAATCAGTATTATGTCTGTATATACAGTGCGGTATCACAGAGCCCCCCAGCGTGGAAGCGTCAGTCTACATCCATCTGGTTGTCATCCTCCTTCGAAGTAGGCAGCATTTCTTCTTGTTCAATGAACCAATCGATTTCCGCATCAGTCCATCGGATCTCTTCCAATTCATGCCGAATTTCTTCCTCTAAGCGGAGCAGCCTCTTTAGACGTTTCTTCAGCTGGTTGTGGGTGCGCTTGTGGCCCAAACCAGCCTTCTGCGACAAAACCCAATCCTTCAGCCCGATGTCCATCCTCTCCAACAGTGCACGCTTCCCCGTACCCTGCAAAGGTTGTAGCCGTTCCAGCAATGGCTTCTTGGGTTCCGTTAGACGTTGAATCAACAGCACGGTTACAACAGGAGTGGGAACATTGTCCACACGACTCGTCAAAAGACGGTCTGCTCGAGGCGCCGTAGGTGGAGAATGGTGCCTGAAACCCCATGTGGTCCGTGCAGACATTCTCCCCACCTTGTTGACCGCATCAGGATTCGTCAAGTGTTTAGCTAGAGCTGGCTCCCCCCTTTCATTCGAACGTCCTTGACCAGGTCGAACTGGAGGATCCCGTCCCCATTCCGAGCGCCAAGAGCTATCTTGTGTGGACTCTTGAATTGGTGATCGCTGCCAAGGAGGAGAAGGAGTCTGCCTCCGGGAAGGTCCTCGCCAGTAATGTGGAGATGGGGTCCGTCTCCTGGAGACCGGTTTGAAGCGTCGGTCCTGAGGTGAGCGGTGCTCGTCATGTCAAGGAGGAGTCGGGCTTCATCTCTGCAGATGCTGTCTCGGTCGTTGGGACGGCGAGCGGGAAAATCGCCGGAGGGTTGGCTGAGGTCGAGGAGGAGACCAAGTTCTTCCTCGGAACGGAGTGTCTGGCCCAGGTGAAACCAGAGCTCAACGCTTGTCAAGCGGAGCTCTAGTAGCTACGTTCTTCTTGAAAGTTGGTAGCTTGGGCTTCTTTGACGCGACATTCTCCGGAGGAGGCGTGGCGACTAGACCGAATTGACGCTGTCCCATGGTGGCGCACTTGAATCTATTGTGATCCAAGAACCGGGTGCCAGAGGCTCTTTCATGTCACTCACCCGCCTGCCGCAGGTTCTCTGCTTCACTCGAGCCATTGATCTTGAAGAGGTAGTCGACCTGATAGTTGGACTGTAGGAGCTGGTACACACCCGCAATGCTCGTTAGAAGGGCGTCATTTCCGAGACGTCGCAGCCATGACCTGAGATCCTCCGAGCCAAAAGAAAAACTATGGCCATGAATGAGAATGTAGGTCGGACCGGTCTCGGGTCCAGGCTCGGACAGTGGCACTACTTCCACGTTCACGTGCGGGTCGATGTCCACCATTTCGCCGTCTTCTTCAGGACCGAGAGAAACTTCAGAACTGTTGCTGGGCGAAGGGTCATGCTCGACGCTCGTTGGGAGGGTAGCTTGGGCTTGGGCCACCTCAAGCTCTGGACTTTGCAACCGGGGAGTAGGAGGAGAGTATCTCTTGCCGACTCGATGTCGGGAGGCTTTCTCTCTTCGGTACATCCACACGGACGGAGCTACCCCAACCCATTTCTGATGCTGTCGTCCTCCAAAGGCCCAGCCAGGGACTGGTTGACCGAACTCCTCGTTGACATGCTCTAGTACGCGAGGCATGGCGGGGAGGTCCGAAAATATGAGCTTCCGTTTCAGTTGATGGTCGTACCAGACCTCTTCATCCTCGTCTGCTGAAACGGTGCACTTCTTATATGACCAGGAATAGCTAATTGATAGGTATTGCGAACAAACACCCAAAACAATCAACCACAACCAATCTACCTCCAAAGATCTAAGTGCTTCTCTTTGTGAGCTTGAGTCCGGGCCGTAGTATGTGACCAGCAGGCTTGAACAAACACAAGTCTGATTTATAGGCTTCTAACAACACACTCTACAATGTACTAGCAATATGCAACCACCAACAACAACACTGCTAGGAACCTAGGGATGGTCTGGGGGGAGGTTTATATGGGGTGGATACAAGATGGCTGGACTGCTAGGTCAAGAACACCAGGGCAGAGGTTTGTAGGTTTGTGAAAATCCTCGCCTTAGGCAACCTAAGAACTACTGAGGCTAACTCCAAATGACTCCAAGTCTCAAACAGCAAGACTCTCCTTGACCACCGACGTATTCCTTGACCAAGAACAGGAACCTTTCCGCTTTTATCAGCACTAGCTCACTACAAGCGTCCAGCTAGCGACCTAACACACTACGACAGAGCTTCTGTCTATATTGGGGTGAAGGCGAAGTAACTGACAAGTTATAGCCAAACTAGAGGTGGGGGCACCTAGTCCGTCTTCTTCTTAGTGGGTTCAAGTCAACACACAATCCACCTAGCAAGCGGTCCAACACACTACGACAGAGCTTTCATCTTGTCGGGGTGAAGGCAAAGTCACTAGCACAAACTGCAGCTGGGTCTCGAAGAGAACACCCTTATTTTATATGTGGAGGTCTAGGATCAACAACATGAAACCCTCAACTTAGTCACTCAATGTTCCCAGAGTCCACAGTCTACTGATTCCAACATAAAGACTACTACAAGTGAAGTTCGGTATCAACCTCCACTAGCAGCCTGAGTCCACTAGCACCAGCTTCGTCCAAAGTCTGGGGCGTAATGTTTTTAGACCCTAGTCTGTCCTGTGCTCCCTTTTATACTACTAGGTTCGATTTACATGTGAAAGTGAGCTGAATAATACAATAAGCAATATTATGTCATGATTCGAGCACTTTTTTCCATTTCCACGTGACCTCACGTGAGCACGCCCTCATGTGACAACACCATCATGCCTGCCTCCCGACAACCGGCAACCCTGAGTTAGGGTTAGGATATTAATATATAAATGATTGGTTGGTACGATCGAAGGAACACATGCTATACGCATGAACATTTATATTTATATAAGAACACGTTACATACATACAGTGCTTGCTAATAGCCTTGCTGACTACGTCATGTTTTTGGTAAGAACACACGCTACACAGCAGGAAACAACGCACAGACAGTTCTTCTTTTAGTTATATATATCCGAACAGCACACTTACGAACAATTATCACGCCGAAGCCTTATGCTCGGATCATAGTATAGTCTCACGATTACTTATTGGGAAGGTATAGCTCACGGTTGAACTTAACAATAGTTACAATGATTAGATACAACGAACAGTATATAGTCGTAGCCTACTCATAGATATTCTGCACCTCTCCTAGTGTTTTATTCAACTTCATTGACAATACGGTTAATACCTTGCACTACCCAATCCCTGATCATCATACCGATCTGTGGACGCTCGGGCGTGTTGTCATTGTAACATAATAAAACACTACCTTCATACCATTCATATCCTTTCCTACCTTTCCCGACCCCCATCCACTTCTTGGTTACCCCTAACCGGTGTCTATCCTCTTCGTCATACCTGTGAAGACCCATTTCCCTTACCCAACATTCATGTCGTCCACACCAACGTTAAACAATTGCAGCGACAACTGTTTCGGACCAGATCGATCTGACCGCGCCACACGCTACGGGAAACGTTGAGTCCGTCCCTGCGTAAGGCAGCAACAAGGCCACTAGTCTAATCCTCGGAGAGGACTAGGGCGCGTATATCGGGTGTGTCGTAGAAGACCCGGATACGTTCAGACAGCAACAGTCCGGGACAACCTCACCAACCGCCTAGTGCGGCCCATACCTAAGCCGTGACGTTCCACGCACACGCATCATCTTCCGGCTCATCTAGCTGTTCATCATCTCTGCCCACCTTACCTCATCTTTTACCTCTGACTCTCCACCCCATTACCCATCCCTCTCTTCGAGGACCTTGGCATTACGTCCGAACCCTACAGCCCCGCCCTATATTCCTTACCACTTTTGAAAATTCTTCTGAGGCAGATCCCAGCCTCTCTTATTCATCCGAATACCCCCAAACCTTCCATACCGCCTCCCCTGCACCCTCCAAAATGTCTCGGCACGGATCCCCCGCCAGACAACCATCTTATCACGGATCCCAGATAGATCTAAACACCGGCTCACTCCGAGGCGCCTCGCCAGCGCAAAACCCATATATTCGGCCTTTGCCGATACCTCCCCCGCCCAGCTTGGCCGACCAATTGGCTAGGCTGTTGACAGAACGCCAGAGTCACGGCGGTTCTTCGAAGATTGTTCTCGCCCAACAACCAGCGATGTTCAACGGAGCAGATAAATCCAAGTGGGATACTTGGTATGACGCCCTGACCGATTACATCGGGGCATATCGTCGGGATTTTAATTCCGACGAAAAGAAGATTCTCTATACGATCTCCCTTCTTGGGAGATCAGATAACTTTCCAAGCCCGGCGGCGGTTTGGAAACGGAACTGGAAGCGGCGGAACATGCCGGACGGGAGTTGGACCCCTATAAAACCTTTAAGAGTTTCATTTGGGAGCTCGAGGCATTGTTCAAGGATCAGAATGATGTGAAGACGGCGCATCTGCGCCTCACAACGACCCATCAAGGAAGTACTGGGTTAACGGAATTCCTTCAGGCATTCGAGTTGAATGCTGAAGAAGCCGGGTACACGCCCGGAGAAAAACACACAGACGTCTTCTTGATGGAGACGCACCTTATAGGCTCAGATTAACTAGTTAAAGCCTGGCTGTAGACCACGGGCTTAATGCGTTATTTCTGGGGAAGCATAACAGGTTATTTCTGGGGACCTCTGGCACTTCTGTTTGCCAGTAGGCATCATCCCGGCTTTGCATGGCTTGCCCCGGCATTGCTTGGGCATCATAGGCAAGGCTTATCCTAGGTAAAAATGATAATTTTCATTTAAAATGACACAAAGATGGTTATATTTCAATTAAAATACCTCAATTGATGGCCATCTGTATTGGGTGGGGATTGATGGTGCCGGCTTTTGCCTTGAAAGTGATGGCCATCAATATTGGGTGAGGATTGATTGTCCCGGCTTTTGCCTTGAAAGTGATGGCTGTCCTCATATTAGAAATGTGATTGATGGTCCCGGCTTTTGCCTTGAAAGCGATGGGTGTCCGTATTGGGTACCTTAGGATGGATGGCCGTCTGTATTGGGGTTGTAACTGATGCCTGGATGCTTTAAATACCAATATTGGTTCAAAAAGCACCGTGTCTCGGAAAGTATTTTGCATTTTGCGGCCAACCAGTGCACCAATTAGAAAATGGTATATATGAATCTGGTAGCCATCAATGAGCTCTACGACATGGGTACGGGGATCAATGGTTTTGAGGATCAATTTCCTTTTTTGGACACTAACGCTTTCGGCCCAAAAAGGAAATCATTCACATCAGCCCTTCCCTGGCTCATAATTCAACCGTTTTCGATGGTCTAACCTCATAGGTACATTGTTCTATGTTCTTTGAAGTCAGCTGGGGTACGGTGGAGCCCATTACAGTGCAATAATAGGTTGAAAAAGGCGAATAAATGATAAATTGGGTACTGGCCATAATATCTTGGGGATATTCCAATATACAAAGGTCTTGGATGGGCTACTTTGATCCCTTAGACTATGAAAAAACCCTCAACATGATATACCATGATCTGATCATGAAAAACATCGCATTTTGACTACACAATGAAAATATGCTTTCGCTTCATTATGCACTCCTCAATTGTGCGGGGCTTTGTAAAACACACTATTTGGACTTGGGTCATGTATTTGTATTGAAAAGACGAGCTATGGACACTCAATAACAAGTGATATCCCATGATTTTGGGTGATCTAGCTTTATGATCTTGTTTGCCATATTCAGCAGGCCACAGGTTCATATGCAATGCTCTGAAAGCTTCCACTAGGTTATCTGAGTTATATAAATTGTTCTGAGCCAAAGTTCCTGCCAATATATGGCAGGAAAAGTTCATAATGTCAAATGACAGATTTTGCTCATTTCATTAATAGGGCACTATGTAGACCAGATAGTGCGAAATAAACATCGGAAATGAGATCAGGTGGTATGAATACCCCAGATTACGCTTTATTTCAAGTGATTTGAGGAGGTTGTGGCTGAGTTCTGTTTCCGAGGATTTGAGTTTGAGAGCAACTTTGGGTCTTTCCTCTGGCCTTGATTGAAGACACCATCTGGTCAAATCTCGACCAAATCTCTTCAAAAAAAGCGTAATCTGTGGTATTCACGCTGCCTGATCTCAGTTCTAATGTTTATTTGGCAGTGTCTGGTCCAAATAGTGCCCTATTCATGAAATGAGCAAAATCTGTTATTTGCCATTTCGAACTTTCATGGCCGTATATTGGCAAGAATTGTGGCTCAGAATTGTTAATACACCTCGTAGAAGCTATTTGGAGCTTTCAAAGCATTGCATATGACCCTGTAACGAGCTGAATATGGTAAGCAAGATCAGAGAACCAGATCAGCATAAATCATGGGATATCACCTGTTCTGAGTGTGCATAGCTCACTTTCCCAACATCTATATATGCCCTGAGTTCAATTGATGTGGTTTGCATTGCCTCGCAGGATGGAGGAGTGCATAATGGAGCGAAAACATAATTTGAATGTATGCCCAAAATGCGATGTTTTTAATCATCAGACTATGAGGTATCACATTGAAGGTTGTCTCATAGCCTGAGGGATGAAGGTAGTGTATTCAGGACATCTTTATACTGGTCTATCTCCAAGATATTATGGCTAGCATACAATTTATCATTTATTCGCTTTTTTCACCTAATTATTGCACTGTAATGGACTCCACTGTACCTCAGTTGACTTCAAAGAACATAGAACAATGTACCTATGTAGTTAGATCATCGAAAACAGTTGAATTATGAGCCGGGGAAGAGCTGATGTGAATAATTTCCTTTTTGGGTGGAAAGCGTTAGTGTCCAAAAAAGGAAATTTATATCCGAAACCATTGATCCCTGTACCCATGTTGTAGAGCTCATTGAGGGCTACCAGATTTATATATACCATTTTCTAATTGGTGGGCTGGTTGGCCCGCAAAATGCAAAATACTTTCCGAGATGCGGCGCTTTTTGAACCAAAATTTGTATTTAAAGCATCCAGGGATCAATTGCAACCCCAATACAGGCAGCCATCTGTCCTAAGACACCCAGAACAGACAGCCATCATTTTCAAAGGAAAAACTGGGACCATCAATCACATTTCTAATATCAGGACAGCCATCGCTTTCAAGGCAAAAGCCGGGACCATCAATCCTCACCCAATATTGATGGCCATCACTTTCAAGGCAAACACCGGGACCATCAATCCCCAGCCAATATGGATGGCCATCAATTTAGGTATTTTAATTAAAATACAGTTCAATTGGTATTAAATCATTAGTTGTTTGTGGCTGTAGCAGCCTGCCGGAGTGGCATCAATGCCGTAGCAAGCCACCGGCACAGATTGTGGCTGTGTGGCAAGACCCCAGAAATAACGCATTAAGCCCTTGGTCTACAGCCAGGCTTTAACTGGTTAATCTGACCATATGAGCTGTGCGCGCCGCCTTCACTATAGCCGCTGTGGAAGATCTCGAGATTATTCAAATGGATATCCGCGGTGCTTACCTCAATGGCGAGCTCAAGGAGGAGATATATATGTGGCAGCCACCGGGATTCAAAGACGGAACCGGACGAGTTTGGAAGCTAGTTAAGACGATCTACGGGTTGAAGCAGTCAGGACGCGAATGGAATCGCGAGTTCAACCGCAAACTCACCTCCATCCAACTAATCAAGACAGCCGTCGATCACTGCGTATATTTCCGTGAACGTGACGGCGAGCGTACTTGGGTAACTGTTTGGGTGGACAACTTGCTCATCCTGTCAACGTCGAGGATGGAGGCAGAGAGGACGAGGTCGGAGATTGAGGGATTGTTCGAGACAAAGGATCTCGGCGAGCCGCGTAAGATCATTGGCATCGAGATCATGCGTGACCGTGATGCCGGAACGATCACGTTGTCTCAGAACCACTACATCGAGACTCTGCTGGCGAAGTATGGGCTCACCGACGCCAAGCCGCTGGCAACTCCGATGGATCCCAATGTTAAGCTACACAAAGTTCCAGCAGACACACCTCTGGCGCCAGCAGACCTGCATGGACAGTACTAATCCATGATTGGCAGACTTATGTATGCCGCCATTTGCACGCGACCCGATATGGCGTACGCTGTAACTGCTCTTAGCCAGTACTTGTCGAACCCGGGAACAGAACATTGGAGCGCCTGTAAACACATATTGCGCTATCTATTCGGGACCCGGAACTACGGCATTGTCTACGGTGGCGACAGGGATGACCGAGTTGTATCTACGGGTTATAGCGACGCGGACTACGCCGCCAACCCAGATGACCACAAGTCTATCTCAGGGTACGTGTTTATGCTAGGAGGAGCCACTTACGCATGGAGTTTGAAGAAGCAGACCACCGTCGCTACTTTGTCAACCGAGGCCGAATACACGGCACTCGTGCACGCAACACGGTTTGCCGTCTGGAGCCATTACCTATTGGAGGAGATGGGTCACGCTCAGGAGAGTCCTACCGTGATATACAAGGACAATCAAGCAGCGCTGGCGCTCGCTTGAGACCCTCAGTTTCATGCTCAATCTAAACACTTTGATGTTCAGAACCATTTCATCCGGGAGAAGATCGAGACCAGGATGGTTGAGCCTGTATACTGTGGAACAGAGTACCAGATTGCCGACATCCTCACCAAACCGCTTGCGAAACCAAAGCACGAGAAGTTCACGCACGGACTTGGGCTCTTGCCGGTCTGAGGGGGAGTGTTGGGATTCAGCCCGTCAAGGCCACGTAGGTGGGCGACGTGGAAGACGCGTGGCACTGACACGTCGAATGCATAGCCATAGAGCTGGACTCATGGAAACACGTCGAGACATGTCAGAGCGCATAGCAACCACGCATCCAACTTACCAACCATTGTTACATCGAGTCAGGGAGTTTGAACTCCTCATTGTTATTTATTATTGTGCTACCTACCCATTGTTCTGTGGAAAGGTATAAATACCGCTGTAGACTTCGGTGGAATACACAATCTTTTACCCCTCCATTTACAAGAGTTTCAAGACAGCTGAAAGCATTGCCAAAACAAGTCGTTTCGGCACATCTTTCAGCAGTTTGAATACCCACTGTCTCTTTTTCTCTGACTGGGCTCCCAAAAGTTCACCTCTTAGCAGTCCTTTCATACTTTGCTAACACTAGGAGTATAATTTCTTCCCAATAGAGCCTTTGCCACTTGCTCTTTTGGGGTCAGTTTCATACTACATCAAGACATCAAGTATATTATTATTTTTATCATCTACTGAATCAAATCAACTAATATTGCTTACCCTCTTGACCTAGGTCAAGGGATTGCTTTCCCCGGTGTTTTAGCATGTCTACCACACTTTTTTTGGTCCACCATGATATACTTAAGGCACCTGAACGCTTCAAGTTTTGCATGAGCGCTTATATGATATGTACACTTACTATAAATATGCTATCACGGTAACATGACTGTAGATCAATTTTATCTTAAGGCTAAAAAATCCGGAATTCAACCAAATTCACACTACCCGGTATTTTTTCAGGGGTGGCAGATAGGACTCAAATCAAATATCGGGACCTTTCAACCTGAGGACCTTAGTACATAACTTACAGATTATATGAAACCAACAATCTCGGAAAACGGTTGGATATTCAACGAGATATGTTTATTTGTCCGAGTTCTAGGTGTGTCCGGGACGGTGGGGACGATAGTAACGTACCTCCTCAGTGACCGCTAGGGTAGAAAGACTAAGGAAGCGTGTGCGACTCTTGGTATAAGCGTAGCTAGTGTGTCCAATAGAAGTAAGATCAACAAATAGAAGGGAAGACGAAAAGATAAATGAAAGATGTAAAGATCGAAACCATACGAGCTCTACTGTAGTAATCCGACCAAGTGTTCAGGTGACGCGTGACAGCCACCCGTGAACTGAACACTTTTGGTATAGGTGACGGTGACATTGCAATTTTTTGGCCCAAAAACATCAAAAACCGCGGAAATTTTCGGTCCGGCATTCGCCGGACTGCCATATATAGTAACTTTCTGTGATTGCCGAGGAATGAACACCTTGCCCAGCGAACACCGTTGGTGACGGGTGACACCCAGTGAACACTTGGTCGGATTACAACAGCTCTATACAGGCTGTGATCTGCCATCGACGCTGAATTCCATCACGGACTCATCTCACAAGCAAATAAACCTGGCTGCCTTCCACTTCCAACTTTCCAACCCAGGATATAGCAAACAGTATGAGTGACCACCCCAACCGTCGCCATATCCCTCGGAGCAGTTACAGCTCGTTGAGCAATGCCGGTATGTGATTTCACTCGTCTTCAGCTCGCTCCCTTACGCGTATCTGCAGTTCCCACCAATAGCCAACAGAATTCCTCCTCCGGATATTCTGTCGGCAGCCAGGCATACTCACCTATGAGCCAATACCCTCCACCCCCGCAGGCCTACCACCAAAACTACAGCACCCAGGCCTATGGCAGTGGACAACCGGGCTACGGCTACACGGTCTCACATTATACCTCTACGTATACACCGTACACCCTGGGGTCGGCGTCCCAGTACCCAAATACCACCGCCTCTCCATACAATTATCCTGGATTTGCAGTCACGCCCAACCCGTACACCGGACAGTACAGCCCCCCGCCTCTCGAACCCGGCACCAGCATCAAGCAGTGCTATAATTGTGGGTCGCAGAGCACGCCGCTCTGGCGGAGCGACCCCAACACGCATCGCACTCTGTGCAATGCCTGCGGGCTCTACCTGCATCTGCGGAACGAGCCACGCCCACAGGTGTCGATCGACGAGGACGAAGAGCAGCAGTCAATCGTTGTGGACGGGCCGAAATGCAGTCACTGTGGCACATACAAGACGTCCGTGTGGCGCCGGAACAAGGATGGGGAGCGGTTGTGCAATGCGTGCGGGGTATATTACCGCGTCAACGGAAAGGAGCGGCCGTTGACAATAAGCCAGACCAAGATCAAGCCTCGAGCTCGACATAGCTTGGCAGAAACTAATACTTACTCTCCGATGGCACTAAGCCTCTCAGGCAGTATTCTTGGTGCTCCAGCGAGTCATAACAGGCCACCTCAACATGCTAGGAATATGTTAACGCAACGTGGAGATAGTAGTTCCTCCGGCTCCGACCTGGGGGATGCAGGTACGCAGCTTTCCACCATTCTCGATGCTACACAACTTCGATGTTTGGCCAGAAATGACCGCAAATAATCCCACCGCAGGAAACAGTAGCGAGTCCAGCTCGGACACAGGTGGGCTCTGCATTATTTGCTACGCAGATGCCAGTCCCTGAACACCAATACTCGAGCAGGACTGGATAACACTTTCAATGAAAAAGGGTGTGCAGAGTTATCTGGAACCTTCGTCATTTGTTCACGGGACGATATTGTTAAACCAGAGTGAGTATGCTAGATTTGACCCCGAATCTGTTGCTAATGTGTATGACACAGGAGAGCGTCGGGCGGTTCATTTACCACGAATGACTTGACTTCCATCCAGACCAGTCTCTCGACTCGCAATATCAGTTGCACAATGTCCGTCCACCAACCCGGAGAGGCCGTATCCTGGATTGAGGAAAACTGGGACTCTGATTTACTTACTTCAATCAGGAACAGTAGTTGCGGTGGACCGCTTCCCTGGATGCTTTCCCCGGAGGAACCTAGCCTGACGATATTCGGATGTTATCAGAACCCAACGGTTGTTAACATGGCGCAGTCACTCGCAGAGCTTTCAGGCTTTCCCGTGGTAATTCGACCTTCTGGTGACAACCCTGTATTAACATTAATGTGCGTGAAAAATTGGGTGCTCTGTTCGGTATTGAGCAACTTACCTAGAAATGATGCTCAGCCGCGTAGTGCTTCTATTGATGGAACCGCTACTAGTGAGGAAAGAAGCGATGGAAATGATGTCATGGACCGGGACGAAAACACACCGCAGGAGGCTGGAAACAGCGGTGGCAGCGCGGGTGGAGGGCCGGCTGGAGGCGGGGCTGGAGAGCAAGGTCAAAACGGAACCGCCGGTGGAAGCGGCGGAGGGGGGGACGAGTACAACGGAAAAAACGGTAGTGCAGGCGGAAGCGGGGGAGAGGACAAGAATCAGAACGGAAACGCGGGGGGAAGTGGGGGCGGAGGCGGAGACGGTAGTGGAGGGCCGACGCTCGTGGACGAGACATGGGAGAGTCCACTACACGGAACCCGCGCTAAACTTGGTCTCAAAATTAATGCGGCTCAAACGTACACGGTCAATATTGGTTATACTTTCAAGGCAGGATGCATTTAAATTTGATCGTCTTCCATCTAATCGTTTGTCGTCAGTTCATCATCCAACGGAAAACGGAAATACCAATCAATCTGGATGACCTGAATGGTCCCTTGTCTCAGCCAGAGGTCATTGCTCTAGTAGATTTCCAAATCGAAACTCGCCCGCGAGAAACTCAAGTAGACCGCTCCTATGCAAGCATCGGTTTCGTAGCGCATCGGAAAAAATCGATATTCCAACGAAAATTGTGCTTTCATCTTGGATTCTGGGTGGATATTGGCTGATATTCCTTCATAGTCTGCACCGAGGATTTGACCTCCCCGACAAGCGTTATACGCACGGGAAAAATCACCAAATTCAACGGGGGGTTAAAGCCGCTTTGGGTTTCTCGCAAGGAAGTCCGTTGGCGACTACTGGGTTCACATACAATCAAAACAGCGAATCCAGGCTGGAGGCCACTGATAGCAAAGTAAGGGAGATCATTCTGGCGGTTGTTAAATTAATATGGTCCAGGTTATGCCCAGGTGCCATGTCGCCGAAGAAATTGGAGACGAATGGGACGACGACAACGAATCGTATTCCTCGTATAATATGGTTTACCAGGCGCACGTCAAACCAATGGAGGGTGAACCCGAGTTCTTCCCCTTGGAGGTGAAAGTGGGCATGGGTATTAACCTTCGACCATCGGCAAGTGGTGGCCAAGATTTGAGTTTCCCGAACTGACACCCGGATCCAGGGCTCGAAAGCACCCCACCCTCAAATATCGTTTGTAAATCGGAATCAGGTGTTCGTTTGGGTTTCGGATCCAACGTCGAAAGCGCGAATACGTGGAATCGTGGTGCTCATGAGTGTGAGTCGGGCTACCCTCTTTCTATAGGATGAAGCTAGATTATTGTAATCATAGAGTTACCTGGCCAATATTCGGAGTCAGGAAGAGCTTGCTATTTACGAACAGGAAGATATCGATCTGAGCTTAGGGCCTTCGAACGCACCCAGTAAGTTCTCCCACTCCAGAGCACCAGTGAATAACCGAATATGGCCAGCCAAAAATGAGCATCATGAACCAGGGACCATATCTCTTGCGATTGCAAAAGTGGAAAATGAAGATACTCCCCATTCAAATAAATTACGCATGGCGGTTTCAGCGTTTACCGCGAAGCTCGGACACGGATGCTCGACCAGTCCTGTAACCTACATCCGGCCGCATGAATGTCTGGCGCGGGGTTGGGATGCAACCAACAGTCGCTGGAGAAGTGTTTTGTGGCCTACACTCGACAAAGACTTCGGAGCAGCTGACCTTGAGAGCACACCACCCGTGTGGATAGTTCAGTGTCCGTGGAAGAAGGGTAAAGGAACCAGTTCCTCCGCAGGGCCGTAGAGAGGAGGGTTTGCATGGCTTGATAATGCTACGTGTAGAGAGGCACATTGAAGTATCATTAATTTATTTCAAAACACACCTCTGGCCTAGTGAATAATTCCCGACGACTGCATCCCGGAATTGGGGTAGACTTCTAGACCTCAAATGGGACGGCACGGGCGTCAAGAGCAGACGTGCTAGATACTCACCTTCGATTATAATTCGTCCTCGACATCTGAGTTGCTAATGGATCGTTGTATAACCCTGCAAGTTGAAAACGTGAGGGCATGAAATTTAGAAGGCAAACCAAATTTCACAGACACGAGTAAAGTAACATCCACTGCGGAGATCCGTTCCTTTTACCGCGGGTAAAATGGCCTAGAAAAAAGTATATGAGGTCTCCTGTGTTTAACTGCTTCTTTTACTGCATGGTAAAATATCACCAAATTATACCTTGTTAAAACTATCAGTACTATATATATCAGTCTTTGTCCTGTAAACACTTCTCTCACCAAAAACATATTATCTGAGACTGGGTACTCGGCCACCTTAGCATTTTTTACCTCTCGCCGGCACAAGGAGTAAAGTGGGGACAGGTATATGGGCTAGGGAGCAAAAATCTGCATCCTATGAGCGACTTGCCTCACCATCGGACGCTACGCCGGCCTAGAGTCATTCGTCCTCAACGAAGTCGGTATCGAGTCTATCGAGCTCGCTATCTACAACTCGGGCCTCAAGAATGTCAAAGTCTTCTCCGCTAAGGGAGACTGGGGTAGCCTCGTCTGGCATACGAAGAACGGTAAAGCTCGCATTGTCGGACAACTTCACTCTGGAAGTAACAAAGGCGGCTTCACGAGTAACCATGTTACTTATTGCACCCCCGACTGATACTTGTCGGGCCAGATCAAGAAGACGTTCAAGTACGCCGACTTCTACCGCACCAGCTGGTGAGCTCGAGGCCCAGATCGTCGGCTTTCTCGGTGCTCGGTTGTCTATTGATAAGTATTTTTCTTACGCCTCATCCTTTCGTACATATAGCTGACGACGTCGAAGCCTGTGCATTGGCGACCCGTTCCACAGCGTCTTCTTCTGCGACGTCTTACCTTTCCCCGATGTCCCCTCCTTTTTCTTTCTGCGATTGTCCTCAATTCTCGGACTCATCCCTCCTCCTCGACTATGACATCTTCCCCCTCCCTAGCTGCGTTTTGTCCTCGTTTTTGACTGCCTCTATTATCTGCTCTCTGGTCGTTGGTTCAGACGCGTGTTTCTGCCGTTGATTTGCTGTTCACGTTCGTCCTTTTCTTCCGTTTTATCCTTTTATGCTGACGGCTGACAGTCTTGACGTCTAGGTCTTAAGCGAACCTGCACGCTTCGTTTGTTCCTTTGACTTCGTCTCGGCTCTCTACACTCCTTATCTATCGGTTGGTTGTCGGTGACGATGGATGCTAAGATCCCGACACCGTAAGCGAAAGCGGGATGCACCATTGAATGCTTTGGAGTGCGGGGTGCGGGGATTCAAGTCAAAGTCAACCTCACTGCATGCGCGTGGCATGCTGTGTTCTGTTCCTTCAAGCTCAGAAGAAGGACGTGCTTCTTGGCAAGATGCAGCCCGCCACCTGAAAGTTGGTGAATTAAAGTAGGGAAAGCGGGTGAAACGGAAACCCAAAAATCGAACCAATGCATAAAATTTGATGTTTTCAAGTCGTAAACCCTAACATGCATTTTTTCTCAGCATTTCTCGCAAAGCCTTGGCGGAGAAGATTTAATGTTGAACTTGGAATGCCATATATAATAGCATGACGCCCATGACAATACTATTTCGCAAAACCAACTATTCAAAGAACACGACGATTGCGCTTACGTCGTCCCTAACAGAAAACAATCAGCCATTAGGAAGACTTGGGTCAGGAACAGATATTACCGGACATGACGAGCACGAGGCGAGGGAGTCGACAAAAGCGCGACGTGCAAGTCTTTGTCGGCGCCTCCGAGCGCATTCCGCGCCAAATGCCGTGCAACATTCGAGTCCACGTTCACGAACCGTTTCTTTACAGTCGGCCAGTAGGGATAGTGGGTCTTGCTATCTGTTAAAGTTACAGGAAGCTCCGCCCGCTCGATGGCTTGCTCCTCCTCGGGCAACGGCGTCGCGTTCGACACGTTCTCGTTCCGCTCGAGCCACAGCCCCACAAGCCCAACGACCTCCTCGTTCGTGAGACAGTCCCACAGCCCGTCTGACGCCATAACCAGAAAATCACCCGGCTCGACCGTCGTGCTCGTGATCTCGGGCTCTGCAGTAAAATATGGCGGCGTCAGCAGCGTATCGCGCGGCGTGTTGCCCAGGCACCGCTCCTTCATCCAGCTCTGCAGCTCCCTGCTCCATTTCATCACGCCGTTCCCGAACGAGCGCGAGAGCCCCCACCCCATGTAGCGGGACCCCTTAAAGAGCTCCTCGCCCGGGTGCTCGGCGCTCAGGCGCGCGACCTCGGCGGGGTTAAGGCCGTTCTGATCGGCAGAAACGAGCTGCACGTCGTAGACCGTCTTTCCGTCGGCGGCTTTGCGCGCCCGGCCGAGGAGGGCGCGCGAGTCGCCGGTGAGGGAGATGTGCAGGGTGCGCACGTTCTTGTCGTAGAACGCAACCAAAGCACAGGAGCCAGCGCGCGCGGTCTGGAGAGCGCGGGCTGCCAGGGCCCGGATGGGGGTACCTTCGGGCTGGTCGAGGAGGAGCTGTGCGCTCTTTTTTACCATCTCGTCGTCGAGGGAGACAAAGACGTTCTTGATGGTGCTGTAAATGGCTTCCGTGTGGGGCTGCACTCCCTTGGAATAGAGAGTGTGAAGGGATTCAGCGAGGTTCGGGAGGAGGTGCTTCTCGAGGTGCCAGGCGGCTTGCGGTCCAACATGGCCGTCATAAACAGACCAGAAGGACCAAGACATCGGCTGGACATACAGAGAGGTAAGGACATCTTCTGCAGGATAATTACTGATGAATGGGTTCAGAAAAAAAATAGGATGCTTCTGTAGACACCTACGCCGGCCAGAACACGGTGTCCACTCTGTGCACTCCTACGTGCGGTTTAAAGGAATAAGTTTCGCGATTACCCTGCTGTGGGCGGCTTTGAAAATCGCTGTCGGCATGAACCTTTCTGAAAGTTGACGCGTAGTATATCCCCAAGCTTGAGCCAGATAATCCAAGAAATAGACGACGAGAAGTTGACCCAGCGCCAAGTCCGAGTCTAGCGAAGGGGGACATATTCGAGGCGGATCCAAGAGGGTCGTATTAAACTAGGCCAGTTCACGCTTTGCCCAGGGTCAAGGGTTTATACCAAGCAAGGGAGAAGGACGGGTGGACGCGAGGGAAGCCTGACCGTTGGCACTGTGGGAGTCTGATCCAGAGCAAACAAAGTACGCCGCTGGCGCGCCGCTTGATTGGACTCCGATCCGATGCATGATCGGCCCGCTCAAATTTGTTCCGGAACTTCTGTTGTCCCCTTCTTCTCGAACTTTTTGCACAACGGTGAGCGAACGGTCCAATTGAACGTGTACTCGGGCTCTTTCGCCTAGTATTACGAATCTTTGCTTCCCGCTTGGCCTCACATCCATCGTTGGATAGGTTGGGTCGCGACTTGCGTGCTGTCTTCCTCGTCGTGCGCTGTCGGTCGAAGTCTCTATCACATTGCATAGGCTTTAACTGGCGCAAATTACATGGTGAAAGTTCAGGTTCGACGTGGACACTCCCAAATACTCAGAATACTAGTAGGCCGATATGAAATTTGAAAGCTGCCTCAGCCCTCAGCCTCACCGGCAGCCTCCAGTATTGCCACGGACAGAGTACTCTGCACGCGTTTGAAACCCCGCAGAGCTTTCCGAGTCCTCGCGCAATATAGGTTGATAACTTGAACGCTTTTTGTCGCTAAATCCTCGCCTCGGGTATGAGTTTTACTTCGTTTTCGCGATTTTATCTGTCCTTCGGTTCGATTTGCTAGAGACGGATTTTGAACACCTACTTTTCCTTGGAGTTTCCGTCCTGCCTGCACTTGATTACTCTGAAATTCAATGTAAATTGTTGACGGTTGTTTCATGGAGCGAGCTCGAGGTCCAGTATCGCACCCAATGGCGATACTCTACATGAAGAAACCCCGTTAAACCTTCGAGCGCTCACTGTAACTACATACATACAACTCGCTGCGAACTTCAACGTTTCCAAAGGCTCTCTGCAGCTCACGGTACGAATTTCGCTTGGTTTTTCGTGATTTTGTCATTGAATTTTGAAAGCATTTCTTCCTCCTCATCCTGCTTGCCTTTGAATAACATAAGTACCTGAGCGATTGCTGGGTGCTGGGCCAAGTGCTGGGCGACCCCTTTTCCTTTTGGGAAATAATGATTTTCCGTAATCTTGGATCACCGCCCATCAACACCGCCCGCCATCACGACTGTCGTTTGAAGCCCTTGCTTGCTGTTTCGTTTCCTCTCTGCATTCCCCATCCCTGCCCGACCCTTGTCCGATCCCCGAACCCTGCGCACGCCGCAGCAAGTAGCCGACACAGGTAACGCCGCTTCCAAAACGCGCCTGAGCTCCGGAAAGCTGTGCCAAGCCCCACCACTTATTAGATCGGTACGAACGTCATGCGGGTTTTCTCCTCTACCTCCGAGTTTAACTTATAACAATGCGCGGCACGCGCGATCGCAGAAGCCGAGTCACCATGAGCAAAATGCTGGAGTCCATTGGGAACGCGGTGCATCATGTCCACGACAACGCGCACGATCTGGCCGCCGTGACCAAGTCGGTCGCGGAGGAGAAGCTGCTGGATATTCCGTATGTTGACCTCACGATACAGGTAGGCCAAGCCAACCGAATCTGCCGAGGTTCCTGACGTCGTCTTTTAGTTCATCGGAGCGTCAGGTATTCCAAAAGTAGATGTGGTGGGATCTGCAGATCCGTACTTTGTCGCAAAGCTCGATAACCGTATATCTTTTGTGTGAGTGCTTGGCTTCGCATAATTCTCGGTCTCGTTAATGAGATCATGGACCCAGGTCGACCGTGAAGGTGAACACCCTGAAACCGGTGTGGAATGAAATATGGCAGGTTAAGAATGTCCCTGTACATGCGAGCTTGGCCGTCGAAGTCCTGGACAAGGACGACGGTGCGAAGCGGGACGACTATATCGGAAAGTTTTCCTGCAGCGTGAGCGAGGGCGCAAAGGAGTGCGAGATCGACGGTCCCATCTTCCGTCGTGCGGGAGGGACATTCTGGCTCAAGGTCCGCATTTTCTCCTTGCGCCCTAACTATGCGCCGAACGCAAGTTCAGATCGACAGCAAGCCCTCCGCGGAGGATCCCAAGTCCTACCCATACATGTTCGACGGCCCCATCCGCTTCTCGCGCCACTTCTCCCCAACTGTCGGCATCCTCACCAACACCACCTCTTCCGCTGAGGACCGCACGCGCCTCTACTCGACGTGGAAGATGTACATCCGCGGCATACAGCTCTTCTTCGGCGACACCGTGCAGCAGTGGAACCACGGCTACAAGGCCGCACAGAGCATCTTTGCCCCGGGCCCCTCCTCGCTCGCCGTGCGCTCCGGCATCATGGCGGGCCACCGCCTCCTCTACGCACGCTCGACCACGAACAGCTTCGGCGTGATCGAAAAGGGCGCAGACGTCCTGGGCGTGCTGCGCGGCGGCGTGCGCGTCAAGCCCGCGGTGTACACGTACATCATCTCCGCCGAGGACGACTCGCTCAGGTTCTCCGAGACGGGCGCGGCGTTCTTCGTCGACTTTGCGTCAAAGCACGCGCTGCACGCGAACTGCCACCCTTGCGTGCGCTACTCCGGCGAGTTCCACCCCCGGCCAGCGGGCGGGTGGGCCGCGTTCGACGACGCGACGCCGGACGAGGAGGTCAAGTGGGAGATTGTCGTGGACAACAACTCGGGGACGTATTCGCCCGATAAGACGCTCCTGCCGAAGCTGAAGGCGCTGCTGGAGTATAATTTCACGGACGTGGCAGTGTATGCGCTGGACCGGGAGGACCCGGCGCTGACGGAGAGTCGGGAGGCGTGCCGGGCGTATGCCCTCAACCACCGGGGGGTCAAGAAAGAGGACCTGCAACCGCAGAGACACCAGGACCAGGAGGTGACACTGGCGGACCGCGTGAGCCAAATTTCAAAGGAGGAATTGCAGAATGTGGAGACTTGAGTGGAAGTGTAGCTTACGGGACAGACAATTCATACTGCACTAACTGTAATCTTTATACCCATCCATTATGCTGTCGATTTTTGGGTTTATGGGATTCTTATCGTTGGCCGTGGGATTTGTGCTTTGAGGAGATCGTCCCCGATGAATTGGGATGACCACCCGATATGGTGCATGCCGCTCCTTATATGGTCGTGATTTGATCATGCCTCGGATCAAGATACCTCAGCGGCAGGTCAAGGACTGCTTCACTTCTCCTCTCACATCTTTTTCCTTGTTGCGGTGAACTGTGTCGGACATGGCGTCGATTCGATCTTGGCTCACCTCGCCGTCTGAAGTTTTCCGAGATTTCTTGTCTGACTCCGGTGACTCGGCTCTGGGTTGCCACTGCGCCCACTTTCAGAAAAATTCCTGCCTATCACGCAAGAGCAATTATTACTGCTACAATTTCAAAAAGTCCTTCCACCTCCAATTTGGTCTAGTCTTTTGCTGTGTGATCTTCTAGATCTGCGGCTCACCACGAGCTTGACTCCACTGTTTTTCTCCAGAAGGACTCGTTGCGTAGGGCTCCCCGCATCCAGGCACGGTCGAATGGCATGTGATTTCCATCTAATGCTTGAAGTATATGTTTCCGCCTGCTCCTGCTTCTCGCAAAACTCGCCCTCCCCACCACTATGTTGTCGACGCGCTTCAACGACCCCAATTCCATTCAGCCGTCGCGAATCCCGAGAGGGATAAAATCTGCATTCGGCTGGTCCCGAAGCCCAACAGGGAAAAGGCTCCAACGGTTCCCAAGCACTCCGTCGTCGCGCTCCCTAATCACAATCATCTGCCATCGGCACATATATGACCGAAGCAACCGCGCGTCGCCCCTCCTAGCTTTCGCAAATGGATGCCTACAGCCTCAAGCTCGCGTTCCTGGAAATTACCTTCGAAGCCCTTAGCTATGGTGCGTCCCGAGGGTGCCATTCTTTTCAAGCTTGACACTGACTGGGGTTCCAGGAGTGTTCGCAGTAGTAGGAACAATTACGGTGTTCCACATCGCGTGCGTCCTCTTTCTTCGTCTGGGCCAACCTTTAATCGCTGAGGCGCAGACGGCGGGGGCTCCGCAAGTCGCCCGGGCGACAGACCCTCATGGCCATCACAATGATCATGCTGCTCGGGGCTACCGTTCACCTCGGCCTTCACCTCGCATCGATTGTCCTTGGGTTGACTCCCGACGTTGTTCCAAGGTCAACGTTCCAGATATTAAACATAGTGCAAGTTTCGATTCGGAGGCTGATCGTGAGCATTCTCTTTGGTGCTGAATCTCGAGAATCCTACGTCGATGGTCCTGCAGTATTTTCTGAGCGATGTCGTCGTCGTTTGGCGGGCCTGGGCAATATGGAGCAAGAATCTCATGGTCCGAATCGTTCTCTCCATCTGTCTGTTTGCGACGTTCGGTATGTGCCCGGCCGTTGACCTACATTGCCAAGCTGAACTACAATAACCCGCAGCAACGTCGCTCACCTTATACGCGTTCAACATTCTTTCAATTGAGCAAGGGCGCCATTACCAAGACATAATGCAGAATTTCCTGGGCACCTTCTGTCTATTGCTCACAAATTTCGTCGCGACCGGGCTCATAGGATACAAACTATGGTGTGTCGCGCCATTTTATCATTCGATTATCTCTGAACAAGCTCCGTGCTAGGTATTACCGTCGCAATTTGAAACAATACATCAACCGCGGCAACCAGCGGACCAAGGTCGAAAGCATCCTCATTCTGCTGCTCGAGTCCGGCGGCCTCTACTGTGTATTCTGGGTGCGTGCGCTTCTTCCAGAATGATCGCCTGTTCCACTGCTGACGCTGACGACGCCCAGATCTTGCTGATGGTCGGCGACTTCGGATACTTCAACGACTTTGGTCTGGAGTGGGTCCAGCCGAATGTGTCCGTACGTCGCTTCTCCTTCTCCCCGTCGCATTTCTCCCCGCAATTTGTTGATACCCTTGCCTTCTACCAGGGCATCTACCTCACGGTGGTCGTTCTCGTGGTATCGCAGCGAAAGATGCTCTCCCCCGAGGTCTTGGCGTATACCAGCCAGAAGAGCGTGCGACTGGAGAGTCTCACGGGCAGTGGTACCGCGCCCGCTGCATGGTCGGCCCCAAGATCCCCTCGCCGTAAAGAGGACAAGTCGTTCAGCTATCCCGACCGGGTGCACGTCGTGCAGACGAGAGAGTATTACTCGTCGTCGCCGCGCGATTCGTACCTCTGACATTAAATAAGCATTGTATATTGTATTGTACACCATGAAAATAACCTCAGTCCAATCGGCATGGGTGTGTATCTTTGTGCTTATGTTTCCAAACGAACGTGAAAACCCCGGCTGTCGCGAGCTACACATCTTCTATCCCAGAAACCTGTATGTAATTACAAAAAGTAGTTTTATATGTAATATAATACGAAGCAAGCACCACTGCAAACCTCTGCCTCAAGAACACGCCGTCACCGGCACCGGCACCTCGACCAGCTTCAGCTTCTTCCCAGGACCCGACTCGTCCTCAGCCGGCTGCACGCCTTCCGCGTCCGCGTCAGCGACCGCGGGATGCGGCCGCTTCTTCGCTCCACCTGCGTCCTTTGCGTCCTTGTCCTCGGAAGGTTGTTCTAGAGCACACCCAAATCAATCAGCTGTACGCGGATTGAGCAGAGATAGCGGCTTACCCTTGGGCAACGGCCGCCAATACGGCTGTGCCAGCCACCACGGCAGCAGCTTCTTCACCCCCGTCCCATCGTCCTCGAGCCGGACCAGGTCCGCTGCGCTCTTCCGATGCCCATCGGCGTCGGGTGCCAACGCAGCAAGCGCGAGCGCCTCGTCCTGCACGAGCCGCTCCGCCATCTCTTGTACGACCTCCACGTACGGCTCCAGCCCCGTCGCCCAGAACGGCTCCGCCGCTTTGGTGTCTTGCTCCGCTTCCCCGTCCTCCACCTCATCTGTCTTCTTCCCCCTCCGCTTCTTCTTGCTGTCCCCGATCCTCCCCTTCTGCTTCAAGTGTTGATGTTCGTTCACCCGTACCCGGCCCAGGCGCTCACGGAGGTCGACGTGCCGCGACAGCGCGGGGTGCAAGATCTTGAAGAGGTGGCCCTTGACCGCGCTCGCGGCGGTGGGGGTGCGCAGGGAGGTGACGAGGGAGAGGTATTCGAGAGCGAGACGGGCCAGGGGCGGGTGCGCCGTTGTTAGGGGCGCGATGGAGGCGGGTGCGGCGGACGAAGAAGGGGGTGCACTCGGCGTCGATGATGCGTGGGCGGGTGCCACAGCGTCGGGGGAGGCGGAGGCGGCTGTGGCTGCTTCGTCTCCTACTCCGTCGTCCTCTACTTCTACCGCGGCGGCAGTAGCGGGAGAAGCAGAAGTGGACACCCCACCCAACCCCGCAAACAACGCAGGGTTATACAGCACGCCCTCCGCGCTCATCACCCCGTCGCACCCCGTCTCGCGGAGGCACCGCTCGATGTCCTCCTGGAAGAGAATGTTCCCGTTCGCGAAGACGGGGACGGAGACGGCGGCCTTGACGGCGCGGATGTGTGCGTAGGAGGCGAGGCCCTGGGTGAGTCGTTGTCAGTGTTAGGGTTCCAGTGAATATTATTCGAAGGAAAGGGGAGGAAGGGGAGGGGAACGATTAGGGGAAAAAAAAGCAAGGCAACCAAAGAGAAACAAGAGAGCGAAGAGCAAGGAAGGGAGAGGAGCGAGGGAGTGGAGGGGGAAAAATACATACAGTGTTCTGCCCGCGCTGTTCGCGCAGCCGCCCATGGCACGTCAGGATCTGCGCCCCCGCCCGTTCGAGCATTTGCGCGTACTGCACCGTCTTCTCGATACTGGGGAAGATGCGGAACTTGGCCGTGACGGGGACAGCGAGGTTCTTGTGGAGGGTGTTTACTGTACGCCCATTGGTCAGTCTCGGTTCCTCCCCCAAGAAAAAAAAAACGGGAAAGCGGGGAATCTAACATTAAGAAAGAAGGCTCACTCAGAGTAAATATCAAATCCCAATCATCCTGCAAAAAAGCGCCGTAACGCCCCCTCCGTGCGATGTCCTGCGGGCACCCGAGGTTGATATCGACGCCATCGCAGTGCCGTTCCACGACTTTGGCGGAGGTAAGGAGGTACTCGGGGTCGTTGGCGCAGAATTGCACGATGAGCGGCCGGTCGGTGGAGGGGTGCCCTTCTTCGCCGGAGGGGATGTCGAAGAATTGGTTGCGGTATTTTTTGGTTGAGTCTGCGAAGAGCTGGGAGGAATGGAAAAAGAGTTAGAAAAAGTGAATAATATGACTTGGATGAACATGACCAGAAGTCCAACGGTCGATTCAAAGAAAAAAAATTACCTTGGCGTTGATCATCGGGGTGTAAACGAGCTATGCTCGAGGGCGACTCAGGATGCATCCTAACGCAATTCAGGATATGCAGTGACTCACTTGAGCGCCGTAGCGTCTGCTAAGCCTCCGGAACGCCTGCAAAAGAACAGGATCAGAGTTATGATAGAAAGAGTAGTCCACAGAAGATGCACCAGCTCACTCTGGTCTACCATCGGGGCGACGATGTATTTCGGACTTCCGAGCACCTCACGGTAGAATTCATAGCCCTCTAGTTTTGGCGGGGGAGTTGAAGAGATTTCTGCGACCATAGCTCTAGGTGGTGGTTGTAGCCTAAGGAGCCGCGAGAAGTAACCGGTGAGCCGTAGAAAAGCAATCGGGACGGAGGAGGAGGAAGGAAGAAACAAGTATGCTGTGATCACGTAATTTTTTAAATCTTATCTCTCTTGATCTCTTAGTACTCAGATCTACTTTTTTTTCTTGACCTAAGGCCTGGACGGAATCGAGCTTAGAAGGCCAGAAACCAAAAGTTTCTCGATCCGTACGGAAGTTTTTCTGGCTGGAGATTGGCTGTTTCGTCTGTTTCGCATCTTACGGTTTGATTTAGTACAAAGGATGCGGAAAAAAATCAAGTGGGCATGGTGAACACATATCTGTGACACAATTTTCCGGAGTATTTATTTCATTGCTGGTGAGTGCGCACAGCATCCCGCGCCATCCCGCCATCAACCGCCATCAGCCGCCATCACCATTTAAACTTACAAATCGTGGGTACCCCTTGGTGCTTTGAAATTGGACCATCCCTGAATCATATATTGATCGCTACATATAAGGTATGCGGTCCCACCTTTGCTCCCACTCCTCTGCCGGCCCACTCCTTCAAATATCAAATCCTCAATGGATGGCGCAAACCTCCCCGCTTCTCCACGTCCAACATCCGCACCAATTTGTCGCCTTCCCGCGGAAACACTGATTGACATATTTGCCGTCCACTCGCCCACTGAGTCCGTGTTCTACGACTCGACGCATGTTTATTCGACCCAGCTGGAATATCTGGCTAACGTCCATCTCTTGACGTTATCACAGGTCTGTTCACAGTGGCACTCCCTCATCATCGGCAACCCTACCTTTTGGGCATCGATCGTTCTCTTTGCACCCGCATGGGCCTGGGCCCCCTCTCGTCTCGAAAGAATCTTCCGATTGTTAAAGTCCGTTTTGGAGCGCGGGGGGGACTGCCCGATCACTTTCGCGATCTATAACAATTGCGCTGTTCCCCCTCCCATCTGCATATTCCATCTACTCGCCCAGCACTCTCATCGATGGTCCTCGGCATATTTTCAGTGCTCCATGGAGGGTCTCGATCTGTCCATTTTGAAGGGTAGATTGCCCCTTCTGCAGAAGTTGGAGATCTGCCCTAAGCACGGCCTGTCCTCTCAACAAACGGATTGCTTGGACAGCGCATTGGTTCTGGATACACTCGGGATCAGCTCTTCGTGTCTTGAACTTCCTACCATCGCCTTAAACCGCCTACTGAACTTTGGGTGCTCTGTGATCAGTCTCGAGCACATTCCCGATGTCATATCCTTCCTTCCGAGACTAAAGATCGTCACTGATCTTGGGATCGGATTCCAAGTCGATCGATGGGAACATTGGGATTTCACTCGGCGCATTCCCATCCAAATCGCACCCGAGACGCTATACAGTCTCGCCACCTTCACCTGCACATTTTACGGAGCGTTTCGCCCAGCCTGCCAGCAGGCTTTGTGCGACATCTTTGGCAGCTTGACTCTGCCCAAGCTGAATTCTTTGTCCATCAATGCAATGGAGTACCCCGAATGCATCGTGGAATGGCCGGACTATCCGTTCTTCGGTCTCATCCAGCGATCTGGGATCTCCAGTTCCTTGAAGGTGTTGAAAATAACTCCAGTGCAGATCACGGAGAGCGAGCTTATAGATGCGCTGTCCGCCGTCCCTGGATTGGAACATCTGGAGGTCGCAGACAAAATCCGCGTCAGGAACCGGGGTGTTGATTTGTTGCTGATTACAGACAACCTCCTCCGCGTTCTCACGCGGACGCCAGGCTCAGACGGTCTCGCAACGCAGTTGCACAGCTTCGTGTGCGCCTCGCGCCTCAAGTTCACCCACAGTCTCTTCCTCGACTTCGTCGTGTCCCGGCTGGAGCCGAGGCCTTTCTCCGTTGATATACGGCCAGTCGTGGAGGACGATGGGCGTCTCGAACCTGCGGTGCACGCGCGCTTGCAGGAGCTGGCTCTGCATGAGCGAAAGCTCGAGCTCGTTTACGTGTTCGGCCCTGCCCAGTTCTCTCTCAAATCCTTAATAGCGCCATGGGACAGGGCCCACCGTTAACTTGCAGGGCTGGATATTATACTCGCTACCTGGTGAGCGCACTCTTGAAAGGTTAGGGCGAGAAATAATACGTGAGAGGAACAATAAGTCATTTCTTCTATGCAACAATTGTATCCTCGTTACATTGGCGGGGAAAATACACATGTGCGTCGTGTCTTCCAACTTGATGTGACCCAATCAGAGGGCGGTATGCGGGAGGGAATGGAAGAGGGGAAGAAAACTGAGGAAACAGGAGACAACGCACAGTATTCTGCCCGCGCTGCTGGCGCACCCGCCCATGGCACTTCAGGATCTGCGCCCCCGTCCATTCGAGCATCTGCGTGTACTGCACCGTCTTCTCGATGTACAGAAGACGCACCAGCTCACTCTGGTCTACCATCGGGGCGACGATGTATTTCCGACTTCCGAGCACCTCACGGTAGAATTCATAGCCCTCTAGTTTTGGCGGGGGAGTTGAGGGGATTTCTGCGGCCACAGCTCTAGGTATCGGCTTTAGCCTAAGTAGCCGCGAGAAGTAACTGGTGAACCGTAGAAAAGCAATCGGGACGGAGGAGGAGGAAGGAAGAAACAAGTATGCTGTGATCACGTAATTTTTTTATCTTATCTGTCTTGATCTCCGCTGGGATGAGTGTGAACTTTAAGAAGTTATTCTATATGCCTCCTGTATGCATATGAATATTCTCTGATTTATTCAGTGCCTTTTAGCTGCGGTAGAAAGGAAAAAACGCCTCACGGCACAGCCACACAATTGCCAGTCGGATTGCTATAAGACTATCTCGTTTTTCTGATTGGGCTCGAAGGACATGACTGCTCTTACATGTCCTTTGATTCATTCACTCGAATCGGCGCCACTGTCGCTGACACGCTCCCGGGAGTCCCGGCGACGCTGGGCGACACTGAATGTCTCCTGGGAAAGAAAGATGCTCTGACTAACGGATAGTAACGGAAAAGCTCCCTACTTTCATTTCATTGCCGTCAAACGCCAAGATCCTCCGATAAGGCTTCTTGTGCCTCGACTAAAGCTTTTAAAATAGCAACTTGAAGGCGTTCGAGTTCCTCCAGCTTTCATGTCTCTTCTGCTTCTTATCCTACTTCAGCTCTTCCTGACAGGCCAGTCAACTGCCGTCTTGTTCCCCCCGAGCAATGCGACTACACTCAGCGCTGCACTCCATGCCTGCGACCAGCTCCAGTCCTCGCTCGGGCCTTCTATCGTGCAGACCACAGGCGCAGAGTACCTAGTCGGCGCGACGAATGCTTGGAACCTGCAGGTATGCATCTACTTAGGCACACTCCACCGCACCACTCACTGGCAGTGCCGCAGAATTCCCAATACCAACCAACCTGCATCGTCTTCCCGCGCACATCCGCCCACGTTCAGACTGCCATGGAAGCGATATACGCCGCGGGGTCACATTACGCCGTGCAGGCGGGATCACACAGCGCCATGAAGGGCTGGAACACGTACGTGCGTTTAAGTTCTGGCGTGCGTGCGTACTGACTGCCAAAAGTGTTCAGGATGGGGTTTTAATTCTGTTCACGCACATGAAAAATGTGTCCTATGACCCGAAGACGGACTCGATCACTTTGCAGCCCGGAGTTCACTGGCAGGAGGCAATTGCTGCCCTTGAACCGTTCGGTGTAGCTCCTGTTGGAGGTAAGTTTGTTTGGGACCATCTAGGATCTTGTACTGACAGAATGTCATGCAGGCCGTGTCGGGTAAGCATTGTACCAAATCTAGTCCGAAGCACTCCTTTATCCCGTAACAAACAGAGACGTCGGCACAGGGCTCCTTCTGGGCGGGGGGCTATCCTACCTCAGCCCCTCCCAAGGCTACGCCGCGGACAACTTCAAGGCACTCGACGTCGTGCTGGTGAACGGGGAGATGGTGACCGCCACCGCGTCGAACAAGTACTCCGACCTGTTTCGCGCTCTGAAAGGCGGCGGAAATCGATTCGGTATCGTCACGCGCTATGAGCTCATTGCAGTCCACACGGGTACCAAAGACGACAAGGCGTTCTTCGGAGGGCTGGTGCTGGTGTGTTTCGAACTTTCCGTCGCGAATTTCTGATTGTTCCTGTAAGCTGAGTTTCTTCCTGCATATAGTACAACTCGTCCGCGACGGAAGCTCTCTTGAAGGAAACCGCGAGATACACCAGGGACGTTAACGATCCCAATGCCGGTTAGTTTAGTTTGTTGCAATACCATACATCCCGACGCGTACTGATCCCTCTCACTTATCTCTGCCGCAGTCTTGCTCGTAGCCTTAACCAACCTCATCGGTGGAGAGCTATTCTCTTTCGCCGCCATGTTCTATCGCGGCTCCGAGCTCCCTGCCCACATATTCGGCCATTTCTTGTCGATCCCCGCCGCTCCATGTTCGCCGCTCGATCCTACCGTGTGCTCACCGCCGCCGCTGGGTCCCTTGAGCTATTTCGACGTAATGACGACCCTGGGATCCCAAAACGAGCGCGGCTTCGTGCAGCGCTACGGCGCCTCCGCCCTAGACGGGGCTGATGAAGACGCGTATCTCGCGGCGTTCGAGCACTGGTCCAACTTCTCCGCTGCGTTCAAGGACGAATTAAGCATGACGACGCTGGGGTTTACGCCGATTCCCGAGTCGCAGGTCCAGGCCGGGCGGGCCAAGGGAGGGAATATCATCGCTCCCCCGCGCGGTGGATGGGCGGCGGTGCAGCTCGCGGAACAGTTCAAGGCTGGGGTCGCGGATGTGTCTCCGAGAGTGCAGAGGGGGATTGATTTACTTTTCGAGCAGTATGTCGTTCCTTCACTATATTTGATCAGTTCAACTGAGCATTTCTTCATGAAGAATCCCGCCATCTCGCGGGCTACCGCTATGTGTGTGTCTGGGTCGCTTTGTAAAAGTATGGACTAACAGTATTCTTTTACGGCAGATCTGAGCGAATGTGATTCTCAGCAAAAGGTGTTCCAGAGCTACGGCGACTATGAGCTGCTGAAGAAAATTTATGCCAAGTATGATCCCACGCGGTAGGCATTGGCCTAATTTCCCAATGAGTCTATTCAAATATTTGTAGGTTCAACATGGCGCATACGCAAGGTCCTGGCGGCTTGTAACAAACCCACTGGTTGCTGTGGTGGGTGGGGAATACGAAATAGATTTTCTGTTTCCAAACCTGTCAACATCGAACCACAGTAATAGTTGAATAAACGGCACTGGGTTGCGCATGTCAGATATATGAATCGTCTCAACAGCTTTAGCGGGTGCTCTTGCGCCGAACTTGCAGTGCTTTCGTTGCATCATGATCATGATGGAGCACAGCCATGCCGGGAGTTGTTCTTTACTTCCATCTTCTTTCCAGCTCTTATCGTCGCTGAACTGCTGCGAGGACGTGAAATATGTGAGCTCTCTCAGGCTCTCTCTTGCGCTGAACCCGTTCTCATCGCTGTCACCTAACAGTCCAATGCCTGCGAAGGTATTGACTTTCAACACCATCGCCAACGCCGCCGGAACCTTTGGCCAATGTGTGGGAATCGCACTCTGTTTCCCGTGCTTGTTTTGCATTCTTTTGGGCTCACGTTGTGGGACAAGTAAGAGGCGTCAACAACCACGAGGACCTCCACCCGCGATTCCACCCAATCCACCCCCGCTCCCAATGACCCGCATGGATATCGGCTGTGTTCCAGTCGTTGAACAGCCCTCAAGCTGTATTCTTCTCAAGCTCCCCTTGGAAGTTCGGGAGTGTATCTACGACCAGGTCTTCGGCGGACGGTTGATCACTCTGCAGGTTGTCGGATCGCAGTTCCAGGAGCACTGTGTGGTTCGATCGCAGTGCTACCTGCCGGCTGACGACCTGGCGCACGGTCCTATCAGAGGAATCCTCCCCGTCCCACGAATTTCGATTGCCTTCCTGCGCTCGTGCCGGCAGGTATACACCGAGGCGCTGCCGATACTTCACCGCCGTAACACGTTCCACATCTGGACCTCGCAGCTCGATGTGGTCGTTCACTCCGGCTTAGGAGAATACTGCCTCCCAGATATCCGCAGCGTTTACATTTATCACCCCAATGTCAACGTCTGGCCCCCGTCGGACCTCCGTTGGGGGACCGTGTTCTCCATACTCCAGCAAATGAACCTCGAGCGTGCGGCATTCGAGTTCGCAGTAGAACCTAGACTGGTAGAACTCGACCCACGTATTGGTGATTCAGGCGGTCACTCTGCTCTCGGGTTGCGAAATTTACACCGGTTGGAACTCTGGTTCAATCACAGACCCATCACGGTAGTCCCCTCACTGGAAAAGGAAGATCTTGTCGAAAAATTCCGGAAATTGGTCCTCTTTCCGGGGGCGGAGAGAAACTTGATATTCCTCGAACATGGGCATTTATGAGCTGAACAATGTAAAAATGGCGATCATATTTATATACGGTGATATAAAAGGCATTTACTCGACTCCGAACCAAAGACTACAACTTGCTATACGAGCTCCCGGCCAGGTCTCGAATCATCAAAGCCATTGCTTATTCCCGAAATGAGAAACAAATTCGCCCGACCTCTCCGGCGTCCAGCTGTAAATGACATCCAGCTGCATCTTGACCAATTCCTCAGGTGCGATGGGACCCTTGAAGTCCGGCGCGACCTTCGCCAGCGCAGCGGCCAACATCTTCATTTCTCCTGGTGCGTTGTCTTCGGCTATGGTGGTTCATAAATCAGAATACGACGTCAAGGAGACACAGAAGATCAGACTGACTGGGGGCCATGGAAGTCCTAACCATCCCCGGGCAAATCGCCAGGAAGGTGAAGCCCTCCTCCCTGTACTGTGCCGCATACTTGGCTACGACCATGTTGACCACAGCTTTGGAAATGGAATAGGACGGTTCGGCAACGACATCCCCTAGGAGCGTGAGCTCAAGATCCCCGATAGAGGAGGATACGCTGAGGACTTTTTTGGTTGAACCGTTCTTGAGAAGGGGGATGAATGCGTTGGTGCAGTGCACTACGCCGATGGTGTTGGTTTTGAACTACGACGAGGGGTTATTATGTAAAAACAGATATCTGGGCAGTGAAAGTTCAACGTACGTTGTCAAGCAAATCATATTCAACAGCCTCAGGGCTAGGGCTATAGAAAAGGTGAGTGGTTAAACCGGTGTACAGCGCGGACGCTTACAAACCGTCCAGGGGAAATCCAGGATGGTTTGTCTTGCCCGCGTTGTTGATGAGATAGTCTAATTTGCCGCCAGTGGCTTTCGAAACCTCGTTCGCCGCAAGCTGAAAACAGTGTGTCAACGGTAATTTACGCGTTGAAGATCCAGAAATTTGCGGACCTGGAGAGCCTTTGGATCAGTCACATCCGCCTGCAGCACCGTGAGGTTTTTCCTCGGCTCGACAAAGCCTTCAACTCAGTGGCCGTTGCTTTGTGGCGAACGACAGCGAAAACCGTGTTGTCACCGTTGGCACTAAGCTGTGTGACGTATTCGAACTAAACTCAATTGTCAGCGTAGGATCTAAAACAATGAATTGAACAGTCGAACGCCAATTCCTTTGGCAGCTCCGGTGACCACATAGGATGACATGTTTGATATGTTCTTGAGAGGTTCTTTGTTGAGACGCTGGCAGTGACAATCTGGATATGCACGGTCAGTACTTATAGTGTTCATCCTTTCCTTCTTCTTGTCAGCGGACAGCCTCGCATAGTGTCGTAATACGATCAAGGAATAGAGCGTAATGAAGTATTGCATTACTGGTTAGCGGTATTTGACTGAACTGCGCGATAAGTTTTCGCGCCAAGGCTGCGACGTTGTGATAATCGCGTATCAACTTGCACCTGCAGACGAGCGAGGTACGAGTTTCACGGTCCGAAGATACGCATGCATTCATTTTTCGTCAGCCGCAGTAGTCCATTGCGCAGTGATGGAATGTTGCCCGAGGTACGGGCTGGGCGGGCTACCACGCCGGCGCCTACAACCAGCGAGGTACGAGCTTCCATGGTTGTAACGTCGGTCTGCACCGAGGTCGAAGGACGCGTGTGCGTCGGCAAGTGATTTTTTTCAGCCGCAGTGATCGCGCAGTGATGGAATGTTGTATGTACGGGCCGGGCCGCTATTCTGCGAGAGCAGGCGTTGATTGCCGAAACCACGGTGGGCCTGGCCGCTCAGCGTCGGCGGCAGCAGTGCCGCTAATGGTCCATTAATCGATCGGCCAGATAGCGGTGTTGGGTAGGCGAAAGAGGAAAGAAATAAATTCCCAAAAAGGAAAGGAGGAAGAGAAAGAAGAGAGGGAGATTTCACTGGAACGCTCTCAATATTTGCCAGAATACACAATCTGTATAACCATGTCAAAAACACCTCGACTTTGGGGCTCCAACAATGTTCTCCTGCTGCTCGCGGATACCGCCAACAACTCACATGAAATTGTCGTTTCAGGCGATAAATTTCGAATTTTGCCGCCATTGTTGTGCTCATCCCCGAGACAGCATGACCTAAAACAGGCGTCCGTCAACTGACGCGCGTCTGTCCAGCAACCACTATGTTGTCAAATCCATCATATTCCTTTGGTTTTCGCCTCATCTTTTGATACCGTCCTAGCAAGTCCTATTTGAAGCAGGTCACATTCTTGGACCTAGTCTCTGTAAGTCTGTAACATATACTCTATATTGATGACGAACAAGTAAGTATGAATATAGATCTTGGACCTCACTACTTAGTAAGTATTTTGTTTTCACCAAGTTCTCACCGGAAACTTTCTGTTGCAATCTGGTCAACTTCTTCCACTGATGAATCATCCATCTTTTATTCCTTCACTTCTTTACAGCAACCCGTGGCCTAGGCTTAGCTCACCTTTGACCACTTTGGTTCGAATTTGAATCCCACCGTGCTGACAGTGACTTTTACCTCAAGAAAGGTCAACTCAACTTGTGAAAGGAACATCTAAACCTCGGCTGGTACCACTTGGGATATTTGAACCCTGCTTGCTTGGAAACACCGGGATCGTTGGACAAAGGGTAAGCACAGATGGCAAACTGGACTATTATTCGTCCAAATCTCTTCGGATAAAATGCTCGAGCAACCTCCGGTATGTTTTTCAAAGCTTCATTGAAATTTTGGAGCTGCTTGGCGCTGACTGCGCAAGGATCAATCACAAACAACAAAAGGTTGTTTATTTTTGTGAGCACTTACCCAAAACTCTTCAGATACAATTTTTTACTGACCCTTTGTGTGTTAAGGAGACTTCTCACCCTCAAGTCACGCTTTTACCGCTGATACCAACACTGTAATACATCACCGAAAAGAAAAGACAACGTCTTTGTGAGTTCTTGTCCAAGGCTCTTCAAATAAAATACTTACCAAAGTTCTATGACTCTCCACATGGTATTTCATACATCTCGAGGCCGCCGCCAGCCGCACCCCCGCCGCCGCTGCCAATGCCCTCGGAACTCTATAACTAGACAAAAATGATTCGTCCTCTTAGGTTCTTGCCCGAATCAGTTCAAATAAAATACTCACTGGGCATTTCGGATGTTCAGTGAGGGTTATTAGGCCCACCACATACCCGCACATACTTTGCCACCAGGTGTTGGAGGTCTCCGCCGGCGAGAACCGTCAACAGCAAGCCAACAGTCTTGAAATTGTCCCGTTGTATTTTTGTCTTACTTTTGGGAAGTCAAAATATCTCTTCCGATTATCAAACCGTTATCCGTTGACTGTCCGGGGGGGTGTACGTAAGTACGAAGTCCGATACTTATGGTTTCAGCGAGGTAAAAACTATCCCAGAAATGTCTAGTTTACGGAGTGTTTATTCTGTTACCGGATCTTCAAATCTCGGGAACATTTCAGTGACTCCGGTACAACAAAATTTCCGGAGTGAATTTCGCTATCCGCGCTGTCCACCTGGCACCAGTATCTAGCCGGCAGCAGGACGACATGGGGACACATCATTACAACATGACATAATTTTTCAACCGCTCCTCCGAGGCTCAGACCGAGAATTCGGCGACTAATTTTGCTATCCGCGCTGTCTACCCGGCACCAGTATCTAGCCGGCAGCGGGACAACATGGGAAATTATAACATGAGATAAAATTTCAACCGCTCCTCCGAGGCTCGGACCGAGATTTGAGTCAACAACGTACCTTTTGAGGACAATCTTGATGGAATACGGTGCCATCGGTGTCTTTGGATGCCTTAAAATCAGCATTGAGGTCTTGATGACACTTGAGGAGGCCTGAACAATGTGTGCATGAAGAATTTCCGGTTCAGTTTGCGCAAGAAAGCTCACCTCGTATACTGGATACTCAATGAAGCGTGCCGTCGGGATACTGACTCATTCTCTATAATGGGCCTCCGACGACTTCTGGACAGGGGAGATAAGGGGTATATGCATCATTTCGTGCAATTGGACCAATAATCCAAAGAGATTGCTTGCAGTGAGTTTCGAACACATTCCAATTTTGTTACGGTCTCGCGGGCTCGTTTCAACGACCGATTACCCCACAGCATCATAGATGGGTTGAGGTTGACCCAGGTGGCAGGAGGTATGAACGAGGCCTTCCGTCACGAAAAAAATCGGTCCGATCCGAAGACGAACAGTGTTTTCAATGGGAAGGCTCTGGAAGATTCCTAGCAGCTCACGACCGCGGCATGTCGTAGTTGCTTGATACGAGGCCGATAGGACGCCACGCAGGTCCGGGGGATTTGCCAGAGAGGAGCTGTACAGGTTGGTTCGTGCTTTTGAACTGATAATTGAGGTAGATACTTCGGGATTCAAGCCGGCCGCGGCGGTGAGCTGAGGCTAGTTTCGTCGATTCAAAGCAAGAAAAGAGATGTGCTAGAGGTGCAATATGTATTCTGAAAGAGGGTAGTGCAGCCAATAAAAGTCCGGAGAGACATAACGCCGCATAACATTGAGCGTGTGAAATTACGGCAAACATCGTTTGTGACGTCATCATTCCGAGGCAATTGATTCTGTTCGCGTCGCTCATGCTATCTGTCACCGCGACGCGCACCGGGTCTGCTTCTCGAACTCTGCTCCGCTAAAATGAAAATGCCTTACACTTGGAGCATGCATACAAGCTTTCAGGTAGGTTCTTTATCTTAGGGGATGTAGGGACTCCGCAAATTTGCCGCGCGGCTTTGCACAAGTGGCCGAAGCCGAGTGCAGCGTGGGTACAAGCGAATGCACAAGTTGCACAACCCCTCTCATCCCAAGATTTTGTCGGGAATCGCACTAGGCCTTCCCACCTATCCTCATTTGTCCTGGTCTTATGTCCTTCGATTCAGCTCTGAATCGGCCCCACTGCCGTTGACACGCTCCCAGCGACCCTAGCAGGCCTCCGAGCCAGCGACGTGGACCGAATATTAATGTCTTCTGAAACTTCTCAGATGAACGGCCGTGCCCGTTAAGGGAACGGCACGCAGCCCTAATGATTCATACCCCGACTGGAGCTTTTAAAACAGCAACTTGAAGGCGTTCGATTCGGAGTTCCCCCAGCTTTCATGTTTCTTCTGCTTCTCCTACTTCAGCTCTTCCTAACCGGCCAGTCAACTGCCGCCTTGTTCCCCCCGAACAATGCGACTACACACAGCGCTGCACTCCACGCCTGCGACCAGCTCCAGTCCTCGCTCGGGTCTTCAATCGTGCAGACCACAGGCAAAGAGTATCAGGCCGGTGCGACCAATGCTTGGAACTTGCAGGTATGCATCTACATAGGCACACTCCACACCACTCACTAGCAGTGCTACAGAATTGCCAATACCAACCAACCTGCATAGTCTTCCCGCGCACATCCGCCCACGTTCAGACTGCCATGAAGGCCATATACAGCACGGGGTCGCATTACGCCGTGCAGGCGGGATCGCACAGCGCCATGAAAGGGTGGAACACGTTTGTTCAGCTCCTGCGTTCTGGCGTGCATGCGTTCTGACTGCCAAAAGTGTTCAGGATGGGGTTTTAATTCTGTTCACGTACATGAAAAATGTCTCCTATGACCCGAAGACGGACTCGATCACCTTGCAGCCCGGAATTCGCTGGCAAGAGGCAGTTACTGCCCTTGAACCGTTCGGTGTAGCCCCTGTTGGAGGTAAGTTTGTTTGGGACCAGCTAGGATCTTGTACTGACAGAATGTAATGCAGGCCGTGTCGGGTAAGCATTGTACCAAATCTAGTTCAAAACACTCCTTTCATCTAATAAAACAACAGAGACGTCGGCACCGGACTCCTCCTTGGCGGGGGGATATCCTTCCTCAGCCCATCCCAAGGCTACGCCGCGGACAACTTCAAGGCGCTCGACGTCGTACTGGTGAACGGGGAGATGGTGACCGCCACCGCGTCAAACAAGTACTCCGACCTGTTTCGCGCTCTGAAAGGCGGCGGAAATCGATTCGGTATCGTCACGCGCTATGAGCTCATTGCAGTCCACACGGGTACCAAAGACGACAAGCCATTCTTCGGAGGGCTGAGGCTGGTGCGTTTCGAACTTTCCGTCGTGAATTTCTGATTGTTGATTTTTGCCTGTAGTACAACTCGTCCGCGACGGAAGCTCTCTTGAAGGCAACCGCGAGATACACCAGGGAGGTTAACGATCCCAATGCCGGTTAGTGTGTTGCTCATACAGTACAGCCCGCTTAATAATTCCTACCGTCCATTTCTCCCGCAGTCTTGCTCGTGGCCTTGAACAACATCGGCGGAGAGTTCTTCTCCTTCGCCGGCATGTTCTATCGCGGCTCCGAGCTCCCTGCCCATATATTCGGCCATTTCTTGTCAATCCCCGCCGTCCCATGTTCGCCGCTCAATTCCACCGTGTGCTCGCCGCCGCCGCCGCTGGGTCCCATGAGCTATCTCGACGTAATGGCGACCCAGGGCTCCGAAAACCAGCGCGGCTCCGTGCAGCACTTCGGTGCCTCCGCCCTCGACGGGGCCGATGAAGACGCGTATCTCGCGGCGTTCAAGCACTGGTCTAACTTCACCGCTACGTTCAAGGACGAATTTGCCCTCGCGGGGATGGCGTTTACGCCGATTCCCGAGTCGCAGGTCCAGGCCGGGCGAGCCAAGGGGGGGAACGTCATCGCTCCCCCGCGCGGTGGGTGGGCGGCGGTGCAGTTCGGGGAGGAGATGAAGGCTGGGGTCAAGGATGTGCCGTCGAGAGTGCAGAAGGGGCTCGATTTGCTTTTCGAGCAGTATGTGGTTTCTTTTCCCTTATTTGATCAGGGGTTCGACTGAGCCTTTCATCATCAAGGGTCCCGCCCTCTCCCAGGCTACCGCTATGTACGCGTGGATCGCTCTGTAAAATCATGGACTGACAGTGTTTCGTTCCCCCAGATCTGGGTGAAAGCGATCCTCAGCAAAAGGTCTTCCAGAGCTACGGCGACTACGAGCTGCTGAAGCAAATTTACACCAAGTATGATCCCACCCGGTAGGCATTGGTCTTTTTTCCCTACGAAGCTGCTCAAATATTTTTAGGTTCAACATGGCACACACGCAAGGTCCTGGCGGCTTGTAACAAGCACACTGGTTCTATGTAGTGGGTGGGGAATATGACAGAGAGGTTCTGGGATTATCAAACTAATGAGATACAGAAGACTATAATAATGTATTTTGGCGGACATTTCTCTCAGTATATAATAATACACGGATATGTACTAGAATATTAAAGAATTGGGTGACTTCTCATAAGCATATAATATTCTCCGAGCTTGTTTGAGAGTGCCAACGATGGGATCAAGGTCTGAAAATTTCAAGTTAAGCTTTTCCTGCTCACGTTCCCATAAGAAAATAACAGGTTCATCAACCGTGTGTCTCTGCCCAAAGAACGGCCGGGATAGGATCCGAGGGTTAACTGTAGTGGTGTGCATTTTTTTTGGCCGCCATTCAGGACCTTCAAGCACAAGTTCAAAGTGAGGATCACATCTTTGTCCTGTCAAATGGTTTATTCAGGATAACACTGGTTGGCAGATTCAATTTTTCTAGCACAATTTACAGTGAAAAATGTGATTTGTTTTTCAGACATTTTTCACTGAAAAAAATGGTGAAATTTTGAAAGCTTTTTCTATGGCGGTCAGAGTGCACTTTTAATATTTCCTCATATAATATCATGATTTTGTGCAATAAATGTACTTTTAGCTATGAAACTGAGTGCCCTCACAATCCTGAAGAAATCCCGCTGGACTCCAAGAAAAAAATGTTCCGACATATATATGTCAAGGTACCTATATATATCCTGGAACATTTTCTGTAAATGTTTCACTCCTCTCTAAATCTTGGTTCAACTCTCTCTTAAAACTTTCTGTCCCTCTCAAACTTTCTGTGAACTGCTCTACAAAAAAAGTTCCATCACTAGGGTTAGCACAGCCACCTAGTGATCAAAGTAGAGAAACACCACCTATGTCGATACGGTGTTCAAGAGGGTTGTCTCTTTGCCAAAATGGATTTTGCACAGCCTCAAAGATGGTGCCAGCAGCTACATTCCACTTTCTATCCCCTTTTCTCCACTCACTTCATCCTTCTTTCTGCAAGAACTGGTACAAGCTGTGTTTGAATTTCCCTTGGAAGACATAAGTAGAGTTGGAGTTGTTGGCCCTTGCAGTCACCACGGTGTTTCTTTACTTTGATCACCAGGTGGCTGTGCTAACCCTAGTGATGGAACTTTTTTTGTAGAGCAGTTCACAGAAAGTGAGAGGGACAGAAAGTTTTAAGAGAGAGTTGAACAAAGATTTAGAGAGGAGTGAAAAGTTTACAGAGAATGTTCCACAATATATATAGGTACCCTGCCATATATATGTGGGAACATTTTTTCTCAGAGTCCAGCGGGATTCCTTCAGGATTGTGAGGGCACTCAGTTTCATAGCCAAAAGTACATTTATAGCATGAAATTATGATATTATATGAGGAAGGCACATGGGAGTATAAACATGGCTCTAGACTGTGCAGGTGATCCCTCACCTCCACTAGAGCAGGTCTCATGGAAATCCACTATGCAAAGCAGGCACACTGTTTGGGCCACAGTGTCAGGGGAACCCCTGCTCTTCTGGCCTCTCTGGTTTCCGTTCCAGCTATTCCTCCGGCTAACACCTCCGGCTTTCTGCCCATCCGTTCTCGTTGGCACGTGCTATGCGACCAGGCCCGTGACCATTGTAGATACCTCCGGACACGTGCTACTGGGTAGTTACTGATTTGTATATAAGGTTTCACCTAGCATGGGAATCCTCATCCTTTCTTCTCTTCGGATTCCCCCGCTAGGTGCGTAGTATTCCCGCTCCTGTATTATAGTACCCATATTTACTCTTCGGATTCCCCCGCTAGTTTCCGCGCCACGCGCCAAGCTTAAGGTTGCCCTTACAGCAGAAGAAAAAATCCAAGGGATCAACCGGTCAAGATTGGGAAGTTTGGTGCAGGTACGGATTCGGACCACTACTCCAGTGTTCCATCCTCCCCCACTTCAAATCTCGACCCCTCCTCCATTCCGATGGACCAGCTACCCCCTCCCCACTCTGCGCAACCCGTTATCCTGAGTGTTCACACTCCGGATCCGGCTTCCAGAATTGCGGATCGGCTCGCCGCTGTCGAAGGCTCTCTCAATGCCATCAAAGACATGCTCCGGCAGCTACTGCCAGGCAACCAAAATCTGCCACCTGCCCCCGCCCCTGCCACTCCGGCTCCAGCTCTGGGTCCAGACTTCTCGGCCCCCCACCCAGCACCCAAAACGGTCCTCCAACCGAATCCTCCGGCCGTTTTCAACAGCGACTGGACACAAGGACGGATGTTCCTTTACTCCGTCCTCACATATTACTGGCTGGTTCCGGAAGCTTTCATGGCGGACGGGTTCGTCTCGCAGGAAAGACTTGTCTGGTTTGCCATGTCCTTCATATCGAAGGACGTGGCCGCCCGATGGGCAGAACGGCGTGCGTCCGCTGTACCGTTCCCATTCCCCACCTGGGCCCAGTTTGAGGCCAAGTTCCGGCTCCAGTTCGTTGAGGAGAACGAACAGGACCAAGCCCTCACCAAGCTTGAGTCCCACTCGTACTTCCAGGGCTCTCGTGACATCTACCGGTACACGAACGACTTCGAGGGACTGGCCGTAACGACTGGTTACTCAGACGCTCTCGTTCGGGTCACCAAGTACCGCTCTGGTCTTGACCCGCGGATCAACATCGCGATCACGACGTCTGGAACCGCCGCCGACCTCACCAACTATGCCGGATGGCGCTCGCGCGCTTTCCGGCAGTACAAGGTGTTTGGCCGTGTGCGAGCCGGAAACTTCCAGCGTGGCTTCCGGCCGCTTTCCCACGGTCGCGCGCAGTGGGCGCATTTCTGGTTCCGGTTCCAGTCTCTGAGCGCGCTCTGATTACATTTGTCCCACTTGCGGTGCCTGTCCTTCCGGCAGCCATCCCAATGGGTGTCAATCGGGCCTGGGCCTGCCTGTTCCCGCGCACCTGTTTCCGGTGCAGAGCAGCCGGACACCTCGCCCGCAAATGCCCCGTCCCCGCCGACGTCTGGCATACGGACGTTCTTGACGAGGTCGTTTGTCAACTCGGAGATGACCTCCTCGACGAGCTGTTCGCCCGGCTCTCCACCTCCGCCTCACTTCTGGCCGAGTTGGTGGACGGAGATGAGATGGAACCAGCAGGTTTTCCCCGCCTGGCTGAGTGAGCGGTGTGCCCTCGGTTGCGACCCTTAATCGCTATGCCCCCCTGTATTCAGATAGTGACAATTTATTTGATTCAGAGGAAGTAGCGAGAGGCGCACCCCCCATCCCAGTTTCCGTCCGAGTGACGGAAACTCTTCCTTCCGTCCCAGGAACGGAAGCCCACACTGCCCCCGAGCTGGGAACGAGGGCAGTAACAGAGGCCCCTGTCCCAGAGCCGGGAACGAGGACAGGCTCACTTCAGCATGTTCATCGCCCGAAGTGGGAACAGCAACTTCCCCGGCAGTACGTCATCGACTCTGTCGAAGGCCGAAACTCCTTGCACATCCCGTTGGACCTGCAGTCTGTTGAGACCGCCGCCTGGATGTCGGTGAAGGCTCTGGTCGACTGCAGAGACCGGAGACTTCATCGACTCGGAGTACGTCATCTCCCGCAATCTTCCGGTCCGGTCTCTCTCACAGCCTATCCCAGTTCTCAACGTAGACGGTAGCCCTAACCAAGCAGGCGGCATCACCAGTGTAGTCGATATGGTGGTTGATTACAAGGGGCACTCCGAGCGTATCCAACTGGCCGTAACCCGACTCGGGAAGCAACACGTCATCCTCGGTTACTCCTGGCTCCAGAAACACAATCCAGAGATTGACTGGGAGACCAAGGAGGTTTGAATGACGTGCTGCCCAACCGGATGCCGCACCTGCCGAGATGAGTTGCGGGCTGTCCGGAGGAACGAGAAGCTCACCGCCTCGATCCTCCGTCAGTTGCGTGAAGGTCTGATTCCATCTATCTGTGCTGTCGACTCGGAGGAGTGGCACGGAGATGATAGGTATGACCTGGCCAACGATGACCTGCCGGAGCTGTGTCCGGACTCAGAGGACGATGGTGACGAGGAGGACGACCTCGAAGAAGGTGATCGCATTCTGTACACTGTGTTTGCCCCCGTCGAGGAGATCCGTGCCGGTAGCACTGTCTCGCAGTGCCTTGCAGAGGCCTACGCCCAGAACTCTGCGCCCGCCGGAACCGATGTTCCGTCTTGGGCTGCAGATTTCTCGGACGTCTTCAACAAGGAGTCCTTCGACTCCTTGCCGAAGAAGCGAGCATGGGACCACACCATCAAACTCGTCCCAGACGTGAAGCCAGCCAACTGCAAGGTCTACCTGATCTCCCCGCTCGAACAGAAGGAGCTCGATGCCTTCATTGCGGAGGGGTTGAGCACCGGCCGCATCCATCCGTCCAAGTCGCCGATGGCATCTCCGGTCTTCTTCATTAAGAAGAAGGATGGAGCCCTCCGGTTTGTCCAGGACTACCGGGCACTCAATGCAATGACCGTGAAAAACCAGTGCCCACTCCCTTTGATCAATGATCTCATTAACCGTTTGAAGGGAGCCCGGTTCTTCACAAAACTCGACGTCCGGTGGGGTTTCAACAACGTCCGGATCCGGGAAGGTGACAAATGGAAGGCTGTGTTCCGTACGAACCGGGGGCTCTTTGAGCCGCTGGTGATGTACTTTGGCCTTACCAACTCCCCGGCCACCTTCCAGACAATGATGAACAACATTTTCCAGGACCTCATCCTCTCCGGAGACGTTATGGTCTACCTTGACGACACCCTCATCATGCACTCTGACCTCGCCTGTCACTGTGAAATTGTCCGGGAGGTACTCCGGCGACTCCGCAAACACCGTCTCTTCCTCCGACCGGAGAAGTGTGAGTTCGAGAAGTCGATGATCGAGTACCTCGGCGTCATCATCTCGCACAACCACGTGGAGATGGACCCTGTCAAGGTCGCCGGTGTTGCCTCGTGGCCCACGCCCGAGAACAAGAAGGACGTGCAGCAGTTCCTCGGCTTCATGAACTTCTACCGGAGGTTTATCCGGGCGTTCTCGGACGTCGCCCGACCACTCTTTGACCTGACAAAGAAGGGTGTGGCCTGGGCCTGGACTGCTGCCTCAGCCTCTGCGTTCCAAGCCCTCAAGGATGCAGTGAGTGCGGAGCCCGTCTTGGTCCTTCCGGATGAGTCCCGGCCATACCGGCTTGAGGCAGACAGCTCCGACCGGGCGACCGGAGCAGTTCTGTCTCAGCAAGGGACCAATGGAAAGTGGTGCCCCATCGCCTTCTACTCCAAGAGCTTGAATGACGTCCAACAGAACTATGTGATCCACAACAAGGAGGTGTTTGCGATCGTCCGAGCCCTAGAGGAGTGGCGACACTTCCTTGAAGGCGCGCAGTACCCGGTCGAGATCTGGACGGACCACAAGAACTTGGAGTACTTCCAGAAGTTGCAGAAGCTGAACCGACGGCAGGCCAGGTGGTCCCTGTACCTGTCCCGGTTCGACTTTGCCCTGTTCCATCAGCCCGGACACCTTATGGGACGCCCAGATGCACTCTCGCGTCGTCCGGACCACGGAGCTGGCTCGGAGAACTCGGATGTTATGCTCCTCCGGCCGGAGCTCTTCCGGATTTGTGCCATGGAGGGGATTGCGGTTGACAGACCCAAAATTCCTCTCCTGCACGATGTTTGGAAGGCATTCACGACTGAGCCGGAGCTTGAGGACCCTGTGGCACTTGTCGCCCGGCAGCTCCTCAAGAACCGGAAGGCCTCTTCCCCCCGCTCGGTCGAATGGCACATCTCAAACGGACTCCTCCTGCTCTGCAGCCAGATTGTTGTGCCACGGAATAAGGACCTCTGTCGCCGGATTATGGAGCAGCACCACGACACGCTGGCCGCTTCAAGACATTGGAGTTAATCTCCCAGAACTACTGGTGGCCCCAGTTGTCCCGACACATCGGCCAGTATGTCGGAGCCTGTGATGTGTGCAACCGGACAAAGGCGCTCCGGCGACTTCCCCACGGTGAGCTTCATCTGACCGAGATTCTGGACGAGCGCTGGGACACCGTCTCAGTGGACTTCATCGTCGAGCTTCCGGAGGCCCACAGGTTTGATGCGGTTATGGTTGTGGTCTATATCCTTGGTAAGCGAGCCCACTTCAATGAGTGCCACACCGGCCTCGGGGCTGTCAGAGCTGCCCGGTTGTATTACCGGAACATCTGGAGGCACCATGGAACCCCACGGAAGTACATTTCTGATTGTGGTCCGCAGTTCATCGCCGAGTTCACTCGCGAGCTGTGGCGCCTCATTGGTATCGAACCCGCCACCTCCACCGCTTACCATCCGCAGACTGACAGTCAGGCCGACCACGGAACCCCACGGAAGTACATTTCCGATTGTGGTCTGCAGTTCATCGCCGAGTTCACTCGGTATTGAACCCGCCACCTCCACCGCTTACCATCCGCAGACCGACAGTCAGACCGAACACATCAACCAGGAGCTTGAACAGTTTGTCTGTATCTTCATGAGCTACAAACAGGACGACTGGGATGAGCTCCTGCTGGCAGCCGAGTTTGCCTACAACAACCACATCCACTCCTCGACGCAGCAGGTACCGTTCATGACGGACACCGGCCGTCTTCCGCGAATGGGGTTTGAGCCGAACAGTAGGTGCTCCGCCGACGAGTCCGTCAACGATTTCCACAGCCGGATCGCTGCCGGAGTCTCCGAAGCCAAAGCCGCCCTCGTTAAAGCCAAGGACGAGTTCAAGCTGTACTACGACCGCCAGTGCATACCAGCGCCGAAGATCAAGGTAGGTGACTGAGTCTGGCTGGATGCCTCTGATATCAAAACGACGTGTCCGTCACCCAAGTTCTCGGACAAATGGCTTGGACCCTTCAAGGTTGTGAAGGTTGTGGGCAACGGTGCGTACAAGCTCGAGCTCCCGCCGCGTTACTCCCAGCTTCACCCGGTCTTCCCGGTTGTGAAGCTCGAGCTTGCGAAGCCGGACCCGTTCCCTGGACGCCCTCGGCACGACAAACCACCACCCATCCTCCAGCCGGACGGAGACGAGAGGTGGGAGGTCGACGAGGTCCTGGAAGCGTGAGTCCGATACGGCAGCCTCTGGTACATGGTGCGCTGGAAGGGTTATGGTCCAGAGCACGACAAGTGGGTAAAGCACTCCGACGTCTTTGCCAAAGACGCCATTGACGCCTACTACCGCTGCTACCCCAATGCCCCCCGCCGGATTGCCTCGGCCACCTTCGACTCGCTGTCCTTTCGGAGGCGTGATAGCACCATCCGCTTCATACGTTGGGACACCGTATTCCAAGGGGGGGGTGATGTCAGGGGAACCCCCGCTCTTCCGGCCTCTCCGGTTTCTGTTCTGGTTCTGGTTTCCGTTCCAGCTATTCCTCCGGCTTTCCGCCCATCCGTTCTCGTTGGCACGTGCTATGCGACCAGGCCCGTGACCATTGTAGATACCTCCGGACACATGCTACTTGGTAGTTACTGATTCATATATAAGGTTTCACCTAGCGTGGGAATCCTCATCCTTTCTTCTCTTCGGATTCCCCCGCTAGGTGTGTAGTATTCCCGCTCCTGTATTATAGTACCCATATTTACTCTTTGGATTCCCCCGCTAGTTTCCGCGCCACGCGCCGAGCTTAAGGTTGCCCTTACACACAGGATGGGAGTGGCAATTTAACTGGGTATTTGATAACACTTTATGATTGGTCTTGGCTGTGGTCTTAACCATCAACATTCTGGCCACACATTTGGGAGGGAATGTGCCAGATAGAATTTTGATTTGACCTTTGTTCAGTTGCTGACAATTTCAGCTTCACAGCCAGTTCTCAGCCATTTAAAGCAATTTATAGACCTTTTTCTAGACAAAATTTCAAATTCTGCTCAGCTCATTTCCTTGGAACTCATCTCATATACTATATAAATTTCAATTTGTGATTATAGAGTCACTCTTGTAGGCTGGGTGGCAGACCTGTACAGAACAAAGATTAAAAAGATATTTGTTTGGCAGTGATGGGTGTCCCGGGTGCCTGTTGATGGTACAGGGTTCACTTGCCTCACACATATCTGCATCCCAGGTATCAACCTACATCAACCTAACCTAAATTGTGGATAGTATTTGGGTGGAGATACTGGGGATTGAAAAACACAGATGTCTAAGGAGTAGACTTACCACAGTATGCAAAAGTCCTATGTATATTTTAATTTGCTCATAAATAACATATGCTAATACAAATGCAGTTACTTCTATTTCATATCTGTCCAAACTGTTTCATACTCTGTATGCCGGGTAGTAGATGGTTCTACTCACTTCTACACCCCTTCCTCTGACTCCTCCTCTTGCAAAGCCACAGCTAAGCTGTTAGTAAAGCCGGCTTGAACCATAGCCAAGCCAACAGAGCTGCTGTGTGAACAGCTGGCTGGGCTTGGCTTATTTTTGGCTTGGCTCTGACTGCTAGCCAAGCCAAGCCAAGCAAAGCAAAGCTGCGGCAACACTAGTGGGAGTGGCTGGAGTGAGAATATTTGAAGGACTAGAAGCCAACTGTAGGAGCTGGTCAAAGCATGTTCTCACAACACCCACTGCCAGAAAAAGAATTTCACCACATTCTAAGTTTTACTTCTAAAGTATTAAATTATATATCAACAGATAGCCCTGGATGGGGTGATCAGGCAGATATGGAACCAACAGAAAAATCAGAGGTAGTGGGCTAAAATGATTTTCTTACCCTGGCCATTTTTCCTCGTGTTGTGGATGTTTTTTTGGGGGGATGGGGTGAATGGAGGGGAAAGTGGATAGTGAAGTAGAGTGACCAATGTACTAGGAGGCAGACACGCAAGACAAAATCTCATGGAACGGAGATTTGATTGTTATGGAATAAATATCTTAAAAAGGTCCCGAAACAGCAGGCCGTACACACCAGGGCCACATATTTCCCATCTAGTCTCTTATAAACAGACACTACAACAACATCCACTTGTACCTTATGTGTTGGAGTCTGTCGATAAGATCGATCATGCCAATACTCCCCACCCTTATTATATAGTCACAAAACTTTCAGATGTCAACTGGCATTCCACAACACATTTTTCGCAATTTGAACCTCTGATAGTATTCCTTGACCTGAAAGGAAGCCAACTTGTGGTGGTAGAGTTGAAGAAGCATGATGCTGTATCTTGATGGCTTGGCAGGCGACAAAGGCTGAGATATTGGTTTTAATGAAAATAATGCTGAAGTTGTGATTTTGAAGAGGCAGTTCGCTTGGAAATGAGATTTTGAGAGACTTTACCTCTGAAAATTTGTAGATAGAGTCATTACATATTCACAAATATGAATATTCACCGAAACCTTGAAACTGATATTCACATTCATACAAGTATTGATGGCAATTATTCATTGCTTAGTAAGCAATATTCACGAATATTTGTGAATATCAACTATTCAGATTCAACAACTTGAAATATTCACTATTTGCAAACTATTCACAAGTAAATCATCTAATCAACATCATGATCAGCAAATTTTGACTGTAATTTGTATTTCAGGGTTCTGACTCTGGGTCCAGAACATCAAGTTTGCACATTGCCAATGTTTACAGTATCCTTGGGGCATATCAGTTTGTGAATCATAGAAAATACCACAAATATATATTTGTGAATATGAATATTCACCAAAACCTTGAAACTGATATGAAGAATTTGCAATAGTAGGAGCAGAGGATCTGGTGTAATTGTAGTTTGAAGTCCAAAAACTAGTCTAACAGCCAAACTTTTAATGTTCTCTGCTGACCCAGGTGCCTTCCAAGTTCATCCAGAGGACCACAAATATTCAGTGAATATTCACCACTGCAAAAAGTGCTATTCACATTCGCATGAATAGCACAGTCACAGCCATTCACAAATATAAATATTCACTATTTACAAGTGGATACTCGTGAATATTCACGATATTCGCTACTCATGGTATTCTCTAATTGGAGGGGCTCTACAGCTGTGGGAGTGAATTCAAATCCCGGCAATTATATAATGAGGGTGCAGACATATATCTGGTGGCACAGTCAACTGCAGACTATTCCAGAAGCCAAAATCAGGATTCCGCTGACAAGCTAAAGCACCACTGTATGAACTTGAGGCAGGGTGGTACAGCTAGCAGAAAATAGAAGGGATGGTGTCACAGTATGAGGTCTCTGACCGTGCTATGCATCACTCATCGCCTCATGGCCCCTGCAAACCATCTGCACAATGACGGAACAAGCTTGGATGTATGTGACAGATCTTCCTAAACAGGATTCTATGTTACCGGAAGCAGCTTCCGAGCGAGACCAATGCTCTCCCCACCATCCGGATCACCTTCTCTACCACTCAAACTTGCTCCCGCACCATCATCAGCAGGATACGGCTGTTCCCCGATGAAACACTGACTATGGGGCTAGCGGTGGAATAACCACAAACCAAACCTTGTAAATGAATACACGGTTCGATAATGCAACTACAACAACTCAAACACTATAGTCCTCATGCAAGTTCGGGGTTCCAATCCAGTATAGATTGTGGCAATTTGAACTTTAGTTCTCTTTGAGAAGCAAGATTTTAAAGGTCTACAAGTTGTATAGATAAAACTTGCTCAGATCCGTTCTAGGCGCAATCGCGGATAGACAGACGAGATTTTATGTTCAACGGTTTTGTATAATGTGGGTCTAGGTTTGGAAATAGTACTCCAATGCGTAATGCAAGTGATTCTTTATGAATCCCAATTCCAATAGTATCCGTGATTGCTAATCCTTGTGAGATTACAACCAATTGTCAAGTCCGATCTGTTTCCTTATATTCCACGTGTCCGTTCCGTTTATCCAATATGTCCACGCGTCCTTATAAAGATCCAAATCCAACACAGATAATATTCAAACAGGGAAAACAAACGAAACTTGGTATAGCTTCTGGGTGTCTCCGAATGAATGCCTACTCAACCTGTTAAGCAAGAAGCCTGGTAGCTTCGCGTCCAACAGGTGGGGTGAGATTCACTGGTGTTCCTCCCATAACCATCCACTTAAATACGTTACAGAATTCTAAATATAAACGAGACTGATACAAACAAGCAATAAGGTTCAGGGTATATGACTAGTGGTATGGCTGCTTAGCTGATGAACTCCTGTCAGATATCAAGCGATTAGTAAATTTGAGAGAGATTTATAAGAAACATCAGCGAGCCGAGCTTAGCGATGAGTCAAGATCTACATCGCTTAGAATGATCGTGATGGGATATTGTTGATATGTCAACTTTTAGCCGACCTCCTCGTCAGCACTCCATTACCCTCCTTGGTAACCATCTGCTCAAATGGCTCCGCCTTGAACCGCTTAAGTGATTTTTCTGAAAATTGTGATAGCCGCCGCTTCCCAGTACCCGAGTACAGTTCCTTAGTCATTTATTAGATCGACCGAGTCCAGTCCTCTCTTGGCAGTTCTGGAGACATCAGATGATGCCCAACAATGATTCCTCTGGTTCAGAAGGATGTTCCCCCGTAATATGCCCTTAGTCAGGGATATGCAGTAGCCCCAATCCGTTTCCAGGATGGTAAGGCACTTTCCGCGATTGCTCCATTAGCGACTTCCCACTTCAACCCTTTACCAGGATTGTTGTCCAGCGCCTTTCTAATAGTTCGAGACACATTATATCCCTCTTAGCTAACTGCTCAGGCCAGCATTAGCTCTTGTGAGATGACATCGTAATGTAGTGAAGTACATTATAGGATGTTGCAACTCGAGCAGATTTGAATAAATGCCCGGGTGCCCCAATACCAGGTCTGTCACCGAGACTAGACTTTCAGTTTGTTCCTACAATGTGTGGGCAGTGAGTGACCTTCCATATACACATCTCCAACAAATGAGACCAACACTCTCCTTACCACATGGATCGTGCACATCACTACTCAGTGTCCTGTAATCATCAGCAGGATACGACCAGTCCCCTCCTACGATGCAACACATGGACAACCTCCCCTATTACTGTTTCCAGATGATGTCTCATGCCCGACAGACCTAGCCCATGCCTGACACCGACCCAGCAGACAAGGCAGAGCTTATCCCGACACTGCTTTCTCCCCCACTTCACACGATGTGTCAACTAGCTGAGGGAGAACATTTGTCTCTCTTCCTTCCTGAACACTCAAGCACCTTCTGATGCGACCACCTGGCCATGCCTGAAGCTCCAAACATATTACGAGATTGCTTGGCCTTGCCATGCCCTATGCACATCCAAAGACAATTGGTCTCCTCAGCAGAGGTGCCCAGTCTCCTACCATATATGCACCCCAAAACACCTTGTGACATTCCCTGCCCCCTGGAAACACCTGTGACCCACATGGCACCTCTGGAAACGTGGGAAGTCACTGAGGTATAAAAGGGAGCATATTTAGTAGGAGTAGTCAGTACTTCTGGCCTACAGGAGTAGCTTCCGGGGTGTCTTCCCCACTCACTGTACAAGTCTCACTCAATCTAAGGGGTACTCCCAGCCTTCCCCCGAACTCGTACCTCACCTCATGCACCCTTCTTCCTTGTCTTCACAGCCAGAGACAGGCCACATCCCCTACATTCGCTCATTTGTTGGCATCTCACCTCCATCAGCAGGGTCCCTCCTCACCGGACCTGGTGTCACATATCCAGGCTTCCTCAATTAGGACAACTGGTTTCGTGAGCCCTGCTCTGTAGAAGACAGGCCTGGAGAGAAGCCTCCATATTACAAATCGCTGTCTGCACACACAGGACAGGTCATCTTGCTCACCGTCAGAATGACGTCAATGTCATTGTCTGTGTGATATCCATTTACCTCCAGCACTGGTTCTAAGGGGAAGAGCACACCAAGGAAAGCAGGCAGGGCAACACATTTAGGGTTCCAGTACACTTGTACAGGGAGCCAGATTTAGTATATTCACTCTCTCCACTTTGTTCAGCTGACAACAGGTTTGCCACACTTGCTCGCACTTAGGAGACAAGTGGTCTCCACATTTACACATATACACACACATATACACACATCACACACACATATACACATATACATATCACACACATATACATGCATCACACACATATACATACATCACACACATACATGCATCACACACATATACACACATCACACACACATACACGTAGCACACACACATACATGCATCACACACACATATACTGAATTTGCACACCAACCTTCCTCATTATCATTCGGCTATACTTTCCCCTCTAGAGGACGAACACAGTCAAATTCGAATCACATACTTTTCAATAGCGACACCATGGTCCTTATCACAACAGGAAATGATATTTCCCAAATGGGAACTTACCTAACATCTGGTGTCAGATGTGGGCCCTTTAGGGGGTTTATTTTCCTACAGAATAAATCCCCTAAGAGGTCAGTGGGCAGTGTCAATAGTTGATTTTGATGGATTCTCTTCCTTTCATCACTATCCTCAACAGTTCACCCTCCCTCGATGTTCCGCCTTCTTGCTCTCATGTCACTGCTTACACCCCTGGACTAGAAGTCTATTTCAAGATGTTCTCCATAGTGCAGGCTACGCAATACTTTGTGGCGTCAAGGGGAGACCACGAGCATAAGCTCTGAATTTGATGGCCTTTGGCAGTGCCTTTCTACTTGTTCGATTTTTTTGTCCCTCAGCACATTCAATTCAATTCCCTCTCAAGCATTCATGCATCAGGTCCTCAAGCCCTCAAGCCCTCAAGCCTTCAGCTTTCAAGCACAAATGTGATCCTCTGACTGATGTACCAGTTGCATTCATCATGAGTAACAACAATTTTAGTGGGAGTGGGACTGGATGAGTCTCACTCCAGTACTTGGAAAGTGAGACTCACTCTAATGGGACTCAACCCTGCCGAAGAGTGCAACTGATGGCAAATGCATCCGCAGTGCGACTGATGCACTGATGCACTGATGTGCAATCAATCTCTGCTGATTACCAATGTTCTCAAGATCTCATCTTTATCTTTGCTTTATCTTGTCTTTATCTCAATGTTTCTCATCCCAATTTGGCATCACCATACCACAGCTCAACATGCCATCCTGATTGAGCCCTTCATATTTCCTTAATAGCTCAACACATTGAATACTAGGATCCAAATTTTGTCACAGCACACAGACCCTTCCCAATTGGGAAGTCAACTTCAACCTGCATGACATAACATCTGCCTGTGGGATCCCATACAATGAATCATGGAGGATGATACATATGCACTACCAGGTAGGATCATCAGAACAGGGATACCAGTTGAAACCACAACCTGAATTTTGTCATGCCACCCAAACCCTTCTTATTTAGGAAATCACTTCAACCTGCTAGCATTCTACCTGTAGCATCTGGTGCAATTAATCATAGAGGGTCATGCATATGCCCTACTACATAGGATAGTTAAAACAGGAATACCAGTTGAAGCCAGGACCCAAATTTTATCGCAGCGCACAGACTCTTCCCAATTAGGAAATCAACTTCAACATGCTTGTATGACAGAATATCTGCCTATGGGGTCCCATGCAATTAATGTTAGAGAGGCCTACATATGCCCTACCAGATAGGATGGTCATAATTGAGATACCACAGCTCAAAACACATTGGAGAAAGTATTCTGCAAGGATCAGAAACAGGACATGTGCGAGCTGTTACCCAAAAACCCTCTGGCTTCTGATCTGTGGTGTTCTTCATTTTATTTACTTGCCACCTGATGGCCCTGCCCTGCAGTGCAAGCCGAACTGTCAGCACAGAGTGCACCAATCTTGCCGATCTTGTTTCCATCAAAGCTATCGGGTAACCAATCCCACTCGGAAAGCCGAGTCCCACCAGCTGATGGATAAAAGTGCGAGTGGTAGGTAGGTAGGTAGGATTACATGGCCAGTCCCACTGAGGAATGCCGGGGCCAGGAGGTATTGAAATGTACATGTGCTAGTATACATTGTTGCCCCTGGACTCCTTCACAACTCCAAAAGCCGAGCTCACAGACACAATCTTGCAGACTCGCCACGGTAGAACCAAAGAGCTGCAAAGAAGTAAAACACATTAGCATTAGCACGGAAGCAAGGGCCCTGGCAGATTAAGCTCGAAATACGGGGATGGCATAGAATAGTTGAAGGACATCATGAGTGAATTTAGCTACGAGTACAATACTGGGTCGGGAATAAATAATGGCTCTGAGGAACTCTGTATTCAAGTCCTCAGCCAAGTGGGGTTTGAGATTTGGACATTTTTCGAAGAGTTGTTCCAGGAATATATGTCGAAGTTCTACCAATGTGTCTAAGGATGTACAGGTGATCATCACGTGTTCTGGAGTCTCTACCTCTGTCTTACAAAATCTACAAAGCCTATTTTCCCTGGGCACCTGCTGATGGTCATGATTCACATAACACAGAATTTCAACAGCAAGTTGGTGAGTTGACAGTAATATTGAGGTAAGTGCCTCTCAATGAGTCTGTGTTCTCACCATGGTCAGATAATGCCGCTTTGTGGAAACAATTTGCATGAGTGGTTTGTCCTTCTTCGGCTCGAGCCTTCCTCGGAGTAAATAAAGCTTATCTGAAGAGTCAATCTCTTCCTGTAATCATTCCTTCATGAGGTTGTCCACAGCTTTGGTGTAGGTCTGTATGTCTTCGACCGTAGTAGTTGCAATCAGAACTAGCTTGGGACATTGGAATGGTAGTCTTGAAGCAGCGGTTATTAAGTCCTTGGCCCAGCATTTTTTCCCTTTGGCAGCTAGTTCTATTGAACTGCCGAGAGCCGCCCAGGCATAATGCTTTTTTATCGAGTCCAAGCCAGTGTACCAGATGCGTCAGGACGAGTAGGAGTCGTCGAACTCATAGTGGAATTATCCCCGTTTCCGTGAAGAGAGGTGCAATCATCAAGCGAGGGTGTAAGTTCAACACATTGCGGATGAAACTAATTTGAACTTGGCTAAGTTGTTTGAGATGAACATCTTAGCCATCGGGCATTATTTCGCATTCCATGAATGAGATGACAGTCGACACAAGCCATTTATAGCTCTTTGAGTTCTTTCGGTGTCAACCTTCCTGTCAACACCATCAGTGCGACTCGATGACTCCCACTCCCACCAATCTTGTATATACTCATTCATCAGTAAGATATTTGCTACAAGTGGTTACGAGACAATTCAGCAAGTTTTCTGAGATATCTTTCGGTTTTACCTCGGCGTTTTAGCCACGGACAGCTCCGAGGCCCCAGGAAGCATAGCAGCTTCTTTTAGATACAAGCGGGAATCCAAACAACAGCATTGAGACTTGCATTGAGTTGGAAGAAATAACTCTGCCGTATTTTACGTTATATGCCACGGTTATTGAAGCATCGCCGAAGGCCTGATAGGCCTTATGACCTTTATTTCCTACGAATGTACGGCTAAGTACGGGTTTTTATGGGGTACGGTAGCCCGTGCCGTGAGATTTCTCTCTGAACAGCTGACGGTACGGTACGGGGGGTGTATACGGCCGTATTTACGATAACGGCGTCCAGCCGTTACACACGCACAAACACTCGTGTGTCCTTCCTGTAACTCAATGTGGCAAGTGGTACCAGCTTCTTGGCCATGCGTCTTCAAAGATTCCGTGAAGATCGCCGAGAAGTTAGTGTCAGGATTTTCAGGACCGCCGCTTATATATCTCGTCAATCCCGGTCAGCCAACCAATGGGGACTACAAGTCGTCTCTCTGGACAGACTACTATCCACTCGTAAACTCGTTCTGAAAGACCACAACTGTCTTATAATCTCGGTGGCTCGCGTGACAGGATCTCTCTCCCACTCTCACAGCACATTCCACCACCTTCAGACTCGCCCACCGAAAGATGGGTTTGCTCTCGAACGAGACACGTCTCGCTGCCCTTCTGTGCGCATCTCTTGCGCTCGCTGTCTATCTTCTTTGGCGTATCAAGGAAGCTCGTTCCAAACGTGCTCGTCTCCCGCCAGGTCCAAAGGGATATCCAATTATTGGCAATTATTACGACCTTCCCGCTGAGGGTTCTCATCTTCAATATTCCGAGTGGAAGAAAAGTTATGGTATGTCCAGTGGCTTTCCTGTCGACTTTTCGTGTTTATCCCACTAGGTGATCTTATATTCCTCAATATCCTTGGCCGAAATATACTCGTCTGTAACTCTCGCGAGACGGTAATGGATATCCTACACAAACGAGGCGCCAACTCGGCCGATAGACCCAGAATGCCTATTCTCGAGCGCTGGTAAACCTATTCTTTCTTCGTTGTGGAATAAGAAATCTTCTGACATCATCACGATATTGAAGGTGCGGATTTGGCTGGGCAATCCTCACCTGGAAGTATGACGGTGAGATCCACGATCGGCGCAAGATGATCTTCCAGAGTATGAACAAGGACACGATGCCTCACTACGAGCAATATATGCACAAGGAGGCCCTTGATCTCGCTCGCAGGATATTAGCGACACCAGAAAGGTTTCTCTCCTTAATAGACCGGTGAATATGCATAGAGTTCTGTCAAAGTTCCTCGTTCACGAGCATGCTAGAATGACTGGCACCACGATCATACGAATTGCCTATGGACACGCTGGTACGTGCTATCTTTCGATCTTTCCGAGAATCATCGATTCAGTGTTTTCTCTCGGTTTATATTTAGTCTATACCGAGCACGACCAGTGGATCGGGTTGGTCAACAACGTAAATGGCTCCTTCCGAGAAGCGTCCAAGGCTCCAGGTACTCACATCGCTGAAGTTCTCCCCCTTTGTATGTCTCTCCTTCCCCGATCAGCCTCGAGTCTGACCTTTTCTGTCAACTTCAGTGACGCTCTTCCCCGCTTGGATCTTCGGTCGTAAAGAAGCCAAGGCCTTCAAGGCCTGTTATGACTCCATGAATGATATGGTAAATCTGCCCTACAATATGGCCAAGAAACAAGTCGTAAGTCCCCTCTCCTTTCACTGTCGAATATCCACCAAAGGATCGCCCTGGGTCATTAGGAACGTCAAGAAGCTGCCCCATCGATGACTAGATGGTTGATCGAACAGAACATGACCCCGGATGGTAGTATCGCGAACGAACACATGATCAAGGAGATTACAGCGGAGTCGTTCTCGGGTAAGACTACTTCTCTCTCCTTCTTCAACATTATTCTGATTCATCGAGTCCAGCCGGTGCTGACGTCGTAAGCCTTGATCCTCCGGATACAGCTTTGATCGTGAACTCTGCACCTGTAGACGGAAGCTATGATCAAGGTCTTTATCCTTGCGATGTTGGTCAATCCCGACATCCAGAAGAAAGCACAAGCATACATCGATGCAGTTGTTGCTGATGGAAGAATGCCAACTTTCTCCGATCGTCCTCTACTCCCTTACATTGACGGTATTTTGAAAGAGATTATGAGGTACCTCCGCTTGAACTCGTTCGGTCATTCTGATAGCAATCTTTCGAAGGTGGAAAGTCGTATCTCCCATTGGTAAAGTACTGTGTGATGTCCCTCACGGAATATTAATCGGGCATGATACTCCAGCGTTGCCTCACCAGTTGACCAATGATGAGGAGTACAACGGCTATTTTATCCCCGCAGGAACTATGGTCGTTCCAAACTCCTAGTAAGAGATATTTCATCTCCTGACATTAACTCATCGCTACACCTACACCGCTAGTGAATGCGCCAGAGATGAATCCATATTCCCCGAACCTGAAGAGTTCCGTCCCGAACGTTTCACAGATGGGGTTAAGCTTTTTACTAACATCGTCGAGCCCCGCGACTTTGCTTTTGGATATGGACGTCGGTTCGTTTCATCGCTGTTGTTTGTTACTTTAGTTTGTCATCTGACTTCCTCTCAGTGTCTGTCCTGGGCGTCAGATCGCAGACTCGACTGTCTGGATAACGATTGTTACAATGCTATACGTCTTCGACATTCGCAAAGCTACTAGTCCCGATGGTCAGCCCATCGAACCTGATCTCGTCCTGGAAAACTCTACGATCACGAGGTACTTGCCGCTCGTTGCACTCACTTTTTCCGTCTAATATGCCTCTATCTACTCGTTTAGCTTCCCCAAGCCATTTGTCTGTGACTTTATCCCTCGTTCCGCTCAGCATATCGAAATTCTCAATGCCACTTACGACTTCGTTCTTCCTAGTGCTACAACCAAGCCTGTACCGAATGCGGTTTGATATCTGCTTCTGTCATGCCTGGGCAACGATGATTCGCCCATTCACTATGTAACATGTCTCAACAAGATACATTTATCCCCATGCTTTCCACTCCCCAGTGTGATCGAGGCAAGAAAGAAACAGGTAATTAAAAGCTGCCGCAGCCGACTCGTCATTCTCCGGCGAGTCCTACTTTTGAGGTAAGGACTATATATATACTGCCCCAAACTCTACGACCTGCTTCTATAAGTCACTAACATGTATGTCCAGATCTTCCGTACACTTGGTTTTGGCTATCATAAGCCATGGAAGCTAACTTAGCATGTTGCCCACAGCTGATGAGTGAGATGTTGAGAATGAATCCCAGAAAATAGATGAATAGATGGAAGCAAGGTCTTGAAGGATGATACATCAGGATTGAACAGGAACAACAATCTAATCAGAACAGCCCAAAGCTTAAGCTTAATTTTTTTGATTAATTTTGAATGTAAGACGCATGCGTGCGCCGTCGCAGAAGAAGCGGGATTCCAGTATGTCTGCTCCCAGATATCCGCAGCGTTTACATTTATCACCCCAATTTCAACGTCTGGCGCCAGTCGGACCTCCGTTAGGAGACCGTGTTCTTCATACTCCAGCAGATGAACCTCGAACGTGCCGCATTCGATTTCGCAGTTGAACCTAAACTGGTAGAACTCGACCCACGTATTGGTGATTCTGGCGGTCACTCTGCTCTCGGGTTGCGAAATTTACACCGGTTGGAACTCTGGTTCAATCGAGACCCCTCACTGGACAAGGAAAGATCTTGTCGAAAAATTGCGGAAATTGGTCCTCTTTCCGCGGGCGGAGAGAAACTTGATATTCATCGAACATGAGCAGTTATGAGCTCAACAATGTAAAAATGGCGATCATATTTACATACGGTGATATAAGGCATTTACTTGACTCCGAACCAAAGACTATTCAGCTTGCTACATGAACTCCTGGTCAGGTAGGGGTCCACTTAATGTATTACATCCATCGTTCACGGTTCCCGAAATGCGAAACAAACTCGCCCGATCTGTCCACCGTCCACCTGTCAACCACCTCCAACTGCATCCTGACCGATTCTTCGGGCGAGATGGGACCCTTGAAGCCCGGCGCGACCTTCGGCAGCGCTGGGGCTAACATTTTCATCTCTCCCGGCGTGGTCTCTTCAGCTGTGGTTGATTCGATTCAGAATGAGTACGGTGTCAAGAAGAAATAAAGGAGAAGAGCATGCTTAGACTGACTAGGCGCCATCGAAGTGCTAACCAACCCTGGGCAAATCGCCAGGAAGGTGAAGCCCTCGGCCCTGTACTGCGCCGCGTACTTGGCCACGACCATGTTCAGCGCGGCTTTGGAAATGGCGTAGCACGGTTCGGCCGCGATTTCGCCTAGGAGCGTGAGTCCGAGATCTGAGATCCCAGAGCTGATGCTGATGACTTTTTTGACTGAACCATTCTTGAGCAGGGGGAGGAATGCGTTGGTGGTGTGCACGACACCGATGGTGTTGGTTTTGAACTACGGTTCGGGACGAGGGATGATTGAATACAGATAGATAGCGGGACAGTGGAGGTTCAACCTACATTGTCGAGCAAATCGTATTCAACCGCCTCGGGGCTAGGGCTAGGGCAAAGGTGAGCCGTTGGTTCTACTGCTTTGTATAGCGGTGAGACTTACAAACCGTCGAGCGTAAATCCAGGATGGTTGCTCTTGGCCGCGTTGTTGATGAGAAAGTCAAGTTTGCCGCCGGTGGCCTCTGACACCTTGTTCGCCGCAAGCTGAACGAACACAAACAGGTGTATGGTAAGTATTTTACGCGGTCCAGAAATTTGCGCACCTCGAGAGCATTTACATCGGTTATATCCGCCTGGAGGACCGTGATGTTTTTCCTCGAGCTCGACAGAGCATTCAACTCCGTCGCCACTGCTTTGTTGCGAACGAGCCCGAAAACGGTGTTTGCGCCACTGGCACTGAGCTGGGTGACGAATTCGAACTAATAAAGTTCGTCAGCGTAGGATTTACGACAATGAATGAATTGAAAAGACGAACTCCGATTCCTCTGGCAGCTCCGGTGACGACATAAGACGGCATGTTCGTTCGGGTTCTTGAGAGGTTTTAAAATGAAAAAAGTAACTCGGTGGTTGCGGCGCAGTGACAATCTGGATATGCATGATCAGTACTTATAGTGTTCAGGATGGCTGCTCACTTCCGTTCCTCTTCGTCAGCGTAGAGCATCGGATAGATATTCCGGTGGCCGTAATACGATCAATACGTCGCGTAATGGAATATTTGTATGACTTAGTTCGTTTTCGTCAGCCGCAGTGATGGCATGTACGGCCGAGTTCCATTTGTTGATTTTTTCTCAACATCTGGAAACTCAACAGTGTTAATTCTTTTAAAGTTGAAACGCAATGCATTCCAGGATTATATTCATTGGTCGATTCGACCATAACCACAGAGAGATTTGATGGAGCGCTTGACCTAAACTCCCTCAATGGATGTATCAACACCGGGAAACGGGGCGTCCCGTAGTCTCTCTAGACAGATGCTTTATCACTTCTAGCTCGTACCTCACTTGATAAAATCTGTTGGTAACCGCGCTCTGATAAGTTTAACCGGCGGCCTGCGTTATTATTTTCTTCTTCGGAAATCATGTGTACTCATTTTGGACGCGACTTGGACGTGTCGCAGCCCCATCAGCAAACTGGGAAGCAATTTCAGACTAGAAAAGTGGTCTGTGAGCTGTGAAAAAATGGTGAGTGCGCTTAGAGGGTGTTTCGAGCCCCGCAAGTCCTCCTACCACTATCATTCTGATACGTTTACCCTTTTGCTTGGAGTCTTATTCCATCCGGAATAAAAGCCAACCTGGTTCAAGTATTATTTAAAGGTATTCAAAACTCACTTCAGCATTTTTTGCGGGCTCAGGCTTGATGTACGTTGAGAAACGCGCCGAAACGCGTCCCGCTAATTGATTGTTTGTGCACGCATCCCCGAATAACGCAGGCCACCGCCTATTTGACGCTGTAACTAACAGACTAGGCGCCCCGTATTTGATCAATATATACTGCGTGTTGGCATCATCTGAATAAAAGTGGCTCAGCTAAAAGGGTTTCAGATCTATGGCGATTCCCATGACACTACCCAAGACAACCCCCAGGCAAACGACGAACTTCCGAACTGGATTTTGCCTAGCCTGGGGTGCGGATTCGAGTTGGCCCAAAACAAATTACATTCTGCAATACTTTGTTCATACATTTCAGCAGGCGGCCCCATATCTGCGAACAACCCCATCGTCTGCGGCACTCCAAATATCGCGCCCTACCATCCGGATACTCCGCACCGGGTCACAGTCCGCCCCAATGAGCTCGGCTTCCACGCTTGCAGGCTCACCCGCCGAAATTCGAGCCACGAAAGGTAACCCGTCATCTGTACTCACCAACAGCCTCTGTCCGTCGTCCCCGAACCTCAGATCTGCCACTCCGGCCTCGCCACGGGTAAAAGAGCTCAGCGGCGTTCCCAGCGCGCGCGTGTCGAATACCTCCACGAGACCCTTGCTTGAGCCTGTCGCGAGCAGGCTGTGGTCCGGCGCATACGCGATCGCGGTGAGTGGTGCCGCGCCGGACGTCGACTCGTACACCGATGCCCGCGCCCCAAGGTCAAACGCCTCGAATGACCGGGTCTGGAGGGCGCAAAAGAGGAGCTTTCCGCCAGTTTCAACCTCTCGCGGATCTGGGTCAGCAGGTGTAGTGTCGGGAACGGTGGAAGCGGCACGTTCGCCAAGGCTCATGCTTGTAACGGGAGAAAAACGGGCAGGAGCAAGGGTGTGAATTTTCTCCCCGGAAGAGACGTCCCAGAGGCGCACGGTGCCGTCGAGAGAGGATGACAGAATGTTGCGCCCACGCGCGACGATTGCGGTGGACGTGATGGATCGTGTGTGCCCCATGAGGGCGCGAGCCGGTTTTAGAGCGCTCGAGGCCGGAGCGGGGTCGGCGGGCAGGATGCATAAGATAAAGTCAGCGCCGGCAGAGAGCAGGACGCGCGAGGAGGGAAAGAATTGGAGCGAAGTGGTGGTGCTTTTGTGCACCTTCCCAAACGCTGTCTCTACCGGTGGGTTTTTGGTCGCGCTCCCGTATATATGGACAGAACCATCGAGGAACCCAGTCGCAAATTGAGAGCCATCCGGTGCTACGTCGAAGGCGGTGATTCTGTGGGGCTACGCGTCATTAGCCGGATAAGATATAAACTAGGTATCGGACAAACATGTTGTGGATTTGCACGGGTGGGATCGGCGTACTGGTGTGTTGGGAGAAGAATCTTGGTTTCGCCGAATCCAGCCGCGGAAACAACGTAATTCTGGAGGAGAGCTAGGCGTACGATCTTTTCCAATCGTTAGATTTAGGCTTACATCTTTACCAACATCCTTGACCTTGAGGTCGCCAGAGGCCTCAAGGTGGACTACATCCCTATTCACTTCATCCAGGGTGACGCGTACTTTTGAGTGAATTGATGGTTCCGAGGATTTGTAGCACGAGAGCCAAAAAGTGTCGGACGAGACGAAGCCCGATCGCACTTCCTCGATTACTTCAAGAAATGTGGGCTGAATAGTGGTCACCGCGAGAGTTGAAGGTCCCGACATGGTGGTCGACCTGAAAGTGTAAGCATCGTGACTTGCGTGACCTCGGCATCTTCCGGCGCGACTTCTCGGAGTTCTCCATATCGTTTTACCAGCAACCGCTGTTCTGGGATTCAAGAGATTTTGGCAGCCTCTCTCTCAAGTTTATGCTCCGAGCATCATCTCTTCGGAACTTCTTCCACTTCAAGCAACATCCAAACGCCATTTTACGTCTTTTACGACTTTGACAATGCCCAAACGCAAACAGAGCGACGACACCGTATCTAGGATCATTGAAAGCGACCTTCCAAACCCTGCAGTCAAGAAGCTGAAATCAGGTGGGCTATCACATTCTTCATATGCATGATCCTGCTCTGATATCAGGACGCAAAAGCAAGTGGCAAAACGAAATCTAAAATTGTCGACCCTCCGCAATACGGAACGAGATCTTCCAGTCTGTGGAAGGTCGGTGCTCATGTTTCGGCTGCAGGCGGAATCGAAAATGCCATTATCAACGCCGCGGCTATTGGGTAATTGGTTACTTTCCCAAAATTAATCCAGCTGATTCGCTTTTCAGAGCAAATTCATTTGCTCTCTTTGTTAAATCTCAGAGGAAATGGAGCTCTCCTCCGTTTTCTGAAACCACCGTATCGAACTTTAAGGCCCGGTTGACTGACTATGGTTATGACCCTCGTCATGTATTGCCCCACGGTAGCTACCTCATCAACCTCGGAAATCCAGACGCGTCAGTCAGCTTTTCTTGGGACTGAAATTTGGAGACAAAGCTGAATTCAAGCCCAGCGAAAAGCGCCAAAAGTCGTACGACTGCTTTCTAGACGACTTGCAGCGGTGCGAGTCTCTCGGACTCCTGCTTTACAACTTCCAGTGCGTTTCGCCACCGTTCGGGTCGAATGCGGTTTAATGGAAAACAGCCCGGGATCAACTGTTGGGAAGGCAACCACGGACGAGTCCATCTCGCTAATCGCTGGGTGCATCAATGAAGCGCACAGAGCTACAGAAACAGTTGTGACTGTCCTCGAAAATATGGTGACCAGTCGTGTCACCGCTGTTAGCGAGCTCAAGTTGTATCTTATAGGCCGGCGCCGGAAACATTATTGGTGGTGAATTCACCCACTTGGCAAAAATAATTGAGCAGGTGGACAATAAAACCCGAGTAGGCGTCTGTTTGGACACTTGTAAGACCTTCACTTCGACCGCGTTTAGCCAACACTCAAGTATGTCTGCTACCTAGGCCACATGTTTGCAGCAGTGCGTTCCGCGGATTTCTGTCGATCTTTTAACTCGTCCTTTGCTCCAGGGATACGATGTTCGAACCAAGGAAGGATGGGAGTAAGCGTGTGTTCCCATCCAGCCCATTCAAAGCTAACCCAGCGTTGCAGAAACATCGGTCCGTTTTGTTCATTCCTGCAACCAATTGTCAGCCGATTCATATCCGTACCAGTCACGGACTTCGAACAACAAGTAGGGTTATCCTACCTGCGCGGAATGCACCTGAACGATTCAAAAATGGATTGTAACTCCAAAAAGGATCGTCACGAGAATATCGGGATGTGAGGCATTAAATTCCACATGTGCTGTGAACGATATTCATAGGTTTTCGATTTACAGGGGCCACATCGGCATCCAAGGCTTCCACCACATTCTCAACGACACGCGATTCCAGGACATCCCACTCATTCTGGAGACACCAAGCTTCGAGAAGCCCGAAGTGTGGGCGACTGAGATCGCTGCCCTTGACGGGCTGTCCGGGGCTAGGGCGGACGAGCTTGGGGCTGTCGTTGATGGTATAAAGGACGTCGTCAAGAAAGCTGCAGCTGGGGGGAGTACGAGTGCCGCGAAAACGAAAAAGGCACCGCCGAAAAAGCCCAAGGCGCCGCCGAAGAAAGGGAAAGGTCGGAAGAAAGCTAAGCAGGAGGATGAAGATTCCGATGACGATTATGCAGAATAGGGTTTGTGCTCCAGTTATCTGACAAACTCTATCTATCCTTGCTCACATCTCGAAAGGAAGTCATTGGCAACCTGTTAGTCATCGTATTTGGAGGACTATTTATTATAGGCGGCGCCAACTAGTGAAGGCCCCACCCATCCCATCGAATGGAGCTGAGGGCTCACATTCCGACCCAAATAATCAACATATGTATTACTCTAGATATTAATGCTAAGCGGTGATACTCTATTCCATTGAAAACTTGATCTCTTGGACTCTTGATCCTTCCCGGGACCGTCTGCTGACCAAAACGGCCATAACGACAAAACATCCGGCAGAAGCCAGCACGATGGACTTGATTGAAGACGAAAAAAGTCAGTATTTCAGCAGAGTAGAGCCGATTGGACCGTACGTACCCCAGAAAAAGCGATGGGCCGAATCCACAGAAAGTCCTCGTCAGGAGCGCGCCTTGGATTGGGGCGGAACCGAGTGCGCCGAAGCTTCCCAATGCGAGGGCGATGCCTGTTCGGGCTCTGGACACGACCAGGATGAGAAGGGTGTCGTTGAATATGAATTGATTGATCCTGGCAGACGTACCCGACTTCGTTCGGATTCCGGGCTAGAGATGTGAGGCAGTCGATTGATAGGGCGAGCCCTAAGCCACACACTCAGCACGGAGGCCTCGGGACGAAAAGTGGCTGCTTACATGCGCTAGAGAATATGCCATACAAGACACTCACCAGAACCAGCGCCGCGGAGGTATTTCTGAAATTCACGTCAACGTTGAACGGAATCAAATTAGACTTGTTGAATTTTACTACTGACACTCCAAGGACCGCCCAGATCGTGGCCGCAGTGACTAGGGTGCAGCCGACTTGCAGATCGAAGGGGCCGTACAAGCCGGCCAGATATGTGCCGGCCACGCGGCCAAACGCTCCGGACCCGTTCATGATCGGAATCTTCATTGACATGTTCGAAAAGTAAGTTGAGAGTGAACATATCCTAAGCCGCCACGTACGCTGTAGAAAGCAAGACTACTTCCGATCGAGTGTTGGACAGCGTAGAGCTGCATATATATCACTGCCAATTCAAACCTCAGCTTCGCTGATTTTGGCTTCGGGTTCAATTTGGTGACGAACCAGGCAAATACACGCCCAGCATCGACAGCAGGCCGCTGTTATTGTGTTTGAATTTAGTAGGTGAAGGACGCAGATAGGTTAGAGCGCTCATACCCGAAGATAGTTCACATCTACGCGCCGTCGGTAAAGAAACTCCTCATATCAGGCGCGGCCCGTGCGGGACGGGGACGGGTCCGCATCATCGCGTTCCCAAGGACGAGGTACGATGTACCCCGATGTGCGCACGGCACTCGCGAAACCAATATTGGGGATCAAATGACTGCTCTGTTATCAGTATATGCACGGACACAGACGGCGGAAAACGAGTAATCACTTGAGCACTGCATGTAGTTGGACGAGTGGTGAGAAAGGGAGTGATTTTATAGATGTGGTTGAAACGCACTGATGGGGAAGATTGTAGCGCCGGCTGAGCTTCCACTGAGCACTATGCCGGTTGCGAGGCTCCGCCGCTTTGCGAAGTGGTGGGATGTAATACTTATGGAGGGAACGAAGCTTAGGCCGATGCCGATTCCCATTCCCAGTCCCTGACTGAATGAGGATGTTGTCAGGTTTTATTCTTCCTTGAACCCCTGTGGCATACCTAAGGAATATCTGGGGGTAACCTCAGCGTCTGGATAGTAGTTTGGGACGTTACAAACTCACCTGATAATATTGCAACGTCTGTGCGAGCGGAAGCATGAACAGCCTTGAAGAGAGTTATTTAATCAAGTCATATGTGGATCCGACTCTAACACTGACGAGAACGTGAAGATAATTCCCCCAGTAATTTGGACCGTGTGGAAGTGACCGTTGTCGAATAACTTGCCCGACACAATTCCGAGCGCAAAGGGCATCATTAGCTGGAAGCTTCCGATCCGTCTGTAGGCTGATCAGAACGAAGAGATACCGAGACGTGTTGCCTCTGAGCACGCAATGCTACTCGGGGTGTGGTTCTTCAGGTATTCCAACGTGTAGAAATCTACGCGATCTACGCGCATCAGTGAAAGCATGCAGGAAGATGAAGATGCGAGTTGTAAACCCGCTGGTTTACTGACACGTTACGGTCACAGTCACAAGAGTTGTTCCTTGTCTTTTAGGGTTACTCCGGCAGCAGATTTGGATTTGGATTTGAGCTGGATTTGATCGGATTTGGATTTGATGTACTGTTTATCAGTCCCACGCGGTCGGACCAGTTTACCCGATGTTGCCCGGAGTGGCAGCTCATCGCCTTGTTGGCATCGTGCCGCCGTCGCCCGCCCCTCCCGCCTTGTCTGCAATGAAAGTCTGAGGCACTTGCACAACAAGCCAACTGTGCAGGAATATAAGAAATACCTAAATACATTACTTCCAAGAAACCCGTTCATTCAAATGTAAAATCTTGCCTTAATAGAGGAGGTTCATCGTCGCGACCGATGAGCGACGTTTGCGCCAACGATGTCCAGCGCTTTATGATTTCCCTGATGGATGATCCCAAACATACTTTATCGCCGAAGATCAAATCCAAATCCGATCAAATCCAAATCCAACATCTGGAAAATTCCCCATGTCTCCCGTGGTCTATGGGAGACACCGGAGACCATATAGACCTATAGACTGCCCCCTGTCTCTGCGAGACAGCGGTAGACACGCCTTTTCTGTGGGAGACAGTGATAGACCGGCTAGAGAAATAGTGGAATAGACACAGAGACTCGCGTAGACGGATAGACTGATGGCCAGTACGCCGTTTCGGTTAGAAGATATCAAATGATGATTCTTTCTCGTCCCCTTATGGTCGGTTAACTCAAGTGATTCACAAAAGATGTGGGGGAGAGCAAGAAATTTATTGATCAAGCAACGTCAATCATACTACTACTAGCGGCCTTAGTACTCATACATAATGCTATTTAACCATGGTCCGTAAGACAGTTCCAAGAGATGCGCCAGACTCACTGGCATTCCGGGGGCATGGTATCTAGGAGAAGAACAGAGTTAGATCTTGAACAAAGGATAAATAAAATAGGAGGGAACAGGCACATAATCCAATACACTGAGGTAAGATTGTGAGGAGGTCAGTAACCGGGAGGAGGCGTCGTCGAGGGCAGTGCAGGCAGACCGAAGGGCGAAAGGATGTGGGTGAACTGAGAAAGAGAGGAATGTGCCCTTCTCACAACCGCGCACCTTTTATAATCACGTCGGCAACGGACTTTTGATTTTTTTCTTTCTCTCGGCCTCTCTCCGCTTTGGTATCCTGGATCTAGACATCGGAACAAGATGATGTCACGATGGGGAGAAGAATCCTACCAAAATTTGATTGATTGCGGAAACCACGCTGACCGCTTAAGCCCAACCTCTAGCCGCGTCTCTCGCTTCGTGACCGTGTCTACCGCGGTCTATCCATTGTCTATCGGTCTATCCATGTCTCTGCTAGAAACCGTCGGTCTATGTGGATATGGCATCTCTATCCTGCTAGAATGCGTTTCCAGATGAAATCTGCTGCCGGAGTAACCCTTACTGTCTTGTCGTAGTCACCACGCTCCGTCGCTCCTCTGGAATCCATAGCGTGGTCTTGTTGGACTCGTTGTGTGATCTCGTCTTCTTCAGTGTTGCTGTCTGGCCGACAGTCTTCCACGAGTCCCACTTTCATAAACCCCAAAAGCATAAACGTATCTGTCGAGAATGAGATTGGGGGGTCGCGAAGATATTTTGGCAGTTACCCGAACGTGCTAAATAACACGAGCCACCTAAGACGACGGTCAATGAGAGATACAGATTTAACGGACGAAGCAAAAACTCACGCTCCAGCACGGTCATCCAAGCTGTAAGCCCGCCGTCTGGAACGCTGTCGTCGTCTGGCATTTTGAGATCCGACCCAGAATCATATTCTAAAGCGACTTTGCCTTGGTATGCGGGGAGACGAGTGTACATCTAGGAGGTTATCTTGTCCTCTTGAGAGTGAAGGACGCCCTTTTATATATATATATTTCGTTTTTCCAAACGTTGCACTACACCGGACAGCGGACTGGCCCTGTTGCGGTGCCCTGGCCGGATTTAGGTACAGCCGATGTCGACGATAGAAACGGCTAAATCGCTGCCCACTGTCCAAATGCATATGACTGCCAAAGAGCAAAAAAGTTCCTCTAGAGCGCGATTTTCATGACAACCAACAGTATTGAAGAAACAACGTTGTATTGACCATTGCCGCAGCGTCTACAAGGATGATATTATATAGGCGTTTGTGAGGCGCTTGTGAGAAAGGGTTCAGAGAAGGGTTGAAAGGGTTCAGTTTTGATTCCATCGATTATTCGCGGCCAGTACCAATCGCCAGTTTGGTCTCGAACCAAGAATCTCCTTTTGGTCAGATGCATTGCCTTACAATGTCCGGCGCTCGAAGTAATCCGCGCGGATCCGCGTGTTGGTTTTTAGTGGCTGTGTTGGTTGAAAGCCTGTTCGGGCTTGTTTTAATTACCTATAGCCAAGCCCTCGCAGGAGGCTTGGCTAGGGCTCTCTAGATCTGGCTTCCAAGTCACAGGAGAAGCTTTACAGTAGGCTTAATTCAGTTCAATTTGGAATGTTCGCGACTGGCAGGCTCAAACACTCGGAGTCAATTGGCACGCGACGCATTTTTTGTGGTCTGTACGCGTCTGTCGGAGTTTCAATTCATCATTCACCACGCAGCGGCCTCGTCACCCACCATCATGGACAACGAACAAACCAACGAACTACAACGAACCACAACGCGTTCAAAATTTGTAGTTTGAAGATGGTAATCTAGTCATCCAAGCAGGAAATAGCCAGTATCGCGTGTATCGTGGTCTTTTGGCCACTTACTCCGGTGTCTTCACAGGCGCCTCCAAGTCGGTCCAACTCAGCTCATATCTGACATTGACATAACTTGTCGAAGACATGCTTTCGTTCCCCCAGCCTGCCGATGCCGAGCTTGTCGAGGGCTTTCCACTCGTGAGGTTCCTTGACCCAGACGTGGAGGTTACACCCTTTCTGAAGGCAATCTTTCAACCAGAGTAAGCGGACTTCTTCTTTTGTTCCTTGGTGTGCTCAAATGGTTCAGCTTTTTCATGCCATTCCCAGCACCCACAGCATTCGACGCTATAGTCGGGTGCCTACGTCTCAGCCATAAATATGGAGTGGGCTATCTCCACCGGCGTGCTCTCGTTCACCTCTCATCGACATATCCCACCAAGCTGTCCACTTTAGACGCCATTTATTTTCCCACTGGGAAACAAGATCTGAAGCCGTCGTGGAAAATCCCCCCCGACCCGACTTTCAGAATCTGTGTCATCCTCCTCGCGCGCGAGGTCGAGGCGACCTGGATTCTACCCTGGGCGTTTTACGGCCTTTCCGCTAAAATTTTGACAAAATTGGTGCTGCTATTTTCACTGGCAATGTTGGCAATTCACTGTCTACCTTTTGACGATCAAGCATTTTTTCTCAAAGGACACTGCAATTGGCAGACCACGAGCACAGCCGCCGACGCCCCTCGATTTTTATGGCATCCGTTGAATATTCCAGGTTGTAAAGACCCCTCCGGGTGTCACACACAGCGACTCAACGCCATGGAGGTTGTTCGGGAAGGCTTGAATGATGGCTCCTCTGTTTTCTTCTGTATTTGGCGTGAAGAGGAGTGGGACTGTCTACAGAGTGTATGTCCCGCATGCCTCGGGGCGCTCAGAAACACGCATACAGCCACCCGACGGGCATTCTTTGACAAGCTTCCAGAAATGTATAACTTACCGTCTTGGGCCGAGCTTGAGCAGTTGAGGACCGCTGCAATCGGTGACAGTCCGTTTGATTAATTTTGCGACGTATGTGAACGAGAGCAATCTCTTTCCTGTGTTAATGGTGTTTTTTTTATAGGCTTCCTTGTCTTGGGCCAACAAAAATGGATGAAGGCGTCGCACTCGCCGGTCGCCCACCCGTTTTCTAAACTATAGTACCATGTATGCAATGTCTCAGGCTGGTTTATTGTCCATGCAATATCTTCTGAGTTTGAACTAAGATCGTGTATGTATCCTACCTACCAACCAACCAAACGGCACAACTGTGCTCGGACATGCTAATTCCAAAATTGGATGAGAGGCTGGTAAATCTGAGTTGCGTCCGAACCGCCATTAACCACCTTCCTATTTGGGAAGAGCACTGGCTCCATGCCGACGGCTCACGGGGCGGAGTTTCAAACCAAGCAGAAGTCGAGCGAGAGCACAAAGGGAGCTTTATGACATATCTATGGACATACATAGCTAGTTATACTTCTGCGGCACATACAAGATTCATTGGAATTGTGTTACATGTAAGCTATGCCGAGTAGGCTGTCATGTTGGTGGGAGGGTCCGGTGTACGGCAGCGTCCGCCCGTGATGTCGTTTGGGGAGGCTGGGTCGCAGCGACGGGGTGCAGAGGTAAGGGTGGGGGGTGCGATGTCGTGGCCGCAAGAGCATGCGGCACTGCAATACGGGGAGAAGACACCAGACCAATGCAAGTCAATTAGACAGGATAATGCAAAGCAAATACACACCTGAGCTTGTGCCGCTTATCTGCGCCCAGTCAGCGACATCCTGAACCATGGTGGTGCTAGCCTTGGCATGGTACACCCAACTAAGATGTGGCAGGTGTGGCGTCGTCACGGATGGCGGGAGCGAGGTGCCAAGCGAGACGCATGGTGAGTGCCTCGTCACACACTTCTTGCGGGAACGTCGGCGACGGGGCAACGGCGACGGGGGCAGCAGTGTCAACGCGGCGAGACATCCAATCCTTGCTCTGGCGAGTTGTTAGTGCAGCAGCTTGCACTGGCGGCGGCACGGGGCTGGTAAGGTGGCAGCCGGTGTCGAGGATCCATCGGGTGGTGGTGGAGAGAGCGGTCGGCCGGGTTTTGTGGATCCTGCAATGTGAAAGGGAGAGGGAGGGTTGTCTGGCGCGCCTTCAAGTTCAGACTCCGTTCGGTGAGCCGTCGGCAGGGTGGCTGTGGTCTTCCCAAAATGGAAGGTGGCTAATGGCGGTTCGGACAGAGTGGTAAATCTGTCTTGTCACACAATAGCACAAGATCGGGTTATCAAGTCCGAAGAGCGCCAGAGGCCAACACTGAAAGCACAAGCGCTCGGGTCGTGTGGATACCATCCCATACCCATGTCCGAGACTCCGAAGACGATCTGGGACCGCAAACGACTTACGCCGTTAGTATGTACAATACATGGATGCTTGTAGCGTTACTGGAGAGTTCGCGAGTAGTCTCTCGCAGACAGACACTTCAATATAACCTGGTCTCGTACCTCGATATATCGAATTGCCCTGGAAAATGATATGTTCAATTATGGCGGACTTTCTAAACCGTATACATTCATAGTACATCGCAAAGTAAATAGTTCGAAAACAGTCGGCGATTGGGTCTGTGGACCCAACAAAATTAGTAGTTTAAAACGATGTAGACCAAAAGAACAGACATCAGGCCAATACTTCCAGGTCAGCCCCAATGGCGGCCATTCGCATCCTTTCCAACTCTGGCCACGGCGGTAATCCGTAAATTCTGGGTAAATCATCCCAGAATTTGTGCCGCGCCTCGGCATGTATCTGTTTCATTGCCTTCAGACAAACAGCGCATACATCGCTCAGCAGCACCCAGTCATTTTCATCCCATACGTGCAACGGATCGTACGGGCTTTCTTGGCGGTCTTGCCGGTTAGCCTCGAACGCTTGCAGTCGCCGTTTGTAACATAGTGGCTGCGTGCAACCTACGATGTCCACCGGGAACAGCAGGAAGCGCAGGATGTGGTCGACGACGCTGGCAGCTTGTATACGATTCCCATTCAGAAATGATTGTTGGTCCAGTTCGCTCAGTGTTGCGGGCCTGCCGTTGTAAACGGTGCCGTGGAAAATCTCCGTGCCGAGCGCGGCGGAAGACGTGGACAGCGAATAAAAGGCGGTCGGTAGGATCCAGAGAGCATCGACTTCTCGAGCGAGCTGGACGACGCACATTTTGTACGCCTGCTCTTCCGGTCGGTTCCATGATGGTGGGATGGTTGAAGGACCCGTGGCGGAATTGAAAAACGTGAACATCGATGAAAGATGTACAAGGGCACGAGCGCGGAGGTATCCCACTTCATACTTGTGCGCGAGCCGAAGAGTCCCGGCAATGGTGTCGAAATCCGTTGGAAATGGATAGGGTAAAAAGCATCTGACGCGTAAATTAATGGACCAATTATCTGGAGCAAACGAAGCGCTTGCCCAGAGTCAAAGATTGCTTTGAGAAATGTAGTAACTTCCCCTGCGGAGTCTGGAAGGTGCACTAGAGGACAGCCCTCGACAAGCTCTGAATCAGACGGCTGCGGAAAGCCAAGCATGTCCTAAAATATTCAACATGAGCATCCAATGCTAAATCGTCCGTCTGCGACCGAGACGACTTGTGTACCTGGAAAACACATGAACGGGCGGCCAAGACACCACGATATACGCGGAACTGGCTGTTCTCAGCTTGGAGAACGATGTTCCCATCTTCAAACCATAATTCTGGAAGCCGATGTGGTTCGCTCAGAGGGGCGACGAGTCGCCCTCCGCCTTCCATGTTGCTGCTTGTCGGTGTGATCGACGCCCGTCGGTGATCGGTAACAAGGGGTTCAAACTCCGACCGACGCGCGTCGCGTACACAACCCACAACGCAAACGCGTCCGCTGAATCAATAATTTCAGGAATGGAATTTATTTGTGATTACAGGGAGACGGGTGATTCCGCATATGTACATAGAAGAGAGAAGAAGAAAAAGAGAGAAAAAGACGGAGTAAATCTAGATCTAGTCTACGAGTACCGGCCGGATGAGAGGAATTGAAATTGGAAAGAGAAAAGACGAAGAAAAAAAAGGCACGTACAGCAGAAGCCTGAATATTGTCATTTCCAACTCCGAGTCGTATTGCGTCGCTCGAAGGACATCGCAAGAGCTAAACGGGCCACTTGCTGCCAGTGCAAGTAGCTCTCATCTTTCCCAAGTCTCTTCTCATCTATTCCACTGAGTACTCGTAAAGTAGTGATCATGGAACCAACGAGAATAAACAGGGAAAAGAGAATGTGCATTATTGAATACCGCAGTATCTAGTGTTTTCAAACGGGTGTTAGTGTGGCTAATTAAGCATAAAGTAGTTACGACTGCACCGGCGTCGTGTCATTGACGAGCACAACACGGTTCTGTAGCGTCTCATTTATGGAACCCAGGCGCTGGATGTACGCGGTCAATACTTCGTCCAGCGTGTCGAGCACGACAAAGTCACTCTGCACGGGCATGATGTTGTCCCCGCCGCCAGCGACGTAGTCCGCGGTCACGATGTGGTACGTCGCGCCCAAATCCACCGGCGGCATCTCGTCGCCCTGCCCAATCTCCAGGCTCACGAGCGTCTTCGTGGTGGGGTTAAACGTCACCCGCACGCCCTTGGAGATCTGCGGCCACGTTACGACCGGCGCGCCATTGAAGACGGACACGCCCGCCACCGCGCCCGCGAAAATATTCCACAGTTCCTGCCCCGTGAGCGACACGTCCGTCACCGCGTTGCCGAAGGGGAACGCAGTGATGACGTCCCCGCGCGTGATGTTCCCGACGGGGAGGTCCACACGGATGCCTCCGCCATTAAGGATGCACCCCGCGGGCGCGGACTGCGCGCGGTAGTCGAGCATCGCGTCGCAGATGAGATCGCCGAAGTTGCACTCGGCGGTCTTGCACCCATTGTGGTTGAGCAGCACGGTCGTGTCGCCGATGACCTCGTTCCCAAACGCGTCGAACGGCACGCGCCATTCCTTGATCTGCGCCTCCAAGTTGGCGTCCTGCGCGGTCTGATTGGTGAGGTGGATGGGCCCGCCGGAGACGCCGACGATCTTGCCTGTGGGGTCGAACTGGACGTCGAGGAACCCGAGGTATTCGCCGTAGCGATATCTGCTTACGGGTTAGGTGATGGAGGGAGAGGAGGACGAGGACTTACGCGGTGACGACGAACACCTCCTCGCCATCGAGGTTGGTCTCGATTGTCGGGTAAGGCCCTGCAGCGCCTGCCATATCGCCAAGGAGCGTGTGGGAGTGGCCGCCGATGATGAGGTGGATGCCTCTCGTGTTCTTGGCCATTGTAATGTCGACGTCGTACCCGATGTGGGTCATGGCAATGACGCGCTCGACGTGCTCGTGGGCGTAGACATAATCAGCCCAATACTGTATGGTCTCGATTGGGTCGGCGAAGGTCGTCGTGTCGTCCGAGTTGGAGATGGTCGGAATGGTGTCGGTGGTGACAGCGACTACAGCGAGCTTGTACTGGGGGAAGATGTGATATGGCTTGGTCTACGGTACGAACATCAGTGTGTACTGTCTTTGAGAGGAACTGGGCCTGACCGTCGAGTTGATGCTTTTGTCTTGACTATTTACATTTGCGCAAACAATCGGCATGGTAAGATTGTCGAGCTATGTGAATGACCATGAGTAATGTCGAGGTGCTGCACCGTAAAACAACGCACGAATTGACCCAGATACGCGTCTCCTTTGTCAAACTCGTGGTTCCCCAGGGTCATCGCGTCGAAACCGAGCTGATTCAGCGTCTCTGCGATTTTTTCGCCACCGTAGTAGCTGTAGAAAAGTGTGCCCTGGAACTCATCGCCCATGTTGAGGAACAGCGAGTTTTCCGCGGTCTTGCGACCGGCATCTACTGCGGCTTTTATGCGCGCGTATCCGCCGTAGCAGCCACTCGCAGGCTTGGTGCAGTCCGTACCCGAGGTGGTGATCTCGTCCAAGTGAGCGTGGATATCGTTGACATGGTAGATCGCTGGAGTACGAAGTCAGAAAAGACACACAGCACGGAGAATAGTGGTGCGCACAGATATTGAAGTTACATGCTGGGAAGTTATCCGGGCACGCTGGAGGACGGGGTTTCCGGGAAGCAAGGTAGATTCCCTCAGCAGAGACAGTTGTCGCAAGGGCGAGCGAAAGCGCCAGACAAGCCTGCGGTTTCATGGGACCGAAAGAGAAGGGGGAAAATAAGAGAGATTCTCAGTCGACGTCCGACATGATATATAAAGCGCCTCGCGGATCTGATGATTTGCAGAGATGTATAATTGACTTTCTCGCAGTCATCCACACACACTGGGACTGGAGGATGGGGATGTTTTCGACAGCGGAGTCGGACACGACAATTTGGAGCCATCTGCCAGGAGCAAGTCTCCGGGCAAGCGATGTCCACTTCACTGCTCGGCTGCACTCGGCTTGCGTTCTGCCACCACCACTGTGAAAATTCTTCCTCCGGCCTTGGATTATAACCCTGGTTGGAGGAACGTTCGCTCAAATACTCCCAGGGAGCCTCAAGGACGCCGCAGGGATGGAGCTTTGAATGTTAATTTCTTTTTCGCCACTGCAATTTGCCAGGTGCACGCCCTCGAGGCCCAGTCCAGCGTTAAAACTCGTGGATTGCGGCAAGCACATCACAAAACAGCCCTCCAAACTCTCTGTATGGGAGCGAACTTTCGAGTATCTCTGTTGTCTGCGCTATGCCACCCTCGAAGCTCGAGTTCCGGATGAAGTTCTTCCTCGAACATGACGTTACTGATTTCTACAATCCTCAATGCTCTCATACGCTTGCTAGGAACAATCGAAATCCACTTTCCTGACGTCGCAGTCAGTCTTTTGTCCGACCAGCTCTTGACGCCTGCCAATGCGTCGCTTAAATCCCGCCTTAACTCAATGGTTAACAGTTTCCCGCCAAATGCCAGGCGGAGCTCGCTTGTATTTGCGATGACAACCGACAACTCCATCGCGTTAGGGCACCTATTTCAATGGCGTTGACTACATTTCGGAGCCTCACAAGTTCCTTCGGCATTCCGCTCATCGTGACTTAGACATCTCAGTTGAACTCCGTATACAAAATTGAACAGAAACCCCGAATAATTCCAACTGGATTCCACTTCTACATAGCGTATGGTACGAGCCTCGGGGAACCAGACGGCCAATCTACGGCGGCTAGCTAGCCAGGCAAACACATGCACGAATCCTCATTCTTCAAGGTCGATGCACAAACTCGGAATTTCCTTGGCGACGAACGTTCTTAGAAACTATATATATTCCGGGTACATGTGCTGCGTGTGGCCTTCAAGCTGGGCAGACGGGCTCGAGGATCCCTCCCACCACTCGTCTGCTCTGGAATGAAAAATGTGCTCGACGCACCTCTTCAGCACGGAATTTCTCCTCCGATGTTTGGCGAAACGGATACTTATTCTCTGGCGATATCGAACGTGCGCCTACAAAAGGCAGGCATACATAAGTCTGGTCATAGGCCGTGCCATGCCGTGTCGTGTCTGCGCTCAGCGCACCTTTCCAACGCGGGCGATACGTTCATATTTCGTCCAACCAATATTTTCTGGTGCGATGTCGAACGTGCGCACCACAATCTAGGCCCCTGGCCCTACTCATGTCGCGTTCGACAAACGTTCGTCGCTAGCAGCCGTACGCCATGTTGTTCCGAGCAGCACAGTTTCCATATGCCTTAGTTGTCTCGTTCGCTAAAAACACTGCAAGGTTCGAGCGTCATCGACCTTTCCCCTTGGTATATGTCTTTGGAACTCAGGATCGATCTACGATCTGATATGAAGGACGACGGCTTCCCGCCATAGCTCGGTCGTCGCCTGCTTTGTTGCTTAGAACTTCAAAGTTCTACAAAATGAAAAATGAAAAATGAAAAAAGATGCTCCTGCCCACCATCGAACCAATTATTAGCGGCATTGCATATCATCAATTCGCTCGCATCGGCAGTAGGATTTCTCCGCGCAAGGAAACCCTGTTGCTACATGTGAGGCAGACGCTGAGTATGCGAATCACCTTACATGATGAAGCCTCCGGCGGGCAGGAGCAACAAAACGTGGGAATAAGGAGATGTGATGAGCAGAGTTATGTATCTCGTTCGGTGCGGTTACCGTCTAACGGCACTCATCATCATTTCACGAACGGGGCGGTAACCCTTCGAGTCGTCGCGCAACCGTTTAAAGGAATTTTGGAGAATGGGCTTCGATTCGGGCTACATGGCGCCCATGTCCAACGGAAAACAAAAACCCCGGAGAGTGTATAACATCCCCTAATAGCCACCATGACCTGCCAAAAAATGTAATACACGAAGACATCATTCTTGTTCACATACATCGGGTGGTCAGTCAAAGACGTCGGCGCCGATGGCAGATGCCTTCATCTGTTCCAACTCTGCCCAAGAGGGCAAGCCATATATGCCTGGAAGGTTATCCCAAAATGCCTGCTGGGCGTCTTCGTGCATTTTCCGGAGCACTCTGGAGTCTGATGCATGTGGAACATAGATTTCGCAGTGATTCCCAGTCATCCTCGTTCCAGATGTAGAGATAAGTGGGGTTATGAGAGATAAAGGAGAGCGCGTCGAGGAGATAGTCCACTGCATATTTGTGGCTGAGACGTAGACACCCGACTATAGCATCGAATCCTGTGAGCACCGGGAATGACATGAAAAACCTGGCCTGTTTGCTGAGCAAGTGAAGAAGCTAAGGAAGGACGCCTCCTTACTCTGGTAGAAAGATTGCCTTGAAGAGTGATATGACCTCCTCTTCTGGGTGAGTCAGCCCCACGAATGGACAGCCGTTGACGAGCTCGGAATCGGGGGGTTGGGGGAATGAGAGTATAATATATATCTTTAAAGACAAGGAAGCGAGTCACTAAAACACCATGATACATTGGTGCGGCGAGGCAGGGGCCGCGTGGCGTGGCGTGGGTGGGTACAGTGAGGCGGGCTAGGTGGCGGGGTGGGCAGGCTGGCATGGAGGGCGGCTTGGAGCTCTGCCCAAGCGGCCAGGAATCCTACAGGTGCGTCCGCGTTGAAAGGGTTGGTGGTACGGGCATGCGTCGTGAACATTCTGATTGAGTTCAGGAGCGCATACATTTTGTGGCAGGAGGGCTTGTTGGGATCAGGGTCGGGCATAGTCTGATAGCAATCACGGTCTGATTGTTGGGCGACCGACTGATTGGGGGAGCTTGCGACCCCGATTCTATTAGGCGATCCGATTTGCGTATCACGTGTAAAACCACCATGTAAATCCACGTGATGTGTCACGAGTTGATTCTCACGATAAAAAAACTCTGTATTAACAAGCTCCCCTTTACGTATCCGGGCACCGGAATACAAAACATATTTACGTAATATGGTGGCTGTGCCAGCCGACGGCCAGTTCGCCTGTATTGCAGCGATGGGCCTCGTCAAAATTCCGGAAATATTTGTAAAGACTCCTGGAGCAAACTCAAACATTCCATCCTGCAAGAATCTCTCGATTCAGCCAGTCACTTCTCCAGAACAGGATCAGGCCAAAAAGCTGCTTATGTAAAATGCTTCAGAAAACTCAGCTTATATCGCGACAATGAATGAAGGAAATTCTTAGGTTTAAGGGAGGGGCCTCTGAATTGGAAGTAGATCTGTATGCTCAAATATTCTCAGATTTATCAGCGCGTCGAGGCGGAGGCAAAATGCGAGAAGGAATTTGATCGGTGGGCCAACAAGATGGTCGTGTTTACTAACAGACCCTATATTGATACTTACTTGTTCGTCATCAATATAGGGTATCTGTTACAGAGACTAGGTCGGGCAGTGTGGGGAGGATGCCGTGGACCGTGTGAAAGCGGCCTGTTCGACCCAGGTATCGGACAAGGTGCAGCAACAGCTTCGGTGAACTCAGCAGGTTGTGTAGGACATATATGTCATCCAACTTGACTCCTTTGTTCTGCCAGATGCGTGTAAAGTGCAACTTGTTCACAGAAATTGAAGTTGCAGAAACAGTGAGCCTTTCACCAATATCTCAATGCTAACAGAGCAGATCTCTCTCTTGAATGAGCTTGGGAAAAAAATTAAAGGTATCTAATGCTCGCTGGATTGGTGGCAGGGATTAAAATGGAATCCATGAGAGCACAAAAATGAAACCAAGATCAGACTTTGCCACCACTTCTGGCAATTGCCGGCATCCGTGCAATTGGAGTGCAACTTGGTAGTTTTGACGGGAAAGCAGGGGTAAGTTACAAATGAAGTGTGTTGAGTGGACACAGAAGACATCACTCTCTCTTCCCATTTACACCCTCCTGGTGGCTGAAAATACGAAGCTGTTCCACGGCCGTGGTCGTGATTCAACGGGCGTCGGGGTGGGAACCCATGCCGTAGCCGTGCTGTCATCCTCTGGCAAAAATCAGTAAGTAATATACGGAGGTAGCGACCGGCTCATCGGCACTGGTTGGCATTGACTGATGGCGGCCGCTACTGCCGAGCACCATGATGCCAGTGGAATCCAGTGGCCGCCACTGGGTCCTCACCTCTCCCTGTACAACAGCCACAAGCTTAGAAAGTGTGTGTTTCGGATGCTTTCCACTGGATTTTGCTGGAATCCATTGGAAATGCCATCCACATGCAGCAAGTTCCACCTAATACTGGATTCCGACGGTGTTCACTGGCCGCCCTTGCTAAAACTCATTGGTATTTTGCTTGTGGCGGAATCTACTTCTTTTGGAGTATATAATGGTGTAGCCCATAGGTCAACACATCGTCCCAGTTTTTGACCAGGCACTGGAAAACCCCGCGGCTGCACCTCGTGCAGCAGTATGGATCAATGTTGATTCAGCACGGTGTTGAGGGTAGGCACTCCGCCAAATTGATTGTTTTGGTAAGGCCAAAAATGTCCCTGATATCCTCTGTTCCAGCCAAAGTATAACTGCTACTGGGACTGGGGGTTTTGGTTGCAATTTTGTGCCAACTGAAACTGGAAGTATCAGTCCCTCTCCTGATACCTTCTGTATCAGAGCGACTGATACGGCTGTTGATACGGCCGGATCACCCGGGCCGGGGCGGGCCTCCCCGGACCGCCGACTGATACGCGCTCTGATACCTTCGGCATCAGCTACGGAAATACCGCGTTTGATACTCATCATCTTGGTGGGCCAAAAACTAACCCTGAAATGATTAGTTTATGGAGAGCATATTTTGTTACTTAAACCTCAGATCTCAGAAACATTTCCGGTGACTCCGAAACAACACAATTTCCGGAGTGAGGACTGATTTCTTTTGTATATCACCTCGTACAATGGAAATGTTGTAGATGTTGAGATATCCTGCGAATAAATAGGGCATGGAAAGGATTTATTGTATTTCCCAGCAGAATCCATTGGAATCCAGTGAGTTACGCTGGCCAAACACGAAATGACGGCCGACAACTTGCAGTGCTGATTGGCGAATATGGGTGAGCTTATCGAGAGACAGTGACAAACAGTGTCCGCCAACGGCCGCCGGTATCCACCGGTGGCCAGCCGCGGCCGCCAGCGAACTTGTTACCTCCGGGCATATTACTCGCAAAAATGGCCGACGGAACGGGCACGGCACCCGAGCCATGAGTGCCGTCGAACCGTGGGTACGGTCACGGCCGGCTATACATAACTGATCATATGACTGCCCGCAATCCATTGTCCCAGCTGTCAGCGTTAAATTCAGCAGCGCCTTTGAGAAAGTCCATGCGGTCAGGAGGACGGATCCAGACGAAAACCGAACTAACGCCGCCGCATCGCTAATCATGCGACTACCTTATTCATCATTCCAGCTGTCAGCGTAATTCTGAACGCCTCACACCTCTCTTCCTCCCTCTAAACGTGTCCTTACCTACCTATCGCATTTATCGTACTGTCGCTGAACGGACACAGTATCTGATCATGGACCCGCTCACGTTTGCAACCTCCGGCATAGCGCTTGCCACAGTCTGTCTCTCCATCGTCAATGCCCTCCGTACCATCATCGAGACACATAAAAACTGTCCAGAAGAGCTGAAATCCCTTCTCCAACGCGCTGATGGACTGTCATTTCTGCTAGGTCGGCTTGATGCAGTCAAACATAAGCTATTGGCGGGAGACACTGCGTATATACAGCGAGCTTTCGATGAGGAGGCGTGTAGGAAGACGGTGCGCGAGATGAATGATTTGGTCTGGAAGATATGCAGACCCGAGGCGGGGAAGCAAACGGGGTTTCTGATGACAATTCGGCTGATCGTCAAGAATTCGGATGTGCACCTTCTATTGAAGAGGCTGAACGATCACCAACATGATATCGCTGCGGCTATCGGCATCATAGACGTGTACGTTCTTTTTATTTCATTTATGATTATTGCAACTATAATTTTGTGTTCATGCAGGGACACGGATTTGGATACGAAGGCGAATACGGAGGCCATTCTTCGCCACATGGCTCATCTCAAAAAGGATCTAGCGTCACTTGGGGCTAGCGTCGAGTCGTTGAAGACGGCGCTAACTGTCGGCCAATCGCTCGATGCTCTGCAATTAGCGTCGAAGCCCGTCTCGGCGTTTCCAGCGAATTCAAACATACCTTGTCCAGCTTACATTCCAAATCGACAGCAAATGCCCCGATCCTCAATTCAATTTAGAACTTGGCATGGAGCGACACGCCAATTTGGGAAAGAGACGCAGTATACTCGGACGCGGAGGGAATTGTCAGATGCGGCGTATTGTTACTTGCAATCGGACTTGCATGCGGTGTTGAACTACGCGCGAACGGAGTATAACCAAGATTGGGTTAATTCTATTCGGCTTGGTATGTTACCCTCGATTTTGCGACAAACTTGAGGACTAATTTCATTTGTGAACTTTGAAGCTTCGGGGAGCAACTACCCGAGTGGGTATGCGCCGATTCATCAAGCCGCGTGGCAAGGAGTGTCGGTGGAGGAGGTACAGAGGTTGTTGGATTTGGGCGCTTGGCGTATGTTCTCATTCCTTCGCCTTTATATTCTGAATGAAGATCGTCCGGCTGACAAAATTGAAAGGTACATTACGAACTATCAAATCCGATCTTACACCACTCGATATTGCGAGACAGTTCCGACACATACATCTTTATGATATACTTGCACCTGTAATTCGACACCCCTTACCTAGCAAGACGATACTGAAGCTGGAGGAATCCTTGAATAACGTCATTCAGACCGAATGCAAATTGAATGACGACGGTGTTGAGGTGAGATATCTACACCTCATTGTTGCGACGAATCACTAAGGGTTTCAACTCGGTAGATGGGCAAGTCCGCGACACGATATCCGGAGGTCACTGTGTTGACCGAGATGGTGATACCGCTCATTTGGTTCCCAATCAACGAAGATGTTAATACTAGGGTACGTGTATTCAAAAACATGAATTCATTTACTTATACATCGCCTGTAGGGATTCTTTATACGACTAGATGGGCGTGAAATTGTGGTAAAGAGTCCTTATGGTCAACAATTCCGTATTTTTGCGGACGGGACCGCTAGTAAGATTGAGGAGGCTGTTATTTTGGATGGAAATGGGGTGTGAGATGATAATTGCAACGGGAAACGCTGTATACGGAAAGGAAACCCGTTGGAAAGCTTGGAGAGAAAAATCAAATACTATTGAATAATATACCGTCCTTGTACTATCATCAACCTCTTTGTAAAAATACGACGTCCGTTTGGCTCAAAGCCTCCTCGGGAGCGCCAATCTCGTCCTTCAAGCCCGGTCTGCAGTACCGGAACCCGAAGCGCCGATACCTGTGGTATCCGACCGAGCCCTGGATCCACGGTAACAGCCCGCTCGCTGCATCAGTCAAGGCAGGTCTCGGGAGATCGTTATGAGCGACCCTCTCGGTTATATGTGGCCCAATACGTTCCGCCTCAGGCCTCCTCAGTCGGCGACGGCCAACATACACGGCGGCAAAGACGCATCTCTTGCTACGGATGCCACGCTCGCGGGCGACGCCTGGTTGGTACCTCGCTTCGCAGCTGGAAGGTCGCCACCCGAATTCAAGGGTATGCCGGGCCGAGAAACCAAGACCTAGGGCAGGGAGGGTGGGTCCAAGCACAACCTGATTCGTAAATCATGAAGAGTAAGTAGGTTGAAGTTATGATATAGTATTCCCAGTCGGCTGTACAGTATACATATTTCTTCGATGCAAGATTACCCGATCCAAAGCATGCTTTCTACTTCTGTGCCAATGAATCCAGCATTACAGAAGAATCATTCGAAATTTGTGGTTCCGACCGGCCAGTAACCGAGGCGGAGGCGAACCAGATAGTTCGCTCCGAGTTATTCGAGATGGGAAGGGAGGGGTTACCGAGCACTTCTTCGCTCAACATCATCTGTCGTGAAACCATGAAAATTATAATCGTGGGGTATATGCCCTGGAAAGCTTCGTCAACGGACTGAACCCGGATGAGCAGGACAGACACTCTTACAGAGATATATGGTTGGAACCACTCGAAGTCGAAGTCGGGGCCGTAATAACCGTAGTCTCCGACCATCAGTAATATCTGTCTGCTTGTCAGGGGTTGAAAAGAAAGAAAGAAGGAAAGTAGTCTAACCCAAAATGCACAGTAGAAGCCGCCCGTTTCCATCAGCAGGATCAAGACATTTTCAACTTGGGTATTGCCACCGCCTGAGCGATTCATGTATTTTTTCACATTGCGGCGGTAGTACCTGTGGAAATCCTTAGTATGCGCTCAAAATGCAAGATTGAACTTGCCATAATTTATAGGTGATGAGAGCCGTGGCTAAGAAGTTGGTTACGAGCAAACCGAACGTTCCCAGGAAGTTTTTTGCATCCCGCGTGTACTGAGTGCCGTCAAATTCTGACTTGATGTTAAACACGGCGAGGGTGAGCGATGTGACTGTTAAGCGGTTAGCACAGCACAACTACACGTTTATCGAGGACACCAGACATACCTCCAGTCCCGAGGATACATACAGCCAGAGCCGCGTGGACTATTCGATTTTCTTGCCAGATAACCCAGGCTCTCCAGACGACGATGACGTCGCTGAGGAAATACTGGGGAAACATTTAGGGTAAATGTAGAACGAGCCAATGTCAACCGTACCGTTAGTCTCCGCAGTAAAGTCTGGGATATGTCGAGACGTCTCATTAATTCGGCAGGGTCGACGTATTCGACAGCCAGCGTCGGGAATTGTACAATTATGTAGGCCATATAGAGCGCAAGATGAGCCGTTGAAGCGAGAAGCATTGTCACAGTACTGGCAAGGAGAGCTTGACGTGCTCGTTGACCTCGCAGCCCCTTCCGTCTAGATTTGATTTAAGTTTCTGCAAGCAACAGAAATTGAACTCATCCGCACATTAGAGTGTAACTCGACATAATCCCGATACAAAGGAAAAGTCCTGATGCAGGAAATGTAAGCGAGGTCCACTGAAGGCTTAGGTGCATGCCTACCATAAAATATCGCCGCCACAGCCAGTTTCAGAAATATTATCTTCAGAGAATAGATGGTCTGACCATCGAGTCCAGGGCCAGCATCGCGGACGGTCAGCATAACGAACGAGGTCGGGGATGGCACGGAGGATACGGATTTCCAACCTTTTAAAGCATTCAAAGACTGGAAATGCTATCTAAGTTCTTCGTCGTCTCATCTCCATCTGTTGCCGAAATATGTGGAGTCCCGGAGGTTTCGGATGCTTAATAAATAAAGACTCCGGTGTTCCGAGTTTATAAATGGGCGATTGTGGCTGTCGCCGAAGCCTTTGGGATGGTTTCGACTTAATGCTAGAAGAGTTGTTGCTCTAAATCTGTGGAGACGCTCATCTGCTTGATAATTAATCATGATCATCGTCTTACGCCTTTCCCACCAACCCACTTTTGTCGAGATGAATGCCGAGATACCTGGGCAGAAGCTATGCCATTAGCAGTTAGTGGCCAGGCCAGCTGATCTTTTCATCAATAGCAAAGACTTCCGGCGCACACGGTTACGGCGTTTGAGACCTTCTATAAAGTACAAGTCAAAGTGGAACAAAGCGACCGGCGAACGATAGATTCCCGTTACTACCTACAACTTGAAGCCACCTTTCCAGCACTTTCCCAACCGATTCTCGGGATCGTATTGGTCTTTGATGGCTCGCATCCGCCCCAGGTTCTCCGGCCCAATACTGCCCATGACGTCCTGGAGACTCGAGGCGTAGTTCATGTACACGAACGGATGGAGAAGGCCCCTGTCGCGAGCAGTGCTTTCAGACCATTTCCAAAGCTCGTGGACTTTCGCCTTGAGTATCTCGTCATCCGCTCGGTCAGACCAGAGCGCCATACCGAGGACCACTAGAAATAGTTAGCACCTACATATGGGATAGATATAGATGCCCGCACCGATCAAGTCCCCGTCCTCGGGCGCGATGCCCGATGGATTCCCCCCGTTTTTCTCACCCGCGGCCGCGAATCCGTGATTTAGTGGCTGGAAGACTGCGGCCCACGAAAAACCAGAGCGGTTCAGATGTGGCTCGAAAATTTCGACCCCTTTAAGGTGGATGTCCCACAGCACAGCGGTGTCTGCTTTCAGCGTCAACGTAAACCATTGGACCCGGCCAGAGCCCGGGGCCATGGCCTGGAATTCCTCGGTGATGGACATGAGGTCGCTGACTCGCATCGTGTTGAGCAGCGCCTCGGGCACCAGCGGCTCAATGTTGGAGTATAATGGCGGGAAAGGAGTAGGTGAGAGGTAAATATTGGGCGACCAGACGACGTAGGTTTGTTGCACAGGTTCCCAGACCAGCCCAATGACGTTGAGCCCCATCGGGTCTGACGCTAAATGAGCGGTGAAGTCGACATGGGATTGGACGAGGGCCGGGCCTTTGGTAATGTCGAAGATCAGAGTCCCCGCCCAGACGTCGGTGAGCGGATAGGTCGTCATGTCGAAGCGCGTCACAATCCCGAAGTTGGTGCTCCCATATTTGAGAGCCCAATACAGATCCGGCAGTGTTTGTGCGTTGACGTCGTTAATAGTACCATCCGCAAGCACGATTTGGTAGTTCAAGATGTTTGAGCTCCCAAAACCGTGGGCAATCGACAAAGCAGAAATTCCGCCTGCAGGATGTTGGCATGAGCATATCGAAACGGTACGCTGGAGCTAACCTCCGAGTAGAAATCCACCAACACCAACCTGCAGGATGTTGTCGTGAGCATATCGAAACGGTACGCTGGAAGAAATCCACCAACATCAGGAACTCGGCCACCGACGGTTGTAAGATTGTGCGGTTCGAGCGCACCATAAACTTGGTGCCATCGGCAACCGGATCCGAAGGAAACTATCTTTCCCTCATCGAGAAGCGAAATCTGATTCATATTTTGCAAGTCGATCGTGAACCCTGTGGCGTCGACATTGCTAAATCCTTTTGAGACCATGTGGCCGCCCGAACGCACAGCAAAGGCGCAGTCGTATCGAGTCGCAAGCGTGACGATAGCGGAGACGTCTATAGCTGAGCTTGGCGATACTCTGCAAGTCGGACTAAGATCGGATTGCTCCAGAGAATAGTACGAAGCCTGCTGCGCCTGATATTCGGCCGCTTCAGGGAAGAAAACTCGGCCAGGCAGGGTACTGTTCAGAATATTGCACTGTGAACGTAAAAGTCAGACAACGACGACCAGGAGCGGATTTGTGACATACACAATGCCGGGCAACCTCCGAGACATCTGTCCGATTCTCATCCAGCCAAATGCTAGCTTGCAGTAGATCGGACAGCTCTTCATTGATAGATTCACCGACGGGCGCGTCGGCGCTGAAAATGATTTGTGTATCGTCGTTTGCGGTTGCGGCTCTGAAGGACAAGGACAAGAGCGAGGTCCAGAGCAGCCACACTCCGGCAGAGAGCATGGTGGGCGGCGAGAAGTCAACGATGGCGTTCCCCAGGTCACGCTTCCTTTATACCTTCGCTTAATAGACGATCGGCAGAGATATGTTGTGCCCGGCTATTGGATGTGTGTGAAGGAAGAAAAGAAGCAGGACCAGTGGAAACCGTGCTTATGGCCCACAGGGCTTTTGTGGGCGCACCATCCAGGGCCGCTGCTACAGCTGATGGAGAAAGAAGTTAACGTTCAAGCAACGGCATGAATGATCCGTCACGATTTACTGAATCGGTTCTAGGACGGTTCGACTTTGCACCTTCGTTGGCAGCGCAGAGAGGGTCCTCATGGGGACCTGGTTGCTACACGGATGGGGCAGTACCTGGCGGTACCTTGGAGGACAGCACGGGGAACTCACAAAAATATATCTTCTCACTTTGGCTATAGTAATATTCGGCACTCGTATTATCCTTTTTAGTTACATACAGGAATTCGAAACTTACTTATATACTTTGTACTCGAGTCGCCTCTCTTCAGACTTCCACTACATCTGTGTGCGCGAAGGCTGAGGTGAGCGACCCCCTTTTAAGAAGTCTTCCGTTCTGACTGGGCCGGGTTACCTTCCTAGGTGAATACAATTAGACTTCCGCTACATCTGTGTGCGCGAAGACTGAGATGCTTACTCAGTGCGCACACTTCAAGTCTCAATTCTATCAACCTCTTCATCCTGGAAAAACAGCTCGGCGCGCCGACTTATCTTAGGATGTTTAGCTGGCTGTTTAACATCTGTCTATCACCCCATCATGGATAGTACGTTGAGACAGTCCAATACAGCATTAATGGGGTAGTGGTAACCTGGGTCGTTGCCATTCGTACTAATGCTCGACCCGCCGGGGGTTCGATTCCCCCTTAATGCATCCCGACTTTCGTAACTTCTTTTTTGTTTCCGTCCGGCCTTGAAGCATGTGTTTTGAATTACGCAGGGCTTGGGCTTTCTGCACCCCATTCCACACCCCTTCTATTTTTTTTTCGCTTCGTAATCAGAAGAATCTTCGAAACCGCGCCCGGGCAATTGGATTTCCTGCTGTTCCAGTTTAATTCTTTCTTTTTTTCTTTTCTTGTCCCACTTGAGTCTTGTTCTCGCTGATATCAAGCGTCAGGCAGCTCAGGAGATAATGCATGGCCTTGAGGACTATGATCTAGGTAGTACTGAGGACGGGGTTCGATTCCCCGCGTCCGAATAGGAAAACGAAGGGAGCTTTTTTTTGTTTTGCTATGGCGCTGTCCCTTTGTAATTCGGTTTCGGGCACCAGGAGGCGGAAGTACCCAATAAGTCCCAGGGCAGTCTCCAAGAAATAATTCGGATGTGGTGCATGCACGGTTTCGAAGAATTACCCTTCGGCCGCGTACTTTAGAGAAGGACAGGGTTCATTTCCCCACATCCGAATGATACAGTGGGTCAGCTTTCCCTTTTTCTGCTTCGCACGTTTGTGGTGTTTTGACATTGCCGCTCGGGGGAGGATGCGATAAGTCCCTGGTCAGTTCATAAGAGATAACTCGGATGTGGTGCGTGGTGCACGGCCTCACATAATGAGATATGGGTACAGAAGTTCCAAGGCAAGACGGGGTTCGATTCCCCGCGTCCGAATCACCAATCTGTTTGGATATCTTTTTTTTTGGAAAATTTCAGCATTTCTTTTTTCCCTTCTCAGTGCGATTCAACTTTGTTCGAGGGCAATTCTTTTGGCGAAAGAGCCAAGGAGCCATTGTTCATTGAGTTGTGTAGGTGATATTATAATCAATAACCGCACATGAGGGATGCTACACTTATCTGCGCCAAATACCTGATAGTTCAAGGGCGCGCGCCCGAGCCGTTCCATTTCTGCTCAGGTGCTCCACCCAGGACATGCGACTGGATCCGGCATGAGGTGGAATGGAGAGGAGAAAATGGCTCATCGCACGTGCGTGTGTGAGGGAATGAATGGAATAGATTAATTTGGGGCGGCAGATGTAACTCACTTCAACTCGCGCATGAATTCCGGCGCCACCTACGCCAGTTGATTGAACCAGCGAGTTGCTAATTGATTGATGCTAGAGTCGAGTCATCGTCGAGCTGGCGTCTAATTGTGTAGAATTGTGCGCGTCATACTCGTCTTTTGTCAGTTTACCGTGGCGCCCGTGCGGATGACAGATGGGCGACTCGGAGAGTCAGAGTGTCCCTATGTGTTGAACGGCGTCCCGGTGATAGGTTTCAGATGGATGGCGGGCATTGCACGGGTACTGTCTAGGGTTCCGTTGTTTCTCCGTTGTGCTGCGAATTTAATTCAGTAGCTACAATTGCAACAACAGCGCCGCATCAGCGCCTAGGGTGATCGGCCGAAGAAGGTTGGACATGGAAGTTCTGCCGCGGATGCAAAGAGGCGACCGTGACGGCGCTCGATGGGCGAGTGATACGTCCGAGTAAGCGTCGGCTCGCTGAAGGTCAATTGTGAGTCAGTAAAGTCATGCTGCAGAAAACGCCTGGAAATGGCCATTGTGGCCAATTGTAACGGATTAAAATGTTGTTAGCCTCACAGCCTGCGCATATCGTTGTCTCCGCTGTCGCCTGTGGTTGTCCGCGGGGCGCACATCCGTGCCTCGCTGCAGCAACATGTTTGATGGTCGGACTCGGAGTGAACGGGAGAAAGTGACGGAAGGGACACGTGATGCTTTGGGAATGCGGCCAGCGGATGTCTGGGGGCCGAGAGGTCGCTTCTTTCTTCCCGCATCGATATCGACGGTGCTAGGACTTGTATTTTCGCTGGTAATGGCCAGCTCCAGACACCTCAATACTCCAGTCTAGTCTCCTATAACTCTGTTTGTCTTTCTGGTCTTTTTTTCCCCGTCTTCTCATCATTTTTCATCCAGAATCTGGGCCTAACTGACCAAGTCTTTGCCGCCTTTAATTGTGTTTCTTGTGCAGAATAATGGTCACCGATTCTCCCCCCGACGACGGGGCCTTACTGATGCCCTGTACCGACCTCGATCCGCATTTTTCTTTCACCTCTTGTCCTCACTCTTCTCACGGATATGTCTGTACCACCACTGCCCAGCCTCACGAAAACCAAGACCCTAGAAAACACCCTGTATATCCCTCTCCGCCGCCCACCGCTTCCCAGCCAAAACGGAATGTCCCTCTGCCCGCAGCAGCACGATACCAGCACCACTTTGGCGGGATCTTGGATTCCCCGGTGGTGCTCACGAAGGCGCCTTCGCACACCCCGTTGTCGCCGCCCCCGACGATTCCGACCCCTACACACGCACTGCCGCTCTCGGATGCCCACGACGCACACTTCGCGTCCCTTTTGCTTCCGATCTCAGAGCAGCGCGAGTCCCAGTCTCCAAAACCACAGCTGCTGTCGCCCATTTCCCCGGAATGGACGCCAAACAACAAGCCACAGGACTTGTTTGCCGTGGATGACTCGGGCGATTGTGTACTCATGTCGCAGCCGTCCGCCGGTGCTTACGACCAATATTCATTCGCCTCTGATGTGGATGACGATATTCTGGGTGGCGCGGCGTCCTTCGGGCGTCCTGCATTGCATGCCCTGGATATTCCGATGTACCACAACAAAGACGAAATGGAACTTACGCACCACGATGATGACGACCCAGCAGGGCAACCGGGCGTCCTCCTGGGCTTCCCCGGTACGCACCTCATCGAGGGTGGGGACGACCCAGACGACGCCACATCGCCGTTCGAGTACATGGCCACCTCGCCATCGTCTTCACGTTCCTCACACTCCTCGCGCGACTTTGACTCCCCCTCGTCCGAGTCGGATCTCGACGACCTGGACTTCGATCTCGACATGGGCCCCGGCCCGTCCTCGTACTCGCCATCGCCTCTGCGCTCATTCGCGTCCCTGCCATCACCGGACCTCGACGACCTTGACCTAGATATGGATCTCGGCCCGGGGCTGGGCATGTCCCCCTCGCGCCGCTCCGTGGCTTCCCTCCCGTTGTTCGACGACGACGATGCGTACCTCGCGGACTTCCCCGCCTCTCCCTCGTCCTACTCGTACGACACAGACTCATCGTCTGACAGCGGCGCCGACCCCTTCGAGCCGGACCCAGACCGCTCGATATCCCCACCGCGCAGCGCCTCCCCGCCCCTCGCTCTCGACCCCGCGTCACCACACGTGAACGCACTGTGCCTCGACCTCCCTGCGGACCTCGCGCCCCCCAAAGCCCCACCACCCCCATCCATTCTCGACCCCTACACGCCCGTCGAGCTCGCCGCGCTCCTCCCGCCCTGCCTCCCGCCCGCTGAGCTCGACGCGCTCTTGGCGGTGCGCAGCCGCGCCCGTGTTGCGCTCGCGGCTTATACCGCTGCCCCTGCCTCGGGCGGTAGTGGTGATGAGGGAGAGCCGAGTTTGGCTTTGCTGGACCACGAGCTGCGGCGCACGGTGCCGCGCGACGCGGGTGAGCCGCGGCGGCGGCGCAAGCGCGCGAAGGAGATCGGGCGCGAGGTCGATGCGCTCGTGGGACTCGCGCTTGGGCTGTTGCCGCCTTCCCCCTCTTCTGAGTCCACTGCCACTACTAGTGTTGCTCTTGACACCGGGTCCTCAAGGACAGCGGATATCAAAGACAAAGACAAGGGCGCGCTGACACTGCGGCGCGAGAAGGCGGGCCTCGCGGGCCTGGCGAGCGTGCCGCAGCTCGTGGCGCGGATGATTCTGCGACGAAGGGAGCGTTGTGTACGGGGACTGGACGGCGGCGGGGGGCGCGCGAGACTAAAGTCGCCGAGTCCCCTGCGGTGTTTTAGCTTGGAGGGGGACGAGCCACCACCCATGGCCAGTCCCATTTTGTGTCCGATGGAGCTGGACGGATAGGATGATCATCCTATCGCGTCTGGTAGGTCGGTGGTCCCTCATATTCCCCATATCATCTCTTACCTATCTATTCTGATCTGTCTCCGATTTGATTGCGTCTCGTTGTGTCCCGTTCCGTACTTACTTGCCGCTACATTTTCCCGGCCACATACACTTCATTCATACTTACTACATGCGTTTCGTCTCGTCTCGTCTCGTCTCGTTTCGTTGTTCTTCGCATGCATGCCAGCCTCCTTGACACCAACACCCAACTAGTACCCCGCATTGTGTCCGATCTGCTCCTGCTCTGCATGTACATATCCGCACATCATCTCTTCCTTGCCTTCATCCTCATACTCTCCTGCGCCACCTCTCGTCCACCCTCATCTCGTCTGTGTCGTCCAACACGCCGCGCCACCTCACTAGTTGTATTTTTTAACACTTACGCTTTACGTTCAGTTCCATTCACACTTACTTGGCCCGTTTCCTCGTCTCGTCTCGCTTCGTTCCGCCTCGCCATGTCTCGTATCGTGTTCCGTTCCGTTCCGTGCTTTTAGCTGCTGGTACCTGGTGTATATAATTTACTTACCGGATTATATTGATCTGACTGACTGACTTTGAGTTGCTTCGTCTGATTTGAGAGCGAACGAGAGTTTTGGCTGGTAGCCAAAGAAGGGAAGCCGATTACTATAAGCGGAAGAAAAGATTTGTCAGCGCGATGCTTTTATCTCGAGGAACAATCAAGGAACCAAGTTGCACGGAAGCGCTATGGCTTATATTCGCTCCCTGTTCCGCTCCGCGACTGAGGCCACGCCATGGTGCTACTAGGCTAGGCTGCAACTTTGTCCCGGACCCCGGGCGGTGGTACTAGCTAGCTGGGATTTCTCAATGGCCATCGCAACAGTATGGAGCTTTCTCGGGAGCGTTACGAGATGGTCCTAGGCTTACAAGGCTCCTACTTCGATCGACCGCTTTCAGTCCATCTCGTCACTGCGGGCCGAACGTCGTCCTTCTCGAGCTACATAGCGCCTTCCCGCGAAACTTGTACACTACATCGACGTCGACGTCATTCGATGCTCTCCGGTTTAAATGAAGAGGTCGCTGGCTGCTCGGGCACCAGATGACAGCATGAACGTCTACGAACGCTCGCTATCGGCACATTTTTCATACTGGGAAGGTATCCTTCCCGTTACCTCTACCAAATACGGCGTATACCACGCACTAGCTCCACCTCCCCACAAGCTTATGTCGTAAGATTGTGGTACGAGCTTCTCTTCTCCAGCATCTGATTGGAACGACTATAAAGCTCTTCGTCTGTTTCCCCGGTGTTTTCATCTAATACCCGGAACTTGAATATGCACGCTCAGGGCACCAACAGCCCGACTTTTACCCCCGCTCCGCTCGACAGCTTCCTTACACTGCCCCAGCTGCTCGATCGCCAGTTCGAGCAGAGTCCACACCATACGGCGTACATTTACGATGCGCCCGGCGGCGAGATCATCTCCATATCTTTCGCGCAGTACATCCGCACCGTGTACGCCGCCTGCCGTCGCATTCTCCGCGGCACTGTGCCACACACACCTATCGCAGACGGTCAGTGCCCCGTCATCGGAATATTCGCCGCCACAGGTGGGTAAAGACGTTTTAAAATATAAGGAATAAATGCTTGAGCGATGCCTCTCAGATAGCATTTCGTACTGTATGGACTCCGTCAAGTTTGTTTAAACCGTGACGTCTCATGGATTTGTGTAGGTATGATGGTCGCTGCAACCATGCGCGCCGGCCTGGTGCCATTCTGTATCTCACCCCACAACGCGGCGGCTGGCGTGGCGGATCTCCTCGAGAAGACCGGCGCGGCGGTGGTGTATGTGTCCGCAGATCGGAAAGAAAAACTGGCGGAGGCGTTCAATATCTGGGGCAAGAAGTTGCCAGTCTTCGACGTCCTGACGTTCGAGGAGCTGCAAGGCGGTTTGGATTTGGAGGAATCGTCCGAGTACAAGTCATTGCCTACGCTCCCCGCGGTGATAGATCTCGACAGCCCGGGGGTAATTCTCCATTCCTCAGGTAAACAATTTACCTACCCGCGCGTCTTTAAATGTTAAGTGAGATGCCCAGGTTCCACCTCAATATTCTCGAAGCCGGGCTGTAAGCGAAATACCAGATCTCACTGCCGTTGCTGACGCGAGACTAGACATTTCGCACAAGATGATCTTGCACTACGCTGCTGATCCCTGGTCCGGCTCCGAGGACCACTGCGGCGAGATTTTGGGTGGGCATATTCTCCCGAACTTGTTTGTTGGCCGTCTGGACTCTTTGTGTGTGTCTGAATCTTTTATCGTAGTCACGGGATGGGACTATGTTTGAACATTTGGCCCTTCTCGGCAGGCCTGGTCATGGCCGTACTCCGGCCCAGCACTCCACCGATTCCGTAAGTATTCAGGTTCCTTCCTCGCTTTCACGTGATACTGAACATGTGATTTCTGCAGGTTGACTCCGGAAAACGCGCTGTAAGACCTCACTTGCTCATAGATGAACATAGCAAGCACTGAATCCAAATTCATTTGAAGCGCTGGAATGCTCGCGACGAAGCCCAACCTTGTGATGGCCACCCCTGCTACCATCGAGGTACATACCTGCATTTGCAACTTGGATTGCCAATATGTTGTTGAAAATCAATAGAGCTGGAGCCAAGATCCAGCTGGATTGAAAGCGATGCAGACGCTCAAAGCACTTTCGTATGCAGGAGCGCAGTTGAACAAGCGCGTGGGCGATACTCTGGTGGCCAGTGGGGTTGTTCTGTGTTCCGCATATGGCGCGTAAGTGCAGCTTCCCACCTAGATGAGATCAATGTTTTGGGAGAATACTAATCATTCCGCCCGCAGCATGGAAACGGGGTTGCTAATGCCGTTTTTTACGTCCTACGGAAAGGACTGGGAGTACTTCGCTGTAAGGAAGGAGTTCAATGCAGTACGAGTGCCCGAGGACGATGGTTCGGGGCTTTACACCCACACGTACCTTACTAGCCCGTCGTATGCGACGGCTTACACAAACGCGGAGATCGAAGGGCGCCCGGGATGCTCTGTGAGCGATCTGCTGGAGCAGCATCCGGACAATCCGGATTTGCATCGAGTGTATGGGCGCAAAGACGATCTGATCACTTTATCCACTGCTGCCAAGGTACGAATACATCTGTGATTTTGGATGGCCGCCTTGAATAATATTGATGGTTGGACAGACGAATCCTGTCTCCATCGGTTCGTCTGATCTGGCCTTGGCATTCTCTTCATCTTCTGACCGACCCCTCCTATAGAGACACAGATCAACAGAAACGACCTTGTCGATGCCGCAGTGATTTTCGGCAATAATAGGCCTTATCCTGGGGTTCTCATTCAACTGAAGCGGAACTTCCACGCAGAGCTGTCCGACGACGCAAAGCGATCCAAAATTTGCAATATCCTTTGGTAAGAATTCTCACTTTTGACAACCTAAGAAGCAAATAAGATATCAACACAGGGCATCGGTCGACACCGCAAACAAGACCTCGTCCACCCACTTTCAAATCCCCAGGAAGGTCGGTTCTCTTTTCGTGAGGGTTTTCGCAAAATTCAAGGGCTTTGACATGGACAGATGGTCGTACTCGCGGACCCAAAAAAACCTTTTGCATTGACAAGCAAGGCCCAGCCGAGGCGCCATGTTGTTTGCGAGGACTATGAGGACGAGATCCGTGCCGCATATCGGTAGGCCCCGCGGTCGAGTTGCAAGTACACTGTCTCGGTAAGACCCGTAAATAATGTCTCATTTTCAAGCCTTCGTGCGCGGATGAGATGAACCATATATGTTTAAAAAACTCGAGGTTGGCGTCCATTCGCCGATGAGATTAGATCCGTATCGTTGGCTGACGCAACTTGGTTCCGGTGATAGGTATCACGCGTGCCAGGAATAAATGTACAGCCTTATCTCATGCAAACGACGACGACGACGAGCCCACCCCCCGTTCCCTATCTGCAGAATATTCCCGCTGAGCTCTGGATAGCATGCTGGACGTTGTGCTCGAAATCCGACCTTCGGAGCATTTCGATGGTGTGCAAGGTGTTTCGATCCATCTGTTTGCCACTTCTGTTCCAGAACCAAAGTTTGGACGTACGACCATCGGAACGCTCCACCTACGGACGTTGGGAGGAGCGTAGTCGACAGCTACAGCACATGGCGGACCGGCTGGAAACATTGGTCGCATATGCGCCATTGGTTCGTTCCTGGAGGATCTCTATTGGATTGACGGGTAGGGAGAGCGACAGCCACCCGAATATCGAGGACTGGCGCTTCTTCAATGACTCGTACGAAAGAATTCTCATCACCTTTGGAGCCACACTGGGGCTTTATAGAAACTTGTCGTCCCTGCACCTCGAATGGTTTGTCGTCGACGAACCGTTCCGAGACATCTTGGCATCACTATTGGTGCTCGAGGATCTCACCCTCAGCAACTGCGACATTTTTCACTACGACGGGTTTCTGAAACTGAAAAGTTTCGCGGAATTCGGCTCCTCCAGCGAGGCGAAGCTTCTCCGGATAGCGTCTGCGGACAGCCTGCAGACGCTCAAACTCGACGGCGGTCGTATATTCCTTCCAATAATCCGGGGGTTCGGCACAGAAAACCTCACGCAGTTGGTTGATCTATCGCTGGAGGAGCTACATAACGTCACAATTTTTTTCGGAGTCCTGAAACGTTGCCCGCAGCTTCAATCGCTGAGAATAACAGCCCTTACTCGCACTTCCTCCATAAGCCTGGACGACACCACCCCCGACTCTGTCGATCCTAGTTGGATTCCACCTCTGCGCAGCATTGCAGTGCCGTCGGTGGCGCTCATACGGATGCTTGTGCCAAACCGGCCAATCAGCGAGGTGACAGTGTTCGGTTCTCAGTCGGAGAGCCCAGTACATCTATCTGCAGAGGAACTCATGCCCCTGCTCATGGATATAGCATCCAGCTCCGCCCCCTTGGAATCTCTTGTTCTTCCTGGCGCAGATCCAACACTTGGGAGATTAATATTCATCGCAAAGCGCTTTCCTCAGCTCAGGCAGCTGTCGATGGTGATCCAAGAAACGGGAACACGGGTAGTTGAGGGTAGGCCAGACCCCCACGACCGAAGCGGCCCTTCCAAGCCGTTTCCCGTTCTACGCAGGAATAAACTGCCGGATATCACCAGCGCTTCAAATGTCCATGTGCGAACAAATTCTATGTTCATCACTTCGATCGCTCATGAATCCGCAGAATATCTTACGCTGGATTTTTTGTGGCGATATCTTGCTTCCACCGAGGTTGGAAGTGCTGAAGTTGGAGGCAGATGTGATTGTCCGGGAATGTTTTTCTTCCTCGCAGCTTCAGCAGGTTGCGAAGGCGGTGTGTCGCTTGTGTCCAGGTCTGCGAGAGCTGTACCTGCATAGGTCCAGTCTGATGCGGACTGGAAAAGCGTGGAAGACGGTAGGCAGCGATTCAAAGTAGTGGTGATCTTGCCACATCCTTTAGGTCATGAAACCAGGATCACAGTTTTTGTGTAAAAGGAATAAAAAATTACTGTTCCCTGCACATATTCAATTCTCGTCTCAACCTTTCAACACGTCAAGAGATTGCGTTTACCGAATAGCGATTACAATATCCACCCGCGCAAGTTAAGAGTGAGTCCTTTCCCATGGCGCTAAGGATTGGAGAGAGAACTGTGCAGGACCGAACACGTAGACGAGCTTTCGCTCAAGCAGAGCCAGCTCCTGCAAGCGTGCCTGCACTGCAGGTTCGATATGCCTATCGTCCTCCAAGACTGGCCGTATATCAACGGAGAAGGGCCTCGGCTCCAGCCGGTACACAACGAAGTCGAGGAAGAGACTGTGTGCACTTGAGGCGCGAGGCGCACACAAAGCGGCGCAACCGCGTTGCGAGACCGTCTGAGCCTGACGTCCGCGTGAGAGCGCGGAGGTTGTTGTTTGTAATCAGCAACAAATTAACACCCTAGTTTCTGACGCGGATGTTGTCCGCGACCTCCAAATGTTCCAATCCAGGGACGGCGGACAGCGCATCAATAAGCTCGCTCTCCGTAATCTGCACTGGAGTTATTTTCAGCACCTTCAGAGAACTGGAGATCCCAGAACGCTGAACGAGACCGAAGAACGGATATTCCGGCTATTCTACGATGCACCCTGGGTGCTCGCTGGCCTCAATGGACAGGGAATTCAGCTTGGGCAGAGTCAGGCTGCCGAAGATGTCGCGTAAAACCTGCTGTCAGGCTGGGCGAAAGGGTCCGAGAAACTGACAGATGAAGGCGGCGACGCTGTGCAGAGTCTCTGGTGCGATTTGAATGGGAATGCGTTGAGTGAAATCCCGGTGCTCCCGCCGGTCGACTCGGAATAAGAACTCGAGATCAGTGATGATCTTGAGTCTCGGAAGGAAGGATATGACCTTGGGAATATGCCCGAGACTGATCACGGAGCACGCAAAGTTCAGCAGGCGATATAGAGCGATAGTGGGAAGTTCAAGACATGGAGAGCCGATGACGAGTGTATGCAGAAGCAATGCGCTGTCCGAGAAATCCGATTGGTGGGGAGCCAGGCTGTGGCCGGGACTGATCTCCAACTTTTGCAGAAGGGGCAATCTGCCCTGCAAAATGGATAGATCAAGTCCCTCCACGGAGCAAAGAAAATCCACAGAGTACCATCGGACCAGTTGAGTCAAATAGATAAGGGTTGGGTCGTAGAACCTGGGCACGAAGGTGGGCGAGTGGACGGAGAACATGTCGATTAGTGTTTCCGCGGGAAGGCGACAAATTTGTGTGGAGGTTGGGCGTGGAGATGTGGGATCCATTGAGGAAGGGCGGAGGAGCGCCGACATGATGGCGGTGCGTAAGTCTGGCATCGGCAATCACCGAATCATGATGACAAGTTGAACTTCGGTCGATCTCATGTTGAACTTCAATCCCGCGCCCAGTAATAGCTATTTGGGCATGGAATTATCCCACCTTTCTCGTTCAAATGTTTTCTTGAAATTATCCTATGGAATATAAAATTTTCTGCTGTCGAAGACTCCGTCAATGCCATTCCGATGTGTGCCTCGTTGTAACTTGCAGGAGAACGCCGTGAATCATTCAAAATTCTCTTCCTGCGAGTCTTAAATGAATCTTTCTGTTGTCCCAAGCGAATCGTTCAAAAAAAAGAACAACCACATGCCGACCACATTGTAACCGGTACTGTAACGGCTCCGCATTACCCACCTATGACTCCCACATAACTCTTCCTACTAGAAGTGGGTTTCCCCCCCCATGCCCATAACCAGTAGGAAGGCGTTTGAGGATTCTGCCTATGCTGCAATAAAAGTCACGATAGAGCTGGGATAAAGTTGCAATATCGAAGGATAGGAACCTGCATATGTAGCATATACCCATCCTGCAATAAAGCTGCGATAAAATCCGCGATAAAGCTGCAATATCAGTCCCCAAAATTTTATATATGGTATCTGTGTGTGCTGTGATAAAGCTGCAATAAATCTGCGATAAAGCTGCAATATCCCTTCCTGACGGATGTAGGGACTTGTATATTAGCACACAGCTGTGCTGCAATAAAGCTGCAACAACTCTTTCCCGCCAACATCGCCTGGCACCCCACCCGTCGTACTGTCCAAAAAAGGAAACTGCCTCGATAAAAGTCCAATAATTACAAGAAAAATTCTAAAAAAAAATAAAAACATCATATCTATGCCGCGCCATCATCCAAGTCCCTATCCCCATCAATCCCAATCATGGACACCTGATACAGAAGACTTGAGATGACCTCATCCGGTTCATCTCCACCTTGATTCTCGGAATCTTCTTCTTCTACACCATCCATGTCCACGTCTATTGCATCCTCTGGTACTTCTGACCCAGCTCGTTCCACTGCAGTCCCTGATCTGATTGTCCCTGTGAAACCATTGAGACGTGCGAGCTTCTGGAACCTCTGTATATGAGTGCGATCAAACCGCCCCCGACATTCCCGGTAAAGCTTCACTTGAACAGCAAGGAGTTGATCCATCTCAACATCTTCGGGGGACTTCCCCTCCTCCGATCGAAGTGATTCCTCCTGATCCAGCAGGAACCGGTTCTCGTCCCGGATCCAGGTTACGACCCGTCGTATTTCGATGTTGAGTCTCTGAATCTCCTCTCTCGCTCGACATAGCTTGAAGTAGGAGTCCATCGCAAGTCGATATGCGGGACGAGTCCAAGGCCGTGACTGGACCTTGTCCCAAGTGTCACGAAGAATGTCGAAGTCGGCTAGGAATGTATACTCGACTACCTGCTCCCAGGTGAGGCTTGCCATCGGAGGATCTAGGGCTAGGGCTGCATCGTTGTATCGATCAATGGCGTTCTTCACTGCCTTTGATCGTGCTTGGAGGGACTTTGCGATATGCCTTCGCATCTTATATCCTGTTTTGAAAGGTTTCGTCCGTCAAATAGGAACAGAATTCGATAGAAGACCACATACCAGTTTGAGATTGATTTACATTTGTCAGCTCAAAGATACGCTGGACAATCAAATGCTCCACCAAATTGAGAGCAAGCTGGTACTTCTGTTTCTTGATCTCGCCTACAGTGGACTGCCATTTCTCAGACTCGGTCGTCCAACGATCCACAATGCCAAGACACTCCTCAAGCTCCTGGACTGCATCGAGGTCGTGCTCTACCTTTTCTTCCCACGTCGTCGAGCCAGTTCTGCCTTGGAGGTCCCAGGAGTATAGGCAGCGTTGTCGCCTTGAGCTTTACGTGCCTCAGTAGCAAGGACAACATATTTTGCACTGGAAAACCTGCGAATGACCAATATGACCTGAGAAGATCACATACCGGCTGGTGTCAAGATTAACAAGCTTCTGTACGTACTCCATCTCGAGTGTCTCGGTCTGATTCTTGGACTCTTCCTGCAGGCCGAGCAAAAACGACTTCTCCTCTTCGAGCCAATCGCGAAAGACCTGGTAATTGACGATCTCTTCTTTAGCCATAAATTGTCGGATCTTGTGCTCAGTTTTCAGTATTCCCAAAGCTTGCTTGTAGTTATCGCATAAAAATTTGCCTATACGGTGGAGTGAGGACTCTCATAAGATGGCAAGAGGAACACCTACTCAGATTGGCGTACGTGTGGAAGGTGTCGTAATGCTTCACATAAGCCGTGATCTCTTGTTGCCGATGGAAACGACTCGCATGGGCAACCTTTCGCAAGTCCGTTTGAACCGGAGAAAAACCGCTCACATCCTTCGAGATCCTCGAGTCCAAGGCCTTCGACGTAAGTGGCCAAGAAGCAGAGTTGGCAAAGTCGGTTATGAGCATGCCCATGGAAGGCACCAACCAGGCAGCGGAAGTTTTTACACTTGGTGCACTGGCCCAAGGGGCTATTCTTGAGGGTCGTCTCAAAATCACACCCAACGTCGTATCCAGCGCCAGTCCTCTCCCCGAGGCGCTCGAGTAACGCCTCGGTCACAGCCAACGGGTATTTAGCCCTTCAAATAAATATCAGAACTGAATGATTAACAAAGCAGTCACTCATAGTTCACCACTCTTAATCATGTCGACGATCATCAAGACGAAGCCATGGCGACACAGGCATACAAAGATACCTGTCTCATCAAAGATGCCCCACATCTTTGCAGTGACGTCTTCGATCATGTTCTTCCATCTCTCCACACATGGATTCGTCTTGTCCTGAATCCCGTTTAAATTAAATTAAAAAAAAAATCAAGATGTTAAACAAAGAAGACCCACCTCGATTGCCTCCATAGGCATTCTCTCTGCGATTTGGTGCTTCGCCAATTCATTGACCTTCTCCCGAGCTAAAAAGTACCAGTCGCTTGCATCCCGATTGTCTGTATACTCCTTCGACTCCCCCACCACAAATTCGGGCCCGTCCCCTGGCTCCGACTCCATCTTGTTTCGCTGGAGGACACGTTTGAGCGAGTTACCCCCATCCAGTGTGACTGAAACGTCGAGAATCAACTCATCCTCCCCTTCGAGTTTATACATGCATGCGGGACAGTCATGCTTCACTCTCCAGGCAAACAAATCACGACCCAGGCGGTGGAGTAACCTTGCCTCGGTTCTCCGACGAAGGTCCAGGTATAAGTCGTACGAAATGGAAAACTGTTGAAGAAGGTAGGGTCGGTAGGGCACCTACAGGCCAAATCAGTTTGAGCAAATGTCACGAAAGGCAAGAGACATACACCATGAAGATTGCAAAGAGTTTTTACGAATGCCTGAATCGCGAGCTGAGGACATCGTGCATGAGCGACCCGATACACCTCAAGAACTCGGGTCGTAATTGCTGCCGTCGGTTTCCACGGTGCACATGGAACCAAACCCTGCATAATCAGAGCAGGCGATATCCCACCCCCTCGAGGATCAAGCACGATCTCTCTCCTCTCAGTATCTACACATATTTAAGAGGGACAAGAAAGAAGAGAAATAAACACAAACCAAACATGTCTATGACTAGGATTGAATAAACCTCTGTGTCCTCGTCTGTGTCTGAGATCGGCGAACCGCCCTCCTCCGGGTCGCACCAGCGCATGTACGCCAGAATCATCTCGGGCATCTGGGCCATGAAATCCAGATTTCGACGCTCTGTTCTGTCGCGTCGAGTCCTCCAATCCCAACGTCGGTTCCTGCCAGATATATTTTCAATATCAGCAAAAAATCAAATCGAGAGATTTAGCTGCTCACACAGAAATCTCCTCCTCAATGCCTTCAGCAAGAGAGTCCTGAAGCTCCCCTCCGGCGTGGCTCAGCTCAATTCTCTCGGAGCCCTCCATCACTGTGTCAATGTCCACCCAGTTCGACCCTTCTGCCATTTCATCGATATCATCATCCTCGGCCGCAAGATTATTCAACTGCCGCTTCAGAATAGGATCCATATCTGTCTCAAGGTTATTAAAATTTCAAAGCAAGGAGGAATCATGTAAGTACCTCTCAGTGTCTCTCCATACTCTCTCCTTGTGCTGCTCCGAAATTCATCAAGGCTTCTGCCTTGTAATAAAGTCCTGGAGTACGTGGGGGTGAAGCCAACTGCATCTGGGTGGGGAAAAGGAGACCCCAGTATCCGAATTTTCCCCTGGCTGGTCCTGGTTTTTTGGATACCGCTCTTTCTCATTGTCGATTGGAATTTATTGGAATGATGTGGGATCGATGATTGGGACGCGTTCAGTCACAAGTGTGACGCGTGACGCGTGACGCGTGATGCCAGCGCATTGCCACCCTCCTCCACCTCTGCTCCCTTGCTTGGTCCCGGACTTCTGGTGGCCAATCCAGCCCTTCTTCCAAGTAGCTTGGGTCTATAAGGAGACAAAATGGCTCGTAAGTCTCTCCCCTTGCCCCTCACTTTTTGTTCTACATTTTCTTGTGCCACTGGGCTTCATACGCGTTGTTGCAATGAGATCCGCCCCTGGAACTCGGGGTCACCTATTCCCTGTAGGAGAGATCCGCCCCTGGAACTCCGATACTCGGTTAAACACGTCTGATTGGCACCAAAATGAACGAGATCCGCCATTGGAACTCTGACATTTTTGGTGCCACTTGGGCATCAACTTATTTCTTGAATTTTCCAACTCAAGCCACACCAGCTGATCTCAACTCCACAGCACCTCCCCTCCCCCGGCGTACTCTTCGGTCAGGCCGGGAGTTCTCGGCCTTTGATCTGGCGCTTGGGATCGACTTCGACATTCAGCAATGTCTTCATGACCGGCTTTTAGAGCAGCAGTCAGTTGGACAGGACCATGAGCCCGAGGAGAAGCTCACCGGCTCTGCTCTGGAATGACCCGTCCCCAAACCTTCCCCAACACCGGATTTTCTGCCTCAGCTTGATGATCTGTGCCCAGTCGTTCCTCCCCAATTCTCCTCCTCCTCCTCTGCAGCCTCCAGCTCAGTCGTTCCTCCCTCCTCCTCAGATCGTAACAAACTCAAGTCAAAAGCCAGACGCGCCAAGGCACGAGATCGTGCACAGCAGGCCTCCGAGAACCCACGTCTGAAGGGCATCCATCGTACCCGAATCAACGAAGCCAAGCCCGCCTACCTGGAAGTGTGGCACGACACCAATGGTCTGCCCCACACCATCCCTGCTTGGATTGGCAACCGGTCTGCCGAAGATAAGCCGTTCATCTTCACCCCACCCAAGCCACTTCCTCGACACGGAGAAACCGGCATGGGAGGCAGGCTGTACTCGCAGGCGGAGGTCGACGCTCTCACCGGAACAATTGGCTTCACATATATCGCCTGGCTTGGCTTGTTCGTATTGACTCACTTCCTTCACTAGGGCTAACGTTTCTCCCAGGCTTACCATCCCCATCCTGGACTCTCAACGACAAATCATAGCGCTACTCGGTGGTACGCCCAAGGACGTCGAGGGCTGGACCAAGGTGACAGACGGAGCATTTGCTCTCATGCAAGATGCTCTTCGGTGGGTCAAGCTATCGGAGGAGACGCTGGACCATCGACGAGCTCAGCAGCCTTTCGCTGCCGTTGGCCGAGGTCTATCTCACGGGGGCGGCCAAATGGTATGTTTCCTCCAACGTCATCTACTCCCACTTATCACACGTTCTAGGAACCGGGTGAACTCCGGCAGAACGTCACCAACACACGTGTCACTGATGAGCTTATGGCGCATTCATATTTCCAGAGGATCGTGGGCTTTACCAATAGTAATGAAGCCTTACCTCTTATTAATCCCTTGCTCATTCCGCCCTGCAGTGCTTTTTGCGATGTGGGCTCCCAATCTTTTTCAGCTCTACCAGGAGACTCGGGAAGCGCTCAAGCATCTAAAATAGAATTTTGCCGAGAGCATCTTCGCCGCATGCACATTTAATTTTGGGCCACGTGCGATCACTTGCCCCCATCTTGACTTCGCGAACCTTGCTTGGGGATGGTGCACCATCACTGCCTTGGGTACCTTTGATCCCGACGCTGGTGGGCACCTCATTTTATGGGACCTTCAACTTGTGATCCGTTTTCCGCCCGGGTCCACAGTTTTCATCCCCTCCGCTATCATTCGACATTCAAACATAGGCATCCTTTCCCATGAGATGCGGTCGTCTTTCACCCAATATACTGCGGGTGGACTCTTCCGATGGGTTTGAAACAGATTCATGACGGACGAGGATTTTGAGAAGAAGGCATCGGCACAGGAGAAGGCAGAACGCAGCATTGAGGCAGCTACACGGTGGCAGGATGGGATCAACATGTTCAGCGTAATAGATGATCTATAGACTTTTTTAATTGAGATTCTTCACCTTTTCCATCCTCTGTGCACCTGCAAGTCTTCGTAAATGTGTCCAGAAGCAAGCGGCCCGGCCGGAGCGATACACCTGAAGTGTCCTCAGTATCACGAACATGTCGGTGATGGCACCGAAAAAAATTGCCTGCTGCGTCCCTGTTCACACCTGTGTCCTGAAAAATTTTCTAGATGAGCTTTAGACAGTTTAAAACACAGCTGTAAAAAAAATTGGACTCAAGTGATGGAACAATTACAGCTAATGTCGGAACCGAAGGCGCGACCAAAAATTTCCTCATTTGGACACATTTTGGACTCTGCGACCGATTCCCTCATATCTCCCTCATTTCACGTCGGATTACCATGGTTTATGGGTCATTCTTTCAGAATAATTACGGCGCAATCAGTGATAGAGCCAGATTTTCCAAGTATTCTTTTCTTTCTACCACATGGCATGGGGTCCTATTTTGAGTTTAACATGTTCTACAGCAGTAAGTTCTAGTCTGAATAAGCTAGAAATTTGGGAGGGACGACTCTAATGCAATCTAAAAAGGGTGATAGAGTCGGATTTCCAGACTTCTTGTCCAGAAAATTGTTATCACAGGGCCCTGTTTTGAATTCAACACGTTCTACAGCAGCAAGTTCTAGTCTGAATAAGCTAGATATTTGGGAGGGACGGCTCTAACGCAATCCAAAAAGGGTGATAGAGTCGGATTTGCAGATTTCTTGTCCAGCAAATTGTTATTGCACCAAATGCTCTACAAGGTTTAGATGCAATAACTCCCTCAGTTTTCAACTAAAATCATTGAAACAAGGGACTATGGTGTCGTTCTAGCAGTGTTTCCTGGGCATGGTGATGGAGTACAACAGTAAGATATGCGACAGGCGGCTGATGTGACCTTTGTGACGCCACGCGTGGGTTACATACGATGCATTTCAAGACGCGACCACAACACGTTGAAGGTTCGGAGCAGAGACTTTTATCATTGTACTTGGCTGATATCTTTGAACACAAGAAACAGTAAGCCAGTGTGAATCAAAGTTCTACACCCAGACCAACAACTAGAAAGCGTTAGATATTCAAATCTCTGAGTCGGCCAGCAGAGAGTACCTTCGGAAGCAGTAAGATCCAGATGAGGATGGCTATTTAGAAACAGAGATATACATACCGCAAACCCCTCACAAACGCAACAGGTACACTTGAGCCTCTGGATGTGTCTTGCTTGTCCTGCCGAGCTCGAAGCTAGAAGCAAGGGAACTTGAAGCTTTTTATCATAGATTTAGTATATGTTCAGTGCAGGACAAGACATCTGCAAATCCGACTCTATCACCTTTTTTAGATTGCGTTAGAGTCGTCCCTCCCAAATACCTAGCTTAATCGGACTAGAACTTGCTGCTGTAGAACATGTTGAATTCAAAACAGGGCCTCATGATAACAATTTTCTGGACAAGAAGTCTGAAAATCCGACTCTATCACCCTTTTTAGATTGCGTTGGAGTCGTCCCTCCCAAGTGTCTAGCTTATTCGAACTAGAACATGCTGCTGTAAAATGTGTTGAATTCAAAACAGGGCCCCATGATAACAATTTTCTGGACAAGAAGTCTGGAAATCCGACTCTATCACCCTTTTTAGATTGCGTTAGAGTCGTCCCTCCCAAATTTCTAGCTTATTCAGACTAGAACTTGCTGCTGTAGAACATGTTAAACTCAAAACAGGACCCCATGCCATGTGGTAGAAAGAAAATAATACTTGGAAAATCTGGCTCTATCACGAATTGCGCCGTAATTATTCTGAAAGAATGACCCATAAACCATGGTAATCCGACGCGAAATGAGGGAGATATGAGGGAATCGGTCGCAGATTCCAAAATGTGTCCAAATGAGGAAATTTTTGGTCGCGCCTTCGGTTCCGACATTAGCTGTAAATGATATTGCGGGATTTGGTTTGCTGGCTCGTCAAGTCAAGCACATTCGTGTTTCCTTAATGGGACTTGACCGTCTTTTGCTCTTGACCACAACCATGTCCACCAAAAAAACCAAAAACACCGGCTCATCCTCGCTCAAAGAAGGCTTCTCTGGATGAGAAAGCAAGACATACTCAAGCTCAAGCTGATTATCGAGCACGGTACATAGGATGTTTCCATTTTGACCTCGACAACTCGACAGCTCATAACCTTTTCAGAAATCTGGAAGCCACTCGAGAGAAGGCCAAATTGAGGATGCGACGGTGATATTTAATTGCTCGACTGTCCTATTTAATAGCTCACATTGTCAATGGAAGCTGACGCGCTCAAATAAAAGAGTCGGAGGAATCATCAAAAGAAGCCGCGGAGCAGCGACGTGAAGCCGATGCAGAATATCGTGAAATGTATGTGAACTATCAACCTTGACTTCTCTTTTTCTCTAACAAGAATACTGTAGGAAAAGAATGAGGTATGTGTTCTGGTCTACGGCAAGCAGAGGAGATCTGACCAGCAACCAGGACTTATGTTGATCGCCACGGACTGTTGGCATTGACCAACCACTATATTCCTCTGAAACAACAAGCTGGGGCAAAATATATGCCCGGAATCCTTGCCGAAGGTAAGAAATGGGCAAAAATGAAGGAGGCGAGAGCAGTAGAAGCGGACTATAAGAGGCGTATCAAGGCTGCGGGCCGTTTGACAAATCTGAAATGTAGTATACAAGCTTGAGAAAACTTGCCCTTATTGAACATACTTGTGTGGGATTGAGAACTTGAGTTCCAGCTTCAATTCGAGCGTGTAAGGCTCAAGGTCGACACGATCTGCCATGCCGGAATGATGACGAGAATCACGTGATACGAACCAGGCGCGGTTCTTGTCTCTGCTCCTACACCCATGCCACTCTGCGTGCCCAGGTTCTTCCCAAGCAACAACTACAAGTCGACGGAGGACCACGACACCCACTCCTCGAAGTCCTACTGGCTGGTTCCAGATGTGGGATTGTTCACCTCTAAGTGCGTGTTTTTTTTTTGTATTTTTGTATCATCTGAAAGATTTCTCAGAACGGCGGCCAACTCTCAGTGTGGGCCCGACGTCGAGGGACGATGGAAGCAGCATGCGCGGAGAAGGCATGCCGAGGAGGTAGGCCTTGATCTGCGCTCGCCACCACCACCACCCTAGTCCCACAAACGAGGACGACGACGAGGTCGTTCCCGACTCGGAGGCTGAAGAGCTCACCCTGAAGTACCATTATAACATGGCCCGCTTTTTCCAGCGGTGCGTGTTACAATGCCTGGGCTAACCTCCAGGCCTGGTACACTTTATAATGTGCACTCTGGGTGGTGGGCCTTCCACCTCGTACTTTTGATACCAGCAGCTCGGCATTGTGGTTTCCCTTTGGTGCTGTTTACATTCAAACCATTTTCGATTCGGCTACTCTCTGCTGCACAGATTCAGATCCGGCAGCTCGGCATTGTGCCTAGATGCACACACATTTCACCAATTGAATCCCACGAAGAAATGCACAGAACGCATATATATAATTACAGTAATAACACCCGAGCTCTTTGGCAGCAGGTATGCTCCTGCGATGGTCTCAATCATCCAATTCATCCTCCGCGTTGGCCTCTGGATTGTTCTCTATCTCTTCCCTTTCTTCAGCCGACAATCCTGCAAACGGATCTTCGAGGAATGGATCTCTGAATTCGTTTCCGAACGGGTGCACTCCCCCATTATCCTCCGGAATTGCGGTACTGCTGCCGGTGGGGCCTTGTCCGATATCGCCGGTCCTTACCATTGACATCTCGACATCCTCCGTGCTTGAGACGATTGTGTTTCCTCCCGCCGGTGCCGACATGGTCGAGAAAGCGGGAGAATCTCCCGTTTGCGCATCACCTTCCACACCGCCACCCCCTGTACCATGCCCATTGTTTACCGTAGTGCTACCAATCCCACCTGCATCCCTTGTAGCTGCAGCCGCTCCGGGTTCGGTGGCGCTGGATTCTTCTTCGGTTTGCTCCGTGGTTCGCGGGCTGTCAGACGAGTTCGTGAGTGGCGTGTGTACAAGAAGAATGCAATCTTTTACCGTCGGTGAGGGCGAGGGCGAGGCTGAAGCCTCCCCGTTTCTGTTGCCTCCGAGTCACCACTTCCCTTCGTCTTCGCCTTGCGGGGCTCTGGCTGCTCTTCAGGCTCTCCTTCTCCATCTCGCTTCCTATGGCCTTGTTAGCTCTAACCTTCGACGCCCAACTAACTACTTTACGTACCGCTTTCTCGCCGTCTGTTTTCTTGGCCGATTCTTCTTCTTCGCTGCTGGTCGGTCCGGCGCAGAGAGGCTCGCTATTGGCTGAGGCTTCCTCCCCTTTTTCCTGTTCTGTTCGCATACCCTTTGCGCCAACACATTCGCCTCTTCTACAGTGGGGGACTCCCTCTCCTCCTCTGGAAGCTCTTCCATCATGAAGTCAAGCGCATACAGCAGCTCATCCAGCATGTACTGCCATTCAGCCAACGCAGCCTCCCCTGCCCCCAGTCTCTCTCCTGCAGCCTGATTCACGATCCACTGACCCCACCACGTCAACGCCTGCACCACTAACAGCATCCTGTTGTTCCCCGACGCGCTGAGGTGGCACCAGGCTCCAGGCCTCTCCGCCTTCGGTGTCTTTGGCGGCCACTCCTCGCTCTCTGGGAGTCCCTCCGGCCTCGGCTTTTGGCGATATTCGGGCCCAATGTCCCGCCACCACCGCAACATGTGCTCCCCAAAGTTCGGGAGTATCTTGTGGTAGTCCCCCGCTTTTCTGTGCTCCTTCATCCACATCCCGATCTCCTCGGGTCGCACTTGGCTGCGAGGTAGGTTGTTGTCATCCCAATGCATTGACTCCTTGAACTTCACCATAGCATTGATCAATCCTTTCCACCGTGGCCCCCACTCCTTCTTCATCATCAGATCGTACACGGCGATTTACGTCTGCGACCAGCCCTCTTGGTCTACCGGTGGCGGCGGGCTTGGCATTCGAGTTGGCGGGGTGGAAGCCCTCGTAGCTGCCCCCCCCCCTCCGCCGCCGGCTCCCGCAGGCATGAATGCGACACCCGCTGCTGGGGCTGTGGGTGTGGGTACAACGCCGCCAGTAGCCAGCAACGCCGTCGCGCTGGTTCCCACAGGCATGAATGCGGTGCCCGCTGCTGGGGCTGTGGGTGTGGGTACGACGCCGCCAGTAGCCGGCAACGCCGTCGAACTGCCAGCGGCCGCAGCCGAGGGATTGAGCGCAGGTGGCTGCATTAAGACGGAACAGGTGTTCACAGGCTGCTGTGAGACGGTAGCTACCACTGGCACCTCATCCATGGGAATGAGCTCGTCCAAACTGTCCTTTCCAGGCGGCGGCCACGCACGGTCCCTGCATTGCTCTTTGGCTAGAAGAAAACAAGGGTTATCTCCTGTTCTTTTATCTGCAGTACCTTCCGCTTACTGAAGAACGCGCGCCTGTAACGCGTCAACGATGCCTCGGCCGCTGTAAACCCAGTGCGGTCGAGCTCCCCCCAAATCTTTCGTAGTCTGCCCGCTTGACGTATCAGAAAACACGCTGCGAAGCCATCGGTCAGCCAATTTCTCTGATCTTTGCTCTGTGTGACTCATGACTGCAGGCGCACCTCCCCCCTCTGACTCCCTACCGGCCCCACGGCTAGGATGACGACATGCATCCCCAAGCGCTCAGCCAACGCGTCGGCGAGGGGGATCCCAACCTCGTCAAAGGTCTCCAAGGCACTGAACATTCCAGGTCAGTCGATATCAGCCAAATAATGATCTCACTCACTCATGATACTCCTCAGCCGACTGCTCAGGTACCTTGTTGTCCCCGCGAAAATCTTGCATGGCAGCCTCGTATTGCTTGTCGGCCTCCTCTGTGATTTCGTGCTTCACCTCGTCCGACTCCTTCTCCCAGCACTGCTTCACGTATTCCTGGCACATCGCAACACGCGTGGCAGGGGGGAGGGTTTCCTTCGCCTCGTCCCACACCTTGTCCGAATCCCTCCTTCAACTTAGACGCATAATATATCCCAGAGTACACCGCGACATTCGGCTTACGTCGAGGATGCCTGGCTTTGCCGCTCATGACCTGCATCCTACTCAGGATTTTGCCCACAGCCGCACTATGCAGCCTCTTCCCGTTGAAACGATGCTGGAACCAGTTGCCTAGTTTCTATGCGCAAAAAAATTAATCAGTCATATTCAAGTATTTAGCAACGTACTTTGCGCAGGGCCGTTTTCACGCCCTCTTGGAAGTCGTTCTCTTTCGCGAGCTCCTCACGGTCGAGGCCCACCTTCCGGTCCACCGGCTCCCAGTCCTGGATGTCGCCTGGGACATTTTTTTCAAACCCCAGGTCGTAACCATAGCGCGTTAAGAATTTCTTCGTAACATCGTTATAAAATTTTGAGCGATCCATTGTTCGGAAGTCGTTTTCGAAGCTGAGCAGCCAGTCCAGTTTTTCACCGCTGAAAGCTGATACACGCCCGACAGGGTTCTCTGTTTTTTTTTGCGGCCCATTGCTGAAGTCGCGTTGTTGATTCCAATCACTTTGTTTGGCCAAACATAGCCACCCTGTTTTTCCTTCCCTATTATCCACCGTGTTCCTTCCTCAATCGATGCCACCGTCTCGTAGTAAGTATTGGATTCCAATGTACTACCCAACCGTTATTCATGCGCTTCAGAACATCTGTCTTTCTGTTCTGCGCTGCCCGCCCCCACGCCATATCACCCACCCGCGTGGGCTCGCCACCGACTCGGCCGTCGTGCCCCAGCTCCTGTCAACAATCTTCCCCTTGGCGTCAGCCTATGTAAGCTCAATGCTCCGTCGCGCTGCTTCAGAGCTGACTGGCAGACGTAGTCGACACCCAGAATGATGCCCTTGCATGGGCCACGCTCCCTGCCAGCAACAGCGGTGGCTGGGGCTCGAGTAGCTGGGGCTCTAGTAGCGGCTGGGGCTTGAGTAGCGGCGGGGGCTCGAGCAGCAGCTGGGCTGACGCGGGTGGTGGGTCGGGCTCGGACGGTGGGTGGGGGGGTGCGGACGGTGGATTTGGCGGCTGGGGCTCAGGCAGCAGCTGGGCTGATGCAGACACGTGGGGAGACGCAGACAGCAGATGGGGCTCGCCGGCGGACTCTTCGTCAAGCACCACCTCGGCCGGCTGAGGGAGGACGTTTGCTCACGAGGCCGCTGCATGCGAGGGGATGGCCATCGAGGGCCTTTCGTTTCAGGGTCGGGGAGGTATAAAGTATTGCATAATATCACATAGCGCTATCTTGTACGTATATTCTCATTTATTCACACCCATGCTTGGAAAAATGCGATGAATGCAAGCGTGCGGAAGATCTATTAAAACAGTACACAATGTCTACCCCGACTCAGCTGCAGCCGCCCCGCGCGATGCTTTTGTACCCCTTGCCTTCGGCGGCTTGCGACCCTGTGGAGTTGGCTCATCGGACCACAAAAACTGTTTCCCCAAGATGTGCGGCCCGCAGACCTGGTGCAGTGGCAAGTAAAAGTCGATGAAAGCGTGGTGCCCAAATTTTTTGATGAATTTGCTGCATTGGAGATGAGCGCAGGGCAGGTAGGGGGCTAGACGACGTACTGCTTTCGGCAGTGTTCGCAATAATCCGCGTCAACTTCTCGACGTTGCTCCGCCGCCCGTTGTTTGGCGTCCTCGGAGAGGGCGCGAGTGGCACGCAGGCTGCCAGGTGTATCAGTAGACAATTCGTAGCTCAGTATTGGTGAAATATAATCATACCGCTGCATTCGCTCCCTGGCCTTCTTTCGAGTCTCTGCCAAATGCCTGGCACAAATGTCAGCCAAAGACAAATAAAAACGCGCTTCTCGTGGTAGCGCGCCTGCGCGTCAGCGTGTCGGCGCTGGCGGTCGGTCTCCGCATTCGCCATTTGTCGTGCGAGAGCATCGGAGGGGGCAGGGGGAAGACCAATGGGTGCGTGCTGGTTAGAAGTGGAGGATGAAGGCATGATGATCGATGGGCGGCGATCTGGCATGCGTCGGCGAAATGTGACCTCCTACCCTGGAAGTCTGATGTGTCAATACAGTCATGTGCACCATCGCGCAACGCGTTTCAATGCTCATTTACGGTAATCACAGTTGGATGAAATTTTCAGGCTCTTGGAGCTGGTTAGTAATTGATTTTAGTATCCTTCTCTACCATACTAGCCACAAGGCTCCGCACCGACTTCCATTTCTGTGGCTCTGGGATCCAGAAGTGAATACAAAGCAAATTCACGGGGGGTTGTTTCTAGCTGTAGTACAGCCCAGTACCTTTCAACGAACCTAGTTGGGTGCCATGGGTGTCAATAATACAGAAATATCGAGGCACAGATGAGATATGAACATTAGATGAACGTCGAAACGCGTTGCGAAACTACCTTATTTTATATTGCGTACACCTCCATCACACAAAGTTGCATCGGTCCGTCACCTATGTGACACTTGTCTTGCTGCAGCGCCTAAAAGCACGTTTCCCCACCGCACGCGGCTCTTCCTGCCACTACCTCTTCATCTCCGCGTTCATGATTGTCTCCAAGGTCATCTGCGACGACACTTACTCGAATAAATTGTGAAGTATTGTCGTGCAGGGCATGTTTACCCTGCGGGAGATCAATCAGATGGAGCGCGAAATGTGCAACTATCTCGATTGGGAACTCACCGTCGATAACCCGATATTTGGCCAGCAACGCCAAACGACACCGACAAAGCCATATCCGGCGCCACCACCACCCATGATACCCCCTCCATTGTAGAAGAACTCAGTGTCGCCGATGACACCGGATACGCTGACACACAGTTATTCTAACACGACGTTTCCTGCTTCGTTGATTTCGCCACCAACACCAACTGGGCCTGTGGACTTGACGGCGAGAATTCACGAACCCAAGAGCAATTACGAGATGTCCCCTGGCCTATCGCTATTGAAATACTGCAGATCCACCCCCTCAAGGACAAAATGTTTGCCTTCGCCATTCCCGCTGTCTGGTAGCTCCCCTCGCATTCTCTCTGCCTTCTCATCTGCATTACATTTTTGGCACTCACTAGCAACTGCCATCCAATTGTATTTCACAACAAGCCTCACATTCAACACACGTTCTCGGACTCCATACCTGCACTCCCAGCATTACTCATTATCGCTTCCATCCCTGCTGTATTAATCTAGCTCGTCTTGTTTCCGTGCATGATGACTTTCCTCTCCATCTTGGGCTTTTTGTCACACATATAACGTAATCTTAGCTACTGATATATACCTGGCCCACTGTCCTTACATGCACTACATACTACGAAAGCCAATAAAAATTCAAAATGCTGCACGAATCCGTAAGTGAATTCAAAGTCGACGAACTTGAGTGCCCTCAACTCCACACCATTTTAATCTAATTTCTCCCGCTCCAGTTGTTCTTGGAAGAACACGACATGATCAATGGAGATGTATCAGAATCACGCAGCAGTCGAGTCAAGCGATATAGGAAGGTGTTGGCAGTTTGTTTACATCGATGTTGCCATTGCCATATTGGGACTTCGCTTCTGCAATTTGCGTCACTACCATGTCTGGTCGCCAGGTCAAGATCATCCGCACTCCATCCTACTGGGCGGAATATCATCGCCGACGTCGTGAACACATGGAATGCGCTGCTCGCAGCCCTCCCGCAGAATTCGTACTCTTTGGTTGCCAGCAGCATGGCGTGGCCTACACTTTTACTCGGTAGAGAGCTGCTCCACTCTTAACTGTTGTCCAAAACGATGGCTGCCTCTTGACCATTCCTCCTGGTCCTCTGGATCCTAACCCTCCACCGCCCCCACCCAAACGCGTACCGAAACTATCTGCTGCGGCCGCACGTGCGAAGGCCCTACTCGATGCCCGGCCCAGCCCCGATGAGGTGCTACTCGCGCGGCTGAACACCAACCTTGCCAAGGACATTGCAGTGACCCCACGGCCGGTAGCCGTGACTGTGGTGAAGCGCAAGGCCTGCTCGGACATTGCGACTGAGAAAAGTGCGAAACGGTAAGCGTTTATTGAAATTTGAGTCGGCGTACTTTTGATAAAGAGAAGTACAAAGCTCTAGCTAAATGGTACCAATAGACGCTACTACAGAATTCTCAAAATCAATGCAGTGTAGCCAGGATCTTAATATAAATCACTTGCAAATGGAATTCTCACGTGCCGACACATCTTGATCGCCTCCTACTTCCCTCATGGCCGCTGGTCGTTGGTGCTCTGTACCCATCTATCGTGTCCCCGATTCACCTGGCACCATTGACAAGTACTACATGGAGGAGGAGCTCGAGGCTGCGTGGCATGCCGGCTGCGACCGCGGTGAGCACAATCACGACTCCATGGAATTAACAGCTGCGACTTAGGCGACGTCTCCAACCATGCGGAACACTCCCAGAACCCCGCCTCCCGCACCCCCAGGACACCCGCTGCCGGTACCCAGGCCATCAGTACGCAGCCAGTTGCTTCCCTGGTTCTCGCGCCTTCGACACATTCCCTGGTCCGACCACTTCGCCCGTTGCAGACAGTGTTTATTGAGAGCCGAAGCCCATCGCCCACGGTACCCGAGAGCTGATTGCCAATCTCCCGCGGGTCGGTTAGCTTATGCTGTGCGCTGTGGGAGTGCCGGCGATGTTTATGATGAGTATGGCCCGCTCGCGACCATTACCATAGGCTTCAACACCTTGGACGCCATCCGGTTCTGGCAGTGCGACAATCCCTCACCGCCGCTGTTTCTTTCATTGAAGAGAGTGGTGGGCAGCGTGGGAGCGATGCTACCCAACGCGAACACTGGATCCAGGAGGCGCTTTGCGTGCGCACCATAGTGACGCAGTCCCCTTCGGGCTCTTGGGCGAATCAGATTTGACGGAAACAGATCTTACGCGCACTGAAATCAGTAGTGTAAGTTGAGCCGCTCTTTTTTTTTATGCGTAGCTGTTGACCAAGTTAGATAGCTTGTAGTAGCATCTTCTCTAAATTTTCTATGAATGAATCCTTCACGAATGCTTAAGACTCGGAATATTCTATATGCGGGAATGTTAGAATGTCCAATTGCGACAAATGATCTCGGCACTGGTTTGTCAGTCCACCATGAACCGCCCGAGGAAAAAGCAGAGAACGGTGTACATTCACGATCCTCGCGCTGAAGATGTTTCGACTGCATCGACGGCAACCAATAGGCGTGTACATGTCGAGATTACCCCTGCACCACCGCCCTCGCCCCAGAAACGGCGCGAGTGCGATGCCTTCGACCAGGCTATGGGCTATGAGCGGGATGACCCGATTTTCGTGGCCCCAAGCGCACCACCGGAGGGACCGGCGGGAATAAAAATCAAGAACTCGAAACGCAAAAAGGGCCCGTGGAACACAGAGTCGGTGAGTATGCCAGGCTCAAAGCGGGGGAAGGCATGCTGACACAGATTACAGGACCGCCCCCTCCTTCCCTTCATCCCAATGCGCAACAATTTCCAAGATGCCCTCTTGCGCCGGGAAGGGCGTGGGCCTTGGTGGGCGAAGGGCTGTATGGGTGAAGGTTGTCTCGAGTTGCGCACAGAGTATCGGTGTGACAATTGTTTTGGGTCGCGGTTGCTCTGTAAGAGGTGTGTGGTGGAGCGTCACCGAGATGAGCCGCTGCATATTTTGCAAGTAAGGATGGCATTTAATAATCAATAGCTTACTGACCCCGCCTTGCTGTAGAAGTGGGAGGGAGGCTACTTCCGGCCATGCTCCCTCCAGTCGGTCGACCCATCACTTCGTTTCCAACTCGGACACCCGCCCGGTGAAGATTGTGATTTTCGCGACGGCCCGCACAAGTTTGTGGTGCTAGAGAATAACGGCATCCACGAATTGGCGGTTGATTTTTGCGGGTGCATGGGTGCGACACCGGTTCTCGACCAGTTGATTAACATCGGCTGGTTCCCCGCTACCGTGAAAGAGCCAGAAATGTGTGCGACACTGAGCCTCCTACGGCGTTTCCATACGCTCAATCTCCAAGGACGTGTACCTGCGTACGACTTCTACAACACCCTGGAGGTACTGAGTGATCGTGCTGGAATGCGCGACGTACCGGTATAGTAATGCTGTTATGGGTGGGGTATATGTGAGCTAATGCGTTGGGTAGGATCGCCGCGAGCAAATCACGTTAATGGCTCGTGAATATCGCCACCTGCAAATGTGCAAGTGCGCTGGGCGTGGTCACGACGGTACTGGCGTTCCTCAGTCAGCAGATTCGGCAGAGCTGTTGTACGGTATTGACGCGACGAAGCGCAGAGAACTGGTGATCCCATGTCGAGCATGTCCGCACCCGGGGATCAACTTGCCCGAAGGCTGGGAGAAAGAACCTCCTGAGAAAGCGTAAGCGGGTTTCTGATGAGGATTATATCAAGCCTAACTGATTGCTCAGGTGGAAATATCAACTGATCCTGTCGGAGGATGCGAACTTCAAAATGAAAGGGCACCTGACCTCAACGCGGGAGAAGGATCCAACGCTCGGTCCCGGCTTCGCGTACATGGTCGCAAATGATGGTTACTTGGAGCATCTCGCGAAGTATGTTGATCAGGATGAGGTGGGTAACAATCCGAAGAACACGGACACAGGTTAACGGGTTCTTCAGATCAGTCATTGCGTGGTGTTTGCCGCATTGTGGAGAGCGAACAATAAGCGCGCGAAAGGCCTGCGCGCGTCGGGGATTGGCTTGGTGAGCTGCTCGCGGCATGAGCTGTTTCGTGCGAACGGGACTGGGGACTTGCAAAAGGGCGAAAAGTACGCTGGAATTCAGCAGTGGAGATACACGCTAACGATGTGCAGGTATGCTAACATGGATTATCTCTGGTTTTCAAGCGTGATGGGCATAGCGCTCCTGTCCATTATTGCGAGTTACGACATCGCATGTCAGTGGTTCCGCCATTTTTGGGAACAGATGAAGGCGCTAACGGATGAGATGCACTTGCCAGAGAGCGTCAAAGTGCAATTCAAAGTGCCGAAATTTCATTTGCCGCCACACATCAAAAAATGCCATGCGCCTTTTTCCTTTCAACTTCACGAAATGGGTGGGACGGACGGATGGGGAGGGGGTGGAGAGGAATTGGTCATGGTTGAATATGATCGCTAGGCCGGTTTCAGTAATGGGGCCAGGGTCTCGGGAGGATACTATCGACAATTTTTGCGGGTACGCAAATTGGAGGAAAACGGTATCAATGGGTAAGTGCCGTCAGCATAATTCGCGAGTGGGAATTCACGGGTTTCAGGTAACTCACTACTGCGGAAAATGGTGCTCGCCATCCCGAAGGCGATGCTGCATAACCGAGCATTCCACGCATTCACGGATGGTTTGAGGGAGGGACACGAGGACGAGCTAATGAGATGGGAGGCAGAGGTCCGTGCATGGGAACAAGACCACGACCAGCCATGCCCGTACGATTATCCGGAAGACAATGGTGGGTGAATATTTTATTTGACACGTCATGCGAAGTGATGCATAGTGACTAGCACCGACGATGGAGGAGGTATGACTGCAGATTGCAGAGGAGGAGCATGCTCGGGCGGAGAAGGGAGATTCGAGGACAAATAAGCCGGCGTCATTCATCCTCGCGGGACTGGAGATAGAAGAGGAGCAGTACGTTTGTATTCCCGCATGGGGGTAATGGCTAACCATTTTGGGACAGGCAGAAGGTACGCTTGGAAGCAAAGCGACTGGGTCGGACGTCAACATAGGCGGCAGACCTGCAACGTAAACGGACACTTTTATTGGGGATGGTAAAGCGTCTGCGCGATGAACAAGCACACTTCATGCCTGGTCTAGCGGCGTTGCTCGGCACCGAGCCTCCGGTGGAGAGTAGCCGACGACCGGAAGAGATGCAGCTGCATCTGCCGTCATCTTTCGCGAAGGAGGTCTGCGAGCGCATCTGCGTGGCCGACCTACCCGCAGAGGAAGAGTGGCTGCATGTCGCGCAAGCGCACGAGGCCCTGCACGATCTTCGCCGGCACCTACGCATTCGAACGCTGGCGCATCAATTCAAGCGCAGGCATACTGCCGGGCAGGGAGCGTACACAAAAAGCCAGGTGCTCCAAAGCGGTATCGAGGAGCGGATTAAGGAGGCAGCGGCATGGTATGGGACAGCACGCGAAGCTCTGGTGCAGCTACGCGGACCGGGGGATTGGGAGGCTGTATTACAGGTATTGCAGAAAAAAGACATCCGAGGGATGAACGAGCGAACATTGAATGACGAGGAGAAGGAGGAGGAGCGGAAGGCGAGGATTCAGGCGGGACTGCCACCAGATGAAGAGGAAGTCGACGAATTTGGGGACGTCGTCGAGCCCACCGTGCTGTTCAACCTGGAGACGGGGGAGGGTACGCGCACTCTCTCCTGGATCTGGTACACCGGAGCCGCCAGAGCGGTGTCTGATGTGACGACGAATGGAGAGCTGCACGACGGTGCATAACGTAATACGCAAATAATGTGAATGCTTACTGTCACGCAGATATCCGAGTGGAATGGACAAAAGCACAGGCTCGAGCGGATCGATGGAGAGAGGAGGTAATATTGCTGGAAGAGGAGATGCGTCGCGTGCTTGCGTACTGCATTTGGAAGGCAGAATGGTGGGATGAGCGCCGTGCAGCACGTACGGGAATTTCGGCGGAGCTTGCGGAGGGCTTGCGGGCATATGCAACGGAGCAGGCGGCGCGGGAGCGCTATTGGGCGGTGAAATGGGAAATGGGAGGCAAAATGGGCAGCCGTGCGAGCCAGGGCAGCAGCAGTCCTGACAGACGAGCTGATGGATGTGACGGAGGCGGTGGCGGTGGAGGTGGAGGTGGACGATGAGGTGGCGTACGGGGAATACGACGACGAGGAAGGCGATGCGGATGAGGATTTATTAGATTAATAGGGAGAATTGCCAAATTTGGAAGCTGGGGTCATTTGTATAGCTGCATTACAAACCAAGGGGCGCCGGAAACGGCCAACTCTGTTCTGGATGAGCCGAGCCAGAAAGGGCCCAAGTGTAAACAAATAACAACAGGGAAATAGGCGTGCCGAGGAGCCGAAATTTTTATTGTAAGCGGTATGCGGCTGAGAGCCTGCCACCCAGAGTGCGCATTATAAAACGTACCAGGCCTGGAAGTTAGCCCGGGCATTGTAACACGCACCGCTGGAAAAAGCGGGCCATGTTATAATGGTACCCTACGCTCTGTTGGGCTGAAAACGACAGTGACAACGACAATTGTGGCGGCGTGCCCGTTTCCCGGGCTCTGACCACAGCCCCTGCACCGTGTCACCGCCGCCGCCGCAACGGCACTCAGTTGACGCCCGCACGTTCAACGTCTGCACATTCGGCACCCGCGCATTCGGCACCCGCGCGTTCGGCACCCGCGCGCTCGGCACCTGCGCGTTCGGCACCCGTGTGTTCGGCGCCCACGCGTTCAATGGCCGTTCGTAGCCCCGACTCCATCATTGAAGAAGACGACGACATTGTGGAGATCGGCATGCGACAGTGTTCGGCCGTGCCCGTTTACCTCCGCTTTGAACGTCATCTTGTGAAGTCCGAGGAGCCGCCCCTCACCCCACCGGTCAAAATCGAGGAGGCGCCATTCGTGGTGAAGCAAGAGGACCGCAAACCGAAGTTTAAAAAGCTGGAGTCAACAGACCCCCCGCTCGATCCCCCCTCGTGTCGCAGCGCACTGATAAGCCAGCAATTGGGCCATGGTTAGATACACGTAATTTTGCGTGTTTCTGATCGTGCTCATTGCTGAAACTGTTGTTTCTATGCAACAGTACTGGTTCCTGGTAGCTGTTGGGCGAACCACAGAGAAACGGGTGGACGTTCTAAGGAATTAGAACGCCCATTGGCTAGTCTCACCCTGAAAACCGTAAGGGAAACGTGTAGCCAATTAATAAGTCAAGGAACTTCTTTTGACTTGTTTCCAACATCCACTTAAGCAACGGAAACGGGTCAAGGGAACGGGAGTTGGCAATGTGTTGTGTTGTGTTGAGACGCTAGGAGAGACGCACTTGGTCACAAGTGTTTCGGTTGCCAGAGTTGCCGGTTTCCATCGAATGTGGATACACCGAAACAGGTGGTCGGCTATTCTGAGGATCCGGATCACAACTCTAAAGGCGTTCTAAGGCTCTTTCTCAAGAACCCTTTCTGGGAAACCCTAGAGAAATGGGTATCTATCGAGACCTACAAAGGAGTATTATCAAGTTCTGCACTTGGAACCAAGGGGAGAGTTGAGATGAAGCAGAAACAGGTCGAACGAGATGCAGTGCCGATCTATCGGTGATCGACACACCCTCTGAATAATACAGGGGTGCTGCTGACGGGTTCCTGCCTCGTAATTGGCAAGGGAACATGGCGTGCTCGCAGTTGGGAACCAATGGGAGGCGACACCCGGGAGAACAACCGATGGAAACACGGTTAAAGAGGCGGATAAACGGACTTTTGACTCATTGGGATTGTGTTTTGGGCTTTGTAATTGTGTCTTGGCGGTTGTATAAGTATCCGAGGGTGTTTCTACGACGGACACAGCATCTTCCCCCGAACTAGTAGGCTATACGCTTGCGCATTGGGTTGATCTGGGATCCTCGGCGAACGCACTCTCATAGAGTAGCATTATTAGTTGAAATCTTATTGTTTCTGAATCATATATTATTCTGGAAACGCACTTGGGCTCTGCCTGGAAATTGTTAAGAACTCTGTGAATCTGTTGGAACTGAGACTCTGTTGAAAGAAACATTGTTGTTGTTGTTTGCGGAGCGGGTTTCAGAAAGTACCGTCTAGGGAAAACTTTGGAAACGTGACTGCTGACGTTGCTCAGAAAGTACCTCTTTAGGGAAAGCTCTGTGAATGTTCTTGGCCTATAAAACTAGGGGCCCTACTTGAGTCTACGGGACTACTTTAAACTTGTTTCTCTGTCGCTTGGACACACACACACATGCTGCGAAGCTATAAATCTATCTTGGAAACAACGTTCTTTGTGTCTAGAAACACGTTCCACGCAGTTTGCTCTACATCTCTTTGAGATACGAAACCTCTCCCTACAACCTTTACAAGGCCCTGTACTAGGGGCTGTAACTCGTCGGGATCTCTGGAAACGTGCAGATATTGCCGTTTGATTTGTTTGTTGGTTGTTGGAACAGTCTCTGGACTGTTTCTGTGCCGATCGCGAGTCAAGTGGGGTTATTTGTGTGTTTCTTATATAGGTTCTGAGCACATCAATCAGCGCGCAGAGAGATGTGCCACCGACACTATCGTAAAGCAGGCCAGGTTTGCAATTGGTTTACTTTTTTATTTTCTCGGCTCTCATGGATGTACAGGAGGCTTGAAAGGGATGCCTTGCATACAAAACATTCCAAGCCATCCAAAATCAAACGGCTGCCGCCGCCACCGCCGCCCTTGGCCAAACTGCCACCGCACGCTGTTTCAAAGCGGCGTGCTCTTTCACCAATCACCCCCACTCCCGTGTCCCGCCGTGCTCCCTCCATTCTCTCAGCGGTCATTGTGCACGATGAGCTATCTGGCGACGAGTTGGATGAGGATGAGGAGTGTGAACATCGCCCTCTTGCTGAGCTGCCCATATGGCCAGGGCGTGGTCCCCGCCCCCAGCGCTGTTCTCACTGCTACCAGGAGGACTGTGTTGGTTGTGCGTGCCTATGCCCAGACTCCAATGAATGGTTTGAGCACCCTGGGGGACACTATTTCCCAACCTGTGCGTGTAAGGGGAAGATTGTCCAGGATGTAGCTGTATCTGCCCCGTCAGCACCGTTCAGAAGGAGCCACCTCAGGGTGCACCGCGCCTGTTACGTAAATGGCCAGTTAGGGGGGTTATCTTGTAGTAAAATAACCCCCCTAAGAGACCACGTCTGCGGCGCGGATGCTAGTCAAGTGTTGGTCAAGTATGAGTCAAGTTCCCATCCTGCACCCCGGGGCGCCCACCCACCACCCGCCACCCACCACCCACCACTCGCCGCCACACCTCTGTGCATGGTTCTCTGTGCAGTTCTCATACTTCAGTTTGAGCAGTTGCCTTGCAATTGATCTCCTTCTCTAGGTCCAATATACCCTCGTTCCAAAATGTTTTGTACCGGGGCAGACACATCCGCCAATCGATTTTACGCCCCGGCCTCGCCTCGAACGCAATCCATTCGTAAAGTGCTTGCAACAGGTCTCTTAAATTCAACACCTGCGTTCATTCGAGACCAATCTCACTTGATCAGGGTCCTGTGACCGACAGTGGACCCGTCTGCCACTCCATTGTATGGCACAAATCTCGGGGACGATTTCTCTATTTTCTCAACAACTGATTGTCTAGGAACATTTACCTTCTCTTCACATCCGAATGAACAGCTTGCACCCATCAATCAACTGTTCCAGTCGGGCGGCGGACACATCCGCCCCCTCTGACTTGGACTTGGTGTACTACATGTCCCAAATACTCTTTATGTTGGGCAACATTACAGTAACAATACAATGACATTACCAAGATATACAAACCAAGTAGTTACAATATAATGTAGACTTTACACAAGAAATAGCGATATGGTAGATGTACAACAATATTCAAGATGTCTAACAATACCCAAAACGACAAGATGTTACGATATTCTACAAGGCGCTTTACTCAAGATGCTACAATCAATATCCAACAGTATTAATGTGAGGAATCAAAACAATGGGACAGCAAGGAGAATCACTGCGGTGGCAGTCCCTGCCCACCCTGCCCACCCTGCAAAGCTGCAATCACAGCATTGGGGTCACGACCGCCGAACAGCTGGTTCAACTGGTTGAACAGCCCTACCATAGCCGCAGCGTCGATACCGGCCAAATCGATAGGTGCAGCGGCGGGAGCGGCAAGGGCAGCGGGAGCGGCAAGAGCAGCGGGAGCGGCGAGGGCACTGGGAGCAATGACCGGCACAACTGGTGCGGGGTCGGGGATTGGCGCTATGGGCCCGACAATGGGCACAGTGTTGGGGGTGACGTTGGACACAGCGGCATTGGGCTGGACAACTTGCGTGGTGTGGGATGTGACAACTGGTGTGGTTAGGAGCAGGCCCGGCGTGCCAAATGACATGTTGCCAGCGGGGGTGACGTCGGACGGGGCGGTATTGGGCTGCACGACCAGCGCGGTCGTGCCAGACGGCATGTTACCAGTGGGCGCTGTTTTGTGTGTGTGGGGAAGGGCTCTGGGCTTGGGGCGAGTCTCCGCAGTTGAAGCTGTTGCTGAGGCATGCAGTGGAGCACGTTTGGGTTCCGGTGCATCCGGCATGTGAAAAGTCCCGAAGGCTTCACCAGGATTTGCCTTCAGATACCAGTCCCCGATGGGCCGGCCAGTTTTAGGCCCATATAAGGTGCCCCCACGCTCTCCTCGCGGTTCTACAGCGGATGAGGAGGTGGCGGCGCACGAGGCAGTGGTGGAGGACAATGAGGCCACGGTGGAGGACGAAGGGGCGGCAGCACTGGTGGTGGTGGACGAGGCGGCAGCACTGGCGGCGGTGGACGAGTGTATCGCACGATGAGTGACCACGGCAGGGGGGAGTTCGGGGACGGCGACATGCGACATTGTTTGCCTGGACACGGCAGGCGCAGGCTTGGCAGACACATCCGCCACTCGCCAACGACAGTTTGCTGTCGCTGTCCAGAGGTAGGTCAAAGTGAACCCGGGGCGGGGAGGTTGTTGTGGCCGCTCGATTGTGGCTGATCTCGACCCAGCCCTGCTCAGCCAAGTCCCAGTGGATACCCTCCTTGTGTTTGGAGCCACCCCCACCCACTTGAATGGGCTCCACTGCCTCCTCGACTGTTTCCAAGGCCCGAACTTTGCGTTTGGGATGTGATGGGCCCGGTGGAGGAGGCGCGGACGGCGCAGAATCAGCTTTGAGTCGTTTTTGGGGGGCTGATTCCTCATGGTCCCCCTTGCGCTTCTGCACAACCGTCGGCACCGACCCCCCGGCGTCTGGCCGGTGCCTCTGTGTCGTCCTGCCCCTTGCCGCCGGGCGCGTCTCCTCTTCACTCTCCACCTCCTCCTCCACCTTCCCCTTCCCCTTCCCCTTCACCCCCTTCGACTCTGTCTGCTTCTTCTTGCCCTTTGACTTCCCGTTCCCCTTCTTCTTGGGAGGCTCCTCCTCCTCCTCATCCTCGTCCTCCTCATCCTCCTCATTGTCACCATCCTTCACCTTCACTCTGTCTTCTTCAAACGGATTGGGGACAACTGCAGCGCGGAGGAGGCCATCGTTGGGGAGGTCAATGCTGTACTGGGTCTTCCACACAGTCCCGCTGCCGTCGGTGCAATGGACTGGGACCTCGAGAGACGATCGCCAGAATTTCTTGACAGCTGCGGAGTTGGCTGAACCTGCTGGTGGAACAAGGCTATAATCATGCCCAACCATCACCATTGCGCCTGAAAGAGCCTTTAGTAAGCCCCCAAACAATAATCTGACCCAAAAAAAAAGTACCGTTTGTGTAGACCCGCTTTATGAAGTGGAGCCCCTGTCTATGTCCCCCCTCCCCCGCATCAATAGCAGCCATGAGCAATTGGCGCTCGGCTTTCGTCAAGGCTGAGGCAGACCTTCCCGGCTGCATGAGTATCGGCGCACATACACCCTCGGGCCAGTTCATCACCACACCAATGGTTGTAGCCAGAATACAATGTACCCAGCTGCGGCAGGGGGGTACATTGCATTAAAGGCACGCCTGGGTCAGGCGGCCATGATGTGCCTTTAATGTATTGTACCTGATGCACCCCATTTGGGTTGCACCGTGCCGGAAATTGTTCCCGGCCTGTATTAAATGATATTCCCCCTCGGTTTTTGCAGTATACCTAGTATTTAATGATTGCCGCCTCTGTGGCAGCAGAAAATGGGGAAAAAAACCGAAAATGGGTGTATATTGATAGATGTTTATATTACAAGCCATTTAACGGGAGCAGCCAGACCCGCCACCATTGAGTGCTGCGTATACGTGTGCCACTGCCACCCCTGCACCCTCCCCGTGACACCCCAGCCGATATCTACCTCAGCCTGCGTAATCCCCCACACCAGGCCGTTGTATCGCGCGCAGTGCGCGTGCACTGGCAGCAGCTGCATCCACACGCAAAAAATACCCGCCCACCAGCGCAGCCGGTTGGATTGTGCGCTGCATGCACCGCAAGCGTCTGCACAGGAAATGCCGCACCAGCATGCACATTGCTAGCAGCCACAGCCGCACAGGAAAGATGCTGCACCAGCATGCACACCGTGAACAGCCGCATCCACGGGGAATTCCCTGCCCCGTTGGCAGCTCATATGGTTAGAATAACCAGGTAAAGGTGGGCTGAATACCGCAGGTCTAATGCGTTATTGTTGGGGTGTTGCCCACACAGCCACATAGTGTATATAAGCACAACAAACAATGCTAATGGTGCTGTCGGCATGCTGCCGATGCCAAAATATACAATAGATAATCAATATATCGTTCAAATAATTACTGGAGCGTTCAGCGTTTTCGGACTTTTCGGGTTTGTCGGGTATTCCTGGGCCCGTTGCCGTCAGAGTTTACTCGTATTTGATGCTGGACCCACAAACCAGCCCTCATCCATTGCCCCGCTGCCCGCTGCTCGTGCCGCCACTGCCCTCAGCGGCGGGCCGGCGCTTTCATTCGCATCGCCGCTGCCCTCTGTGCTGCCTCGCCTACCTGTCTATGCCACCCATCTCCTTGGCCCGCTTGTTCCCGCTTGGCCCGCTTGCTCCGCTTTGCCTCCCGCTTTCGCCCTTCGTTTCGCTCGGCCCCCTCTCTAACCTCTTCACACCACCCCACCGTTACCGCTGCGATGGCCATTGATCACTCTTGCACGTCGCTGGCCCGCCACACTCTCACACAGCGTGTACACAGGTACACTTGCTTGCTTACTCGTACGATTCCACCCGCGCGTACCTCCTTCGTCTCGCCCTCAGGCTGTTTGCTCACCTGCACCCGCACCCGCGCACTCCACCCGCGCATTCTCGCCTCGCACGTCCACTGCCTGTGTTCTCCCGCCTTCCACTCACGCCTGCGCTTGCCCGTACGCACACACTCTCGCCACGTACACCCACCATGCCCTGGCACGTTCCATGCCGTACCCACTGCGGCCCGCCCACTACACTGTGCACACTGTACCCACCTCGCCCATACACCCGCAGGCCGTACGTACGCCGTACGCTCGCAGCCATGTGTCCCACCGCGCGTTGTGCCCAGCACCACACGTACACCGTACCCCGCCCGCTCACGTCGCATCCCCACTCGTACGCCCTCACGCCGCACGTCCACGTCGTACCCACCGTGCATCCCCGCACTCCCGCACCCCGTATGCACACAACCCCCCCTCACGCGTCTCGCGTCTGAAGGCCCGTGCTCGTCCCCCCGCTGTCTCTTGCACCCCGCATTTTCTCGCCCACCACCCGCAGATCGTGCACCCACCGTGCCTCGTTCACACCCATCGCTCTTCCCTCGCTCGCCCACTGTGCGCTACCACGTTGCACGCCCGCGCTCTTGACTCGTTCGCATCCTTCTCCCGCTCGCGCCTCGCCCACGGCGCGCGCACTCTCGGCTCGCATACCCGCAGTTCCCCTTCCCCCCCGCCGTGCGTACTTGTATACACGCCCGCACGCTCACGGGAATGCACCTATGTACACCCTTTGCCCCCATGTACTTCGCGCGCCCAATCCCCATAGAGTTTCCTCGACGTTGTGCGCATAGAATTAGACATGTTTTTTTTTGTTTCTTCCCTCTCTTCTCACTAGCTGTAGGACCCAGTAATCAATAACATGTAATTTAAGTTCAAATTCTTTGAACCTGTATTGAAATGAATTGAATATAGAAGAAAATGGCTGAGGGATGGAGCCTCCGGCGAAATCGGATTGCGTTCTGATTGGCTGGAACGTCCAGGCCGGCATCGGCGCTTATGAACGTCCACTGGTGTCTATTCTTTTTTCGTCGTTCATAGACTATGTAGTAGTGTAGAAAATACAGGGGAAATCGTTTTGAAGTCTAATCAATAATCATTTTGATATTTGGAAAGATTGAAGCAAATTATATCACCTGAAGTGAGTTCTCGTGAGTTGACGCATTTGAGCGTAAGTTTCAATTAGGTTCAAGACTGGGTTGAGTGGACAGTATTTTGTATTCCTACAACTTGGAAGGCTCAAGCCCCCAGATATAATTGAAGATTATTGTGCAATGGTTTCATTAGACATTTTCCAGAGTGAAAATAGGGAAGACCTAGACCCGGAAAACAGTCAAAAAGTCAGAAAATGTCGGATTTCTGAAGTTTGAATTGAGCAACAGTTTTTATTGTAGTCGATTCACAGACATCCAAGGATACTTCTTCCACCTATTCAAACCATGAGCCCAACATATGGGTGTACACTGAACGAAATTCCTTAAACACTAATTGCACCAGCACAGTGGTAGTAGTTGTATTTTGTTTTGAAATCTTTCTCTAAAGCACGCTCGCATTTATCTCTACCCTTCTATTACGAAAGACAAACATTCTCAGCCCACAATGTAATCAAAAGACCGGGTTTTGTAAATTTTGCTAAGAGCGTGTTATCAGCATAGATAAATTACTAGATGCCGCAGTTTATAGCTCTTAAAGTCGGAGGGTACTTCATAAACGGTTTATGGGTGTTTTGCGGACATCTTTAGCCAGAACTCCTGTAAAAGAGAAAGATTTTGTTTTCACTTACCAAATTGGGATGCTGGCATTGAGTATCGGCTCTTTCGGCGCTCACTCCGATTGGTTGATTAACCACGTAACGACTGCCACCTCACAACATTTCCTCTCTCAACCTCGCTGCGTCACCCACGGCCGGTCTCATCACCTTCAACGCATCGACATCGCCTTCATTGGATAACATCTTCCCTTCAACGACTCCTGTAAAGTATGTCATAGACGGGTTTCGGCGCGTTCTCGTGGGTTCAAGGCTGCCGCTGTCGTCACAACCGCCCGCCATTCAAGTTGCCGCCCCTAGGACGAGAACTGAATGCTCATGTGAACTGGGCTTGAGGTGTGTCATACTCTCTTTTTCATTTTTTTTTACCATTTTTCATTTTTTTTCCCCCCTGGTTCTCCTCAACCCTTTCACTACGATACGAGTGCAGGGTCTCTCGTTATACTTTCACTGCACGGGTCGCCCCCATCGCTCTCTGTTGCAGCGCGGGCAACCTATTGGTTGCCTGCGCACCGCCACTCGCTGCGCTACCTTCTGTCGCCGCCCATTCCGTGCACGCACGCCTGTGCTCCCAAACCTATTTGCTGTGCTTGCGCGAATGCACCCTGGACCTTGCGCTCGCAAGCAAGATGCACCCTGCTGTACCCGCCCACCCGCTACGCCCACCCCGCACCACCGTCCATGTGCAGAGCCTGTACTACAGCGCCACTCCCCGTGCATACCCACCGTGCCCGCTCCTGTGTGTACCCACTGCGCCGCCGAGTCCTGCATCCGCATGCCGCCCGCTCCTGCATTCCTGCGCCGCCCGCTCCTGATTTCGCGCGCCGTCCGCTCCGCATTCGCGCGGTGCCCGCCCCCGCATTTGCGCGCTGGCACCGCTGCAATACATTACATGGCTGTCGTTCCCACCACACTGTACTGCCCCTGTGCACTGCTGCTGCTGCGCTGCACTATGCATTAGCGCTTTTTGATTTGGCGCCTAACACATGCCTACTGCCCCATTGGATTTATTTTGTGTATTTATCAGCTTTAACTCTCAATTTTATCCCACCTATTTTTTATCCACCCGTTTTTGATGCAATAAATCATTTTAAAAGCATATCCGTTGCTTTCGGAACACATTGCAGAGGCCGAGAACTGCCGGCCTGATGTCCATCGGCATTGCAGTAGCACCTACAATGCCCGAGATGGCCGAGACTTCCGCATTTAGGTATCCCAGCAATAACACATTAGACCTGCGGTATTCAGCCCAGCTTTAACCAGTTATTCTAGGCATATTAGGTGCCGTTGGATCCAGCACCACGCACACCCCCAGCAGCAGCGTCAGCAGGCGGGAAAAATCCCACGACACCGGCGCGCCCGCTGTGAGCACACTGCCAGCAATGTCAGCGGGGGGTAAAAAATCAGTCGCACCTGTGAGGGAAATCCCGTGCCACTGCATCCACGTGCACATCGGGCAGCCACCCACTACGGCAACAAGGCAGCACGAGGGTCTCGCTCATGAGGGAGGCGGCGCGAGCGAGCGTATCGACAGCAACAATACTGCTTTAACGCACCGCAGTGATGGCGGCCCGGGCACACCAGCTCTCGGCGCAGAGATGTGGCACATATCCCCGGCCGCTCATCGCATACACCGATGCGCAGGTGGGCAGCGGGTGCAACCATAGAGCTGTGCTCAGGACAGGGTGGGGCAGGTGTGGCAAAGTGCGCACTCACTGTGGCGAGTGCATGTGAAGGGCTTCGGCGGGCCGTGGAGCACCTGCACATCTCGCAGCAAAGTGGGCTAGAGCAGGCTGGGCAGCGCTGAACCCGGACCACGAACACGAGTGCCGAGGAAGGTCGTCGTCTGGAGGTGATGCGTGCCAGTGACATTGAGCTGCTCGGTGGAAAGCGCTGACAGACCTGGTATTGGGGCACCCGGGCATTTATTCAAATCTGCTCAAGTTGCAATGTACTATAATGTACTTCACTACATTACGACATCATCTCACAAAGAGCTAATGCTGGCCTGAGCAGTTAGCTAAGAGGGATATAATGTGTCTCGAACCATTAGAAAGACGCTGGACAACAATCCTGGTAAAGGGTTGAAGTGGGAAGTCGCTAATGGAGCAATCGTGGAAAGTGCCTTACCATCCTGGAAACGGATTGGGGCTACTGCACATCCCTGACTAAGGGCCTATTACGAGGGAACATCCTTCTGAACCAGAGGGATCATTTTGGGCATTATCTGACGTCTCCAGAACTGCCAAGAGAGGACTGGACTTGGTCAATCTACCGGTTGACTAAGAAACCGTACTTGGGTACTGGGAAGCGGCGGCTATCATGATTTTCAGACAAATCACTTAAGTGGTTCAAGTCGGAACCATTTGGGCGAGTGGTTACCAAGGAGGGTAACGGAGTGCTGACGAGGAGGTCGGCTAAAAGTTGACATATCAACAATATCCCATCACGATCGTTCTAAGCGATGCAGATCTTGACTCATCGCTAAGCTCGGCTCGTTGATGTTTCTTACAAATCTCTCTCAATTTTACTAATCGCTTGATATTCGACAGGAGTTCATCGGCTAGCTGCTATACCACTAGTCATATACCCTGAACCCTATTGCACGTTTGTATCTGTCTCGTTTATATTTAGAATCCTGTAACGTATTTAAGGGGATGGTTATGGGAGGAACGGCAGTGAATCTCACCCCACCTGTTGGCCGCGAAGTTACTAGACTTCACGCTTAACCGGTAGAGTAGTCATTCATTCGGAGACACCCAGAAGCTATACCAAGTTTTGTTTGTTTTCCCTGTTTGAATATTATCTGTGTTGGATTTGGATCTTTATAACGACGCATGGACATATTGGATAAATGGAACGGACACGTGGAAATATAAGGAAACGGATCGGACTTGACAATTGGTTGTAATCTCGCAAGGATTAGCAATCGCGGATACTATTGGAATCGGGATTCATAAGGAATCACTTGCGTTACGCATCGGAGTACTATCTCCAAACCTAGACCCACACATCATACAAACTGTTGAACATAAAATCTTGTCTGTCTATCCGCGATTGCGCCTAGAACGGATTCGAGCAAGTTTTATCTATACGACTTGTAGGCCTGTAAAGTCTTGCTTCCCAAAGAGAACTAAAGTTCAAATTGCCACAATCTATACTGGATTGGAACCCTGAACTTGCACGAGGACTATAGTGTTTGAGTTGTTGTAGTCGCATTATCGAACCGCGTATTCATTTACAAGGTTTGTGTTGTGGTTATTTCACCACTTGCTCCATAGTCAGCGTTTCAACGGAGCTAGGGACGATCATACAGCCTGTACCGATGACCAGAGGGTGGATCAATGTTCTGACCAATGAGCAATGACCATTTGATGTCGGTCGCAACACTGCATCGCCCAGACGTAATAGATTGACGCTCTGATGGAGTAGAGATGACCTAGATCACCGGCTACATCGCCGGTTGATCCAGAAGGGGTGCTCGGCATAGACGGAGGGCTGAGGATCCATTGATATACCCACGGTTGAACGCTAGCCGGTCAGCGAGGCTGACCTGGCGTATATCAAACCAGTCCCAAAACCAAACGGCAGTCGTCTCATTGGCTGACCATATTTCTTATCATCTAATATTGCTTATTGTATTATTCAGCTCGCTTTCACATGTAACCCACACCTAGTAGTATAAAAGGGAGCGCAGGACAGACTAGGGTCTAAGAACATTACACCCCAGACTTTGGACGAAGCTGGTGCTAGTGGACTCAGGCTGCTAGTGGAGGTTGATACCGAACTTCACTTGTAGTAGTCTTTATATTGGAATCAGTAACTGTGGACTCTGGAAACATCGAGTGACTAAGTTGAGGATTTCGTGTTGTTGGTCCTAGACCTTCACATATAAAACAAGGGTGTTCTCTTCGAGACCCAACTGCAGTTTGCGCTAGTGACTTTGCCTTCACCCTGACACGATGGAAGCTCTGTCGTAGTGTGTTGGATCGCTTGCTAGGTGGATTGTGTGTTGACTTGAGCCCACTAAGAAGAAGACGGAATAGGTGCCCCCACCTCTATTTTGGCTATAACTTGTCAGTTACTTCACCTTCACCCCGATATAGATGGAAGCTCTGTCGTAGTGTGTTGGGTCGCTAGCTTGACGCTTGTAGTGAACTAGTACTGATAAAAGCGGAAAGGTTCCTGTTCTTGGTTAAGGAATAGGTCAGCGGTCAAGGAGAGTCTTGCCGTTTGAGGATTGAAGTCCATTTGTTGTTAGCCTCAGTAGTCTTTGGGGCTGCCCTTAGCGAGGATTTTGACAAACCTACATACTCTGCCCTGGTGTTCTCGACTAGCGGTCCAGCCATCTTGTATCCACCCCATATAAACACACCCCCAGACCATCCCTAGGTTCCTAGCAGTGTTGTTGTTGGCGGTTGCATATTGCTAGTACGTTGTGGAGTGTGTTGTTGGAAGCCTATAAATCAAACTTGTGTTTGTTCGAACCTGGTGGTCGCATACTACAGCCCGGACCCAAACTCACAAAGAGAAGCACTTAGATCTTTGGAGGTAGATTGGTTATGGTTGGTTGTTTGGGTGTTTGTTCGCAATACCTATCAATTAGCTATGCCTAGTCATATAAGAAGTGCATCGTTTCAGCGAGTTGGAGCTCAAGTTGGAGCTCAAGTTGGGCTCCGACTTTTAACTTTGAAACCCCCTAATGTGGAATACAAGAGGCCTACAAAGGTCCTTAGGTCAACAAAGAACAGACAAAGGAGGGACAAAGGACAGGCAAGATTTGCTGGGTGGTGAAAATCCTGCCTGCCCTGTGTCTCACCTTTGTTAATTATTTGTCTACCCAAGGACCTTTATCGGTCTTTTGTCCACCAGTTCATGACCTGTGGAGAACATGCCCCGGAGGCACCTGGAATCCGGGGTTTGCCCCCGGTGTATGTAAGCAAGTGCGGCCAAAGGAGCCAAAGGAAAACACCAAAACACAGCAGTCATGTTTTTAATTGGGACAGTTCCTTATGAAATTAGTATTTAATTTGGTTCAGCTCAGAGTAGGAGGGAACTGATGTTGAGTTACTGTTGTTACTGGGGGAACAAACCATCATGAATTTCTGCATGTCTTTCATGACTTGTAGTCATGAAATTCCCAATGATCCACCTTGATTTTATTGACGACTGAACATGGTTTCATGACGAAACATTGTGTACCAGGGCTTTGTAATTCAGGACCAATATTTGGTCACTTCCTGATGTTTCTTTCACTATGTTTGACCATGAATTCATGGCATTTCATAATTATGAGTACTTTATGTACTCGTTCTTTTCATCAACGGAACCAGGTTTTTGAGTTGGTGAAACTTTTATCAGTGCGTCCTGAGGATGTAATGAAATAGTGGTTTTGTTCATTAGAATTTTGAAGTCTTTTTAAGAGCATAATCTAATAGATTTAGTGATTATATAATCCACCACGATGGCGCTTGTTCGAATCTGGCTAGTCAATTTATAATTTTCATCTTTTGTTTCCTAATCTCTGCTGGATCACAGCTAGTCAACAACCTCATACAGTGTTCCTCTAGTTGAGTTAGCCTGTATATACATGAATATCCGACACATAAGGTAGGGGACATACAAAACCTGTGAACGTTCCAAATATGGACAAATTCCATTAATCAATTAATTGAAGCACAACAAAAGCATTTGAGGCAAATCCCCTCCATCAATCTTTAGAAACAAATCTTGGGTATGTACCAGTCAGACGGATAGGTTCCAAAATCACAATTGAGTGAGGAGATGTTGTTGCAAAGTCACATCAATTTTAAGGCCATCCAATTGATGGCGACTTAAATCGACAACTACATTCTCCACACTTGTCTGATTACAAATACAAGTAGTCCAGGCTGTAGCTAGCATGTATTTCTAAAGATTTGTGGAAGGGATTTAGCTCAGGTGCTTCCATTGTGCCTCAATTAATTGATTAACGGAACCTGTCCATAATTGGAACGTTCACAGGTTTTGTATGTCCCCTACCTTACAAATCAATTCAGTATCGCTTCTGTGTAGCTCTGTGCTCAGGGCATCATCGTACCCTATTTGTACAATGAGTATTGCATATTTTTTAACTTAGCTCTGATGAAGGCCTTTTGCAAGACAGGGAGCAACATCTTGTGAAGGTCAGATTTTCTACCTACTTATGGGAAACAAGAAACATTTTGGAGTTCATAAACCCTCGGGTACATGGGTCGGGTCTGCAGCTTGAGCACAGGTCTGAAATCATGACACATACCCATACCCCACCCATGCCTGCGGGTACAAACCTGCAGGTGTGCCCGCGACCTGTGTCCGTCCTTATACTGGAGGTAGCAGTCCATATATATCATTTATCTAGTAACACATTTGAGTCATCCTGTGTATATATAAATACTCAACACATGTCAAACAATTTGTTTTTGCTTCTGTGTAGCTCTGTGCTCGGGGCAGCATTGGGAGATTGTGCCTTATTTGATCAGGGGTATGCATTTTTTTTTGTATTCAAGGGTGTAGTATCTACTATCAAACCACACCTTTGGTACATCATTTGAGGGTGTAAGTGGTTCCACTCCATAAGTTTAGTACTACATTTGAGTTAGTTTGGGGCTACAGAAATCCGCAATAAATCTTAAGGAGTTCAACTTCAGGTTGTGGCGGTGCAGACGACACGTACGCAAGACTTCAGATAATCCCGAACATTTGATGGTCGGCATCAACGGTACAAGTTCCACCCGGATGCCGTGATCGGACATCATCGAAATCATGTCTGCAATCATGGCAATCAATGAAAGCCAAGATAAGTAATATGTCTCTATTTAGAGCTGCTTGCAAAAGTAATGACACTCGTCAAATTTTCTATGAATAAAGTCAACTTTAATGCACCAGATTGCTGAGCTTGTTTCTCACTCATTTTTACTCCGATTCACATGATTTTAGGTGCGTTAGAAAGCGGTTAAACGGCACTTTCGAACCATACCCTATATACCGGGTAATCCAAAAGAGTTCAGACCTCTCCATTCACATCCTATACTTTCAACCCCAACTTCATCCTGGATTTAGTCGGTCAATTCTGGAACATCTTCAATGATCTCAGACCCATTTTGAAAGGAAAATGGAGGCATAGGCCTAAGACCTGTAAACTTTTGGTTATATAGTGAAATTAGTCCTCAGTACTCAAATTTTTGACAAGGTCATTATTTGCGGTGCACATCAGGTGTCCCATGCATTTTCAATGAATAGCTACAATTTCCAGAATTCTAGCTTCCCGAATCGACTGGATTCAGGCAAATCGGCCAAGAATTGACTGAGAATCAACCATTGGTGCATGTGATTCAAATCCGGCAAATATTGAGATGTTCAATTTTTTGGATTACCCGGGGTGTAGGGTATGGTTAGAACACGTCGCTTAACCGCTTTCCAATGCACTTAAAATCATGTGAATTGGAGTACAAATGAGTGAGAAACGAGCTCGGCAATCCGGTGCATTAAAGTTGAGTTTATTCATAGAAAACTTGAGGAGTGTCGTTACTTTTGCAAACAGCTATAAACACTGGGTATAAGTGAAAGAAGTATCCCAAAGTACGAGTCATGCCGTGCGAAGCATCGGCCTCCCCCCAAGTTATGATGATTGAAACAATGGCATGCCCGGAACTGAAAAAGAACTCATGAGCTTGTGAATAGCTGATGCAGTATTGCTACTACATAGTGCCTAGTCATGTGAGGAGAGATCATCAAGTAAGGAGTATAGTAACTTCAAGTAAGTAACTAATGAAAGGGTACAGATGTGAGATTACACATATGGATGGTCTACAGTAACTGTGACTAAGTCGAAGGACTTGAACAACTGTGAAGTCTCATGTGCACATACATGGATATACTAGGAGGTCATGATGTCAGCACAGAGCAGATTCCGGGTTCTGAGATGATGAGGGCGACTGAAGCACGAAGAGTTCCAACAAATAAGTCTAGAGTTTAGTCTAGAATAGTGTAAAGTACAGGAGAATAACTACAGCTTATATACTAAAGTCCCTAGGGGTTTGTAAATTAAGGTACAGTGTCCAACAGCAACAGACAAGATTAATGCAAAGTAAATGAAGGGGTATATGAATGTAGAGGGGCGATCGGGAACCTGAAGGTTGGGAAACTGATCGCAACTGTTTGGGATCCTAAAACGGTATCCTGGTTCGATTGATCAGATAGTTGATCTGATCAATGATCGGGTTGTTCGGGGTGTTCGGGTTCTGGAAGTAAAATGAGAAGACGGTTCATGACATTACCCCCCCTCTAGGTGAAACCCGCCTCGGGTTTCATGATCAGCGCCGCTTCTTGTTCCACAGGTCCTGGCCTGTGATGACCCACTTCCGTCCATGTGCGGTCTCCCTTGGAGCCGCCGGGTATTTCTCGTAGAAGTCTTCAAGACATTCAGTAGAGTCCCCCAAGTGCTCCAATGGTTCCCAGGTATTATCCTCGGGTCCATAACCCTCCTATTGAATGAGGTACTGCAAGCACTTCCGCCTTTTGTTGAGGTGTATCTTCAGCACTTCTGCAATCTCATAGAGGTCAACCCCATCTACCACATCCGGGGGAGGAGGGTTGTCATGGTGCTGATGGGCAGCCACCGGTGGAACCCAAGGGCGAAGGAATACAATGTTGAAGACCGGGTGAACCTTCCAAGAGTCGGGAAGTTTGAGCTCATAGGAGATGGCTCCAACTTTACGGATGACCATGAAGGGACCATAGCACCGGTGATAGGGCGTGTACCAAAACATGCATGAAAACACCAGTTTTTATTTCATTTTGAACCTATTAGTGGGCAGAAGTGAGGCATTAGTTTATGAGCGTACACCCTCCCTGGGGTGGTAGGCTACACTATTGATGGCCGAAATTCAGTGTAACAAACCAATTATGAAGAGTTGAGTAGACTTGACAAGGCAGCCCAAAAAGGCTGTTGCGGCCTGACTATGAGATTCAACACTGAGCTATAGACAGCGGTGGTAAACCACTGTTTTATGTGCTGGAGGTGAAACAACAGGGAACTATATGGGATTATTGGCTTACCGCTTCAAGCGGTCTCTGAATGGTCTGACGACTACTGAAGAAGATTAAAGATGAAGTTGGAGTCAGATAGATGAAGTCGGAGTCAGTGTAATGACTTTAGGGCTGGCTTTGTAAGGCTGCCTGGTATCAAGCCGCTGGATACTGGATCGAGCTGCCGGATACTTATAGAGTCATTCCCTGATTTTGGGTGGTTGGTCTTAAAAGCAATAATGCATCGAGCCGCTGAAACGGTGCACTAGGGTGCGGCCGTGAAATCTAATGGATTGACTAGTGAGAAAAGCGAACTAGTCACTCTACTCAAACCAACCAAAACCAAAACAAATCACTAATCCTAATCCTAATACTCGTGTGTGTGTGTTCGGGGAGGTAGGGTACGTATCACCCGTCAAAAGGGTGTGCAAGGTTGGGATAAGGCTTTGCTTCAATAGCAACTATGCGGTTTAAGCACGGTTATGCTAGGGTAGCAGGGACTTCACACCAACAGGATATCAAGACTCAAGTAAACTTTAGACTGTTCAGAGCTTTCAGTTTCTTTGTGAGCGGCAGAACCTAGCACTACTGGCAGCTAGCCAAGCAGCAGAAGGTAGGGCAGACTATCAACAGACAGACGCTACTTCAATATCAACCAACACTGCACGAATGGCGGCGGTTTCAACGAAACGGGGCGGTTACACAGAAGGTGGACGCTGGGCTAAGGCGCGGACAGTTACACTGAAGGCGGCGGTTTCACTTCTACTAGCACAAACTAGTCTTTAGTCCTGGAGGCCTAAAGCGCTGCTACAGGAGACAAGAGAGCGTCGATTTACACAACAAGTCTTAGTCCTGGAGGCCTAAAGCGCTGCTACAGGAGACAAGTTGGTGCAGGTTGAACGGGGCTCTTATATCAATGCGATTGGTAGTCTTTTCGACGTCCCGTATCTCTTAATCTTTTCTGTGCGTCTGCAAATATATCTGATGTCTTGTCACAAATCTAGAGTCTACTATATTGCCCGTATATCTGGGGGATAGTTTACTGGCTAATACAGAGTACACAACTGGCTTTTATACATTTCAGAGAGAGGTAAAGGAGATAGACGGAATGAATAGGAACAATAAATGGTGGGAGCCCAAGTAGTGAATGGCCAATGGCGTAGAAGACATTCTCAACCATGGGTATTATGACCTGCTACCGGGGCTAGTCCGCATGTATTTCTCTAGCACGCCATAAGACGTGCTTAGTTGTCTTGGTTTCCATCTTTCTGACTGAGCAAGTCTGTCATTGCTGACTAGTCAAGTCAGTCTTAGTCAAGTTCTATTCAATTTCTCTATCAGTCCACACTTCACAGGTTCAGTGGAACGCATAGTAAATATCAAGCAGATTGAAAAGCATAGCGCGGCGCTATACTGGCAGACCAGTATAGTGACTGGAAAAGCATAGCGCGGCGCTATTCTATTGTGTCGATCCTCATCAATCATATCAGTAAATCCTTGATGCGAGGCCCGCATCTTTCTAACGGTCAGATCTGCCCAAGTAACCACAGTGATGATTAACTCGGTAACAAGTCTTCATCCTAATCTAATCAGTTGGTCTTATACACAAAATGGCGCGGCGCTATAGCCCTGCCGGCCCTAATGTGGTGGTACCAATCCTGACTTCGTATATCTTGTTTTAATAGTCATCAGACTATTCAGAGGCCGTTGAGATGGCAAGTCAATAATTCTGAGTAGTTCCCTGATGTTTCACCTCCAGCGCATAAGATAATGGCTTACCGCCACCATCTATAGCTCAGTGTAGAATATCATAGTCAGGACGTAACAGCCTTTTGGACTGCCTTGTCAAGTCTACTCAATCCTTCATAGTTGGTTTGTTACACTGACTTTCGGCCATCAATAGTGTAGCCTACCACCCCAGGGCGGGTGTACGCTCATAATCTAATGCCTCACTTCTGCCCGCTAATAGGTTCAAAATGAAATAAAAACGGGTGTTTTCATGCATGTTTTGGTACACGCCCTATCACCGCTGGACAATTTATCGGGCCGCTGGATATATCGGGCCGCTAGACACGTTTATCTAGCCGCTGGATATCTAGTGGCGCCTCAATGGATTAGATTGAGCAGAAGACGTGTTACTGGGTTCAAGCCAGTGTCATAGGATATGACTAGTGCTGCACCGGGCAGATCTAGCCGCTGGAAAGATGTGATCTTCACATCAAGGCCAGTTGATATGAATGATGAGGATTGACAGTCCAGTATTGGGCCGCCAGATAGTTACTGGAACACAATATCAGGCTGCTGGATATTTTATCAAGCCACTGGATATTCAGTACAGGTTCTACTGAGCTGGTGAAGGGCGGGACTGACACAGAAGTGGAATAGGACTTAACCGAAATGACTAAGGCTGACTCGCTCAGTCAGAAAGATGGAAACCAAGACAACTAAGCACATCTTATGGCGTGCTAGAGAAATACATGTGGACTAGCCCCGGTAGCAGGTCATAATACCCATGGTTGAGAATGCCTTCTACGCCATTGGCCATTCACTACTCGGGCTCCCACCCTTTATTGTTCCTATTCATTCCGTCTATCTCCTTTACCTCTCTCTGAAATGTATAAAAGCCAGCTGTGTACTCTGTATTAGCCAGTAAACTATCCCCCAGATATACGGGCAATATAGTAGACTCTAGATTTGTGACAAGACATCAGATATATTTGCAGACGCACAGAAAAGATTAAGAGATACGGGACGTCGAAAAGACTACCAATTGCATTGATATAAGAGCCCCGTTCAACCTGCACCAACTTGTCTCCTGTAGCAGCGCTTTAGGCCTCCAGGACTAAAGACTAGTTTGCGCTAGTAGAAGTGAAACCGCCGCCTTCAGTGTAACTGTCCGCGCCTTAGCCCAGCATCCACCTTCTGTGTAACTGCCCCGTTTCGTTGAAACCGCCGCCATTCGTGCAGCGTTGGTTGATATTGAAGTAGCGTCTGTCTGTTGATAGTCTGCCCTACCTTCTGCTGTTTGGCTAGCTGCCAGTAGTGCTAGGTTCTGCCGCTCACAAAGAAACTGAAAGCTCTGAACAGTCTAAAGTTTACTTGAGTCTTGATATCCTGTCGGTGTGAAGTCCCTGCTACCCTAGCATAACCGTGCTTAAACCGCATAGTTGCTATTGAAGCAAAGCCTTATCCCAACCTTGCACACCCTTTTGACGGGTGATACGTACCCTACCTCCCCGAACACACACACACGAGTATTAGGATTAGGATTAGTGATTTGTTTTGGTTTTGGTTGGTTTGAGTAGAGTGACTAGTTCGCTTTTCTCACTAGTCAATCCATTAGATTTCACGGCCGCACCCTAGTGCACCGTTTCACCGGGCTTCGAACTTCTTTGTTGGGTGATGAGTGACCAAATTCGCTCCAGAGAGGTACACCTTATTGCCAGGTTTATAGTCGGGGTCTGCCTGTTGTTTGGCATTGTAGAACCTCTTCATTGTCTCCTGCGCTGCTCGCATGCCCCCCCCTTCCTCTCGAACCTTCGACATACGGGTTGCAAATTTCGTTGCGTCTTCCGTCGGTACCTCAAGGCGTGGTTCCGTGCCTTTTCGCGGATGGAACCCATGGTCACGAAAAAGGGACTGAAACCTGTAGTCTTGCTAACCTGGTTGAATTCCGCCAGAGTCAACCAGTTCACCCAATCGTCCTGCAAGAAGTTGGTGAAAACCCGAAGATACTGCTCAATATTTTGGTTGACACGTTCAGTCTGTCCATCGGTTTGTGGGTGATAGGCCGTCAAGGTGTTCGACTTTATGCCCAGGAGCTTCAACAGATCCCGCATGAAGTGCCTCATGAACTGTGTCCCTTGGTTGCTGATCACCACCTCGGGCAACCCGAAGTCTTTCCATACATGGTCGCGGTAAATGTGCACCATCCCTTCTCCTCCCAAGTGCTCAGTGCAAGGCATCACCTGGATTCCTTTCCCTAGTTGATCTACTATCACCACGATAGAGTCATACCCATTACTGACGGGTAGCTTGGTGATTAGGTCCACCGAAATGTTCTGCCACACTCTCTCCAGAACCGCGTTAGGATGTAGTGGCCCTCAGAGCTTAGTGGGAAAGAGCTTCGTCCTCTGACACACGGGGTAAACCGAAACATATTGTTTGGTGTCCGATAGCAGAGAGGGCCAGTAGTAGTTTCAGGTTACTAGTTCCGTCGTTCGGAATTGTCCCGGGTGTCCGGAGATATGGTTGTCATGGTGTACCTGTAGAACCCGGTGTCGTAGATATCTAGTTGGGGGAACATATACGGTTTGATACCGGGTTACGAACCCATCCTCGTGTTCCTCCCAGCCCTCAGCCTTCTCTTCTAGCACCTTCTTCACCACATCTTCCCAATCCGCTTTCCCAGCTTACAGCCAATGTCGGAACCGAAGGTGCGACAGAAAATTTCCCAATTCAGACAGATTTTGAATTCCGCGACCGAATCCCATTTATCGCACTCATTTCTAGTCGGATTCCCATGTTTTATAGCTCATTCTGTCAGAATAATTCCGCCGCAATTAGTGATAGAGCCAGATTTGCGAAATAATATTTTCTTTCTGCCACCTCACAGCGGGTCCTAGTTTGAGTTCAATGTGTTCTAGCATGGTAGGTTCTTGTCTAATGCTGCTGAATTTTTGAGACGAGCGACTGTACGCTATCTCAAAAGAAGTGATAGAGCCAGAATCATCAAATTTACTATAGGAACGTCCTATTGCATCTAGAGTGATTTTGGATCATCATGGTTCAAATCAAGTTTTCTCAGTCAGTTTTGAGTTAAATGAGCTGCCGCAGAGGATTCTAGCAACGTCTCAGAGGCTAAAATGAGGTGATGCGGTTTATTCGACTAAAAACGCATCCCAGAAACTTTCTCATTGCCTCGGTGTCTTGAAGGCGGCAGATCAGATGTAACCAAACGAGCTTGACCATAGAGCCATCGGACTTGGAGTCGGTCCCGGGGCCCATCTTCTTTTTCACAGGTTTATTTACGACAAGTACATCCGAAATCTCGGACTTGGATACCTCGGATACGGTTCGCTTCCTGGAGCGAGTTCGAGGTGCTGTAACACCTTCAGAGTCTGACGGTGGTGCCATTGGAGTGTCGGACTCAGGAAAGTCGAGGGGAGAATGAGACTTGTCGATAGTAGAAGACTCAGATAGTGGATCTGATAGTTGGGGAGCCTCTTGAAGCTTGGATACAGCCTGGGATTTCTCTGCAGCCTTAGCTCTGTCTGCTGTAGCTCGAGCTCTGGTAAGCGACTTCTTGGTTGCCGTCCATACGAGGACAAAGAAAAGTGTGACTGTAGGCGCAAGTGATGTGATAAGATTGACAGCCATGATGCATGCAGACATGAAGGACTGTAATGATAATGTTTCTGGGACGCGTTTTTAGTTGAATAAACCACAAATCCTATTGCCATAAATGCCACGTACTGGGATTCCGACCTCTTCAGCAAGTCGTTCCTTCGTCCACCGATCCACCCTCTCACAGAACATCAGGTAGTCACCACCTGCATCTGCAGCTCTGGGATCTGCACGCTCAGAGTCTCCTCGATGAGCTACACCATCCTCATCCAACCCTTTATCTTTCCTGAGGATGTGCTTGAGCGAGTCATTACCGTCCATGAGCAGCAGCATGGTGAAGATGAGCTTGTCCTCCCCCTTTAGCTTGTAGGTGCAGGCTGGGCATCCATTTTTGAGGCGCCAGTCAGGTGCATTGCGGCCGAGGGCCGTCTTCACACACTTCTCAGCATTATCCAAGATCTCCAAGTACAAGTCAAAGCAGATGGTGAATCATTGAGCACTGTAGGGCTTAAAGGCCGTGCCATGAAGATCTGCCAGTGTTTTGATCCAGGCTTGAACCCCAAGAGCTGGGCACCGTAGGCGTGCGAGACGGAACATCTCTAGGACACGGATTGACACAGCCTGCTTGGGGTTCCATGGTGAGCAGGGGATCAAGCCCTGCCCAACAAGGCAGGAGGCAATATATGTGTCTGTGCTGAGGATAGGTGCATCCACAGTATAGGTATCTGGCTATACCATTAGAACTATTGCACTTGAAACTAAACACCGCACCAAAAACATTGACAACCATCACCCTGAACTCGTTCTCCACCATATCCTCTGAAGGGGACTAGGGAAGGACACGGGTACGGGTCAACCCGCCGGGTTTGCGGGTCGGGTTGATCGGGTACGGGTCTCGGGTTGTAGCCGAGCACAACCCGCGGAGACCCGTAGCCAACCCGTCAACCCGCCGGGTATCAAAGGCCCAATATAAGCGGGCGCCAAGCAGGTGCTAAGCGAGGCGCCCACATTCTACTCGAGATCCGCACGTGTCATCTGATTGGATCAATTCGATCATTGACACCCATAAACACAAACAACCGCCTTTCTCCCTTCCACCACCAGCACCATTGTCGACCCTCTCGTTTTGACAACATTTATTCGAGTAGATGGGTTTGGCTTTGCGTCCATACATTCCAGGGCTGCGCGCCCCGGTGATGATCGCCGTTGGTTATTGCCGCAAGACTTTGAAATGGAGCGAGGATTCAGGGGGATGTGGAACAAGGATTCAGGGGGATGATCGTATTACCAGGCAACCAAGGTGTGTCCCCAGTTTCTATTCCTTGTTTGTAGCTTACTGTACCTCCCCGGGCCAGAAACCATCTTGGTGTGGTTCCATTATATTCCTTCCACTACAGCCGGCATTCCAGACTGAGGTTTTACTGTGGTTCTTGATTATCGTAGTGGGCCTAAATGTTGTAGCGACATAATCCAATTCGATTGACAACTGCCCTTGCTGCTATGGATCCCGATCGCTCCTTGGCTGTCTGCTGACCTCAAGTCAGGGGAAGAAATCAAATAAGCGCACTTAAATACTCAGGCAGAACTCACGACTACACAACAATCTGATTCCCCTCTCACTTATCTCCTACCAACTACCTTGCTATCGCACTCCTCTTACCCACACCGCCGTTCTTAATGCTCTCGTCCAGGAAATCATCGAGCATTGCGAGCGTTAGCTCCGCTGCTGCCAAGAAGCTCAAAGGTCTTGCTAAGACTGCCACTCGCGCAGTCAAAGGTATGTTTGCATTTTGACTCATATCACCGCCTCTAATGTGAATACCAGGTGTTCTATCTCGTAAATCAAACGCTTCGAAGGACGATGACGCCGACAATCGTAAGTTATCTCGACTATTTATCCCAAGCCGTGACTGACACCCTCCACAGCCGAGTCCACAAATCGCCTGCGCTCCGGGGTCTATCAATACTTCGCGGCCCCAGTGCTGTACGAGGACGACGACGGCCGCAAGTACCAGTTCTTCAAATGCGCTGCCCCCAAGGGATGCAAATCCAAGACGAAAGGCACGACACGATACCAAACGAACAAAGACGGATCCAAGGCCGGTGATCGAGCCTCGACGGGCAATCTTACGAAACATGCGACGAAGTGCTGGGGGAAGGATGTTGTGAAGGCACGGATGAAGGGTGTTGAAGCACAGGGGACGGATGGCAGCATCTTCAGTGCGTTTGCTCGTGCCAGTGAACGCCCAGTTGCTGCGAGCGACCGTACCCTCACTGAAGCCGAGCTGAGGTGTGTGACGATTCCATTTTTCTCTACAGTTCTGACTACATCGAGCAGGGCCCACATTGTTCGCTGGGTGGCCGAGAGCAACAGGCCGCTCAACATTGTTGAGGACCGCGAGTTCAGGCACATTCTCGCTGCTGGCAGACCCGAATACAGTCTTCCTCGCCGACGAATCGTTGCCCGGGACCTTCACGCTGCTTACGAGCGCTCCCGGGAGTATGTGATGAATCTGCTGCAGGTAAGTCCGAATTTTTCATTGCCGTGCTCATTGCTTATTGATCAACAGGAGTATCCGGGAAGACTGAGCTTTGGAACGGATGCTTGGACGTCTCCAAACCACCGGGCGTTCGTCGCGTGGATTGTGCACCTTCAACACGAAGGGGAGCTGCTGTCATTTCCCCTCGACGTGTATGAAGTACCAGAGGTGCGCGATCCTTTCCAAAGCATTCTATTAATATTGTTCTCTAATATTGTTTTAGTCGCACACCGGGGAGGTTCTTGCGCGGGAATTCGATGATATGCTTGCTCGATTCAATATTCAGCACAAGGTTCGTGTATTCATATATATTACGATTGTGAACACACCTGACTTTGATAAAGATCCTGTCATGGACTGGAGACAACGCTACCTCCAACGACACTCAGAACACTGCACTCGGCAACAACCCCAACAACGTGTTCGATTCCGGTAATCGTGTTCGATGCTTTGCCCACACGCTTAATCTCGCCGTCACCGCGTTCCTTCGCCCATTCACACCTCCCGAGAAGAAGAAGAAGGGCAAGGATGCGGAAGCGGATGACGAAGAGAACGACGATGGCGGAGACTTCCTTCTCGAGGACGAGGAGGACATGCCGGATCTGGTGAATGTATCGGCTTCCTCGGACGAAGAGGATGACGGCAGCGAGGAGAACTCGGTTTGGGAAGGGCTGGACGAGGAAGAGCGGGCGGAGCTGCTGAAGGAGACAGACACAGTCAAGGAGGTTATTATTAAAGTGTGTGCCAACGGAGTTCTTTAGTTCAATGCTCATTCAATTTATCCTAGATTCGTAAACTTGCCTTCGCAATCATTCACTCGACAACCATTGGACTCCCTGCCTGGCGCAAGGCTTGCACCGATAACGGCATGCGTGCACGGCTGATACCTCGAGACGTTCGCACGCGATGGAACTCATTATACGACATGCTCTCGGTTGCAGTTACATACAAGGATGTCATCAACGCTTTCACAGGCGACCGAAACTTAGGATACCGTGCCTATGACTTGACGAACGCGCAGTGGACGTTTATCGAAGACATGTTGCACGTCCTGAAGGTGTGTTATTGATTTTCTTTCGAAAATCATCGCATTTAACATTGAACTACAGGTCTTCAAGGACGCAACCCTGTATTTTTCGAACGAAAACCACTGCACCATCCCGCAGGTCCTGACAACAATGGACAAGATCGACGACTTAATTACCGTGACAGTTGTTACGTCTTCGGTCCAGTCGGCTGGGACTTCGAAGCGCGCCCTTCACAGCTCAATTAAATCTGCACTTAAGCTTGCCAAGGCCACGATGAATAAGTACTATTCCCGCACTGACGAATCCAATGTTTATCGTATCGCCATGAGTGAGTTCTTTTATTTTGTTGTGCGCTTGATGCTGTACCCTGATCAACGTAATTAAAGTCTTGCATCCCAACTATAAGCTGGAGTATTTCAAGACTCGAAAGTGGGAAATAGCCTGGATCGAATTGGCACAAGGCCTCGTCCGGGATGAGTTTGAAATGAATTATGCCTCGCATGATGGGAGGGGGAGCCAGGGTAGCGACTTCGGCAACGCCGAGACGGTATGTTGAATTTGGTGCTTCACTTAAATATGCTAATCGGATATACTAGATGAGCATGTCTTCAAGTCAGGTCGATTTTGACGACGCGTCAAACTGGCTTGAAGATATCCCCATGCCCGATGTTCTTCCAGATGCGGATGAACTCCAAGAATATCTGTCGCAACCTGTCGAGCGCATCCGGGTCAACCCCCTCCGCTGGTGGTGGAACAAACGGCAGGTCTGGCCTAATCTGTCTCGGATGGCACTTGATTCTCTGTCCATCCCAGGTATGTTGTTTCGTCAATTTTTTATGTACCAATAGCTCACCAGTGATGCATATAGCAACTTCAGTTCCTGTTGAACGGTTATTTTCGCAGGGTCGTCATCTCCTTGTTTTCACACGCAACCGTCTGTCAGGCGAGTCGATTCGCAAGTGCCTTTGCTTTGGCAGTTGGAGTAAACGGGACTTGGTTCGGACGGAGCATGTGGTTGAGGCAGTCAAGAAGGTAATGGGTCGCAAGGCGGCTACCGAGGCTCAGCCCATCAAGCGCGCTGTCTCTGGTGATGAGGCAGGACCCAGTGTTAAGAAGCCCCGCACTTCTAGTAATTAAACTTGTGAATATTAGTTTCTGATATTGTATACCCAGTCTGAATATTTATTGGTTTGACGCTCTTCTTGGATCGATGACCTGTACCCGAACCCTCAACCTGTACCCGCGGGTCTAATAACACCTTGACCCGCGGGTTTACGGGTCGGGTTCGGACCCGTACCCGGTGGGGTTCGGGTTTTCCCGGGTATGGGTGCGGGTTGATGTCTAGGAACCCGAACCCGTACCCGTGTCCATCCCTAAAGGGGACACAGGTCCCCACGCCATGCCATGCTCTCCTTGAGCAGCAGAAAATGCCATATATGCATCCACCATTTCCTTCATCTGAGCACGGAAGCCAAGGACTCGGCGCTGAACCACATCCGACCGGTAATGTGTGTCCTGATGTTCCCTAAACATGCCTTGTTTAATACATTTTAAAGCATAGACAAAGCGAGCCCACTGTCTGGCTTTGCCATGCAGGTCGTCAGATAATGCCTGCGCCATATCCTGCATCTCCCCACCCCCATGGCGGATATCGATGGGGACAGCACCGTCAATCATGTCCCCATATGTGAAATCTCCATCATCATCCTGCCATTCGTCTACCTCGTCATCAGGGATATCATGAATGTTGTTCATGGTCTTCTGGGTGCTGGCTGACCAGGCTAGCAGCTTAGGTTAGTGATACTGGTGTGGCTTTTCAAATAAAGAGCTCACCTCGTTCCTGCTCTTCTATCTCCATTTGCGTCCTTTGCTGAATTTCTGTCTGCGCTTGGGTTGTCAGGACCTGTAACTTGAGACTGGTCCGCCCATTTGCATCTTTGACTTTTACCGGTACTTTCACCCGTTTATTCATTGGTGCAGCACGGTGCTTTTGCTTTGAGTTTGTCGACTTGGCCATGGTGTTCAAGACAGGGAGGCCACGTTGAGGCCACGAGGTTTCAGACAAGCAGGTCATGAGCCCCAAAGTCACGAGGTTTCAGACAGGCAGGTCATGAGCCTCCAATGACACCATTGAACGGAACTGCCTCATGACAACAGATCCATGGCACTGGTGGCAGCCAAACCAAGGTGCCATGGCCGCCACAAAAATTGTCTGTGCACCTTTTTTGCCACGGATGCCATCAGCCCATGGATGCCATCTCTGCCACTTGGTCACTTGTACAATAAAATATTGCGAACTACACAGTAAAGAGGTAGATATATTATGTATCCCGCCAGTATTCATCGTCTGAGTCGCCATTTTCATATGGCAACCCAGTCAATGGCACAGTGTGATCATAGCTTACATTTCCACTGGCCATCTCTGAAGGATCCACTGCCAAAGCAGCGAGCACCTCACTCAGCTGCTCCACGACGCATCTGCGGACGGCTACAGGTCTGGTGCTAGAGCTACCAGATGCAGCCTCCCCCTCTACAAAAGACCGGCTCACAAGGGCAATTGCATCCTCAGGGGAGCGGCCAGCTGCGACATGCGCGAGGGTCCTCTGCGGTATAGAGCATCACTGGCCCCCTAGTCGCTGCAGCCTGGAAATCAGCCAGTGCAGAATGAGCTGTGGATGGCCCCACTACCACGGACTGCATAGGTTGATGAAGGCGGGACGCTGGACAGTGCAGCTCTGGGTGGTCTTGTTGGGGTGGTAGGACGTGTGGGGGTGCGAGAGGGCAGGGCGTCATGCTCATGTTCGCTGGCATCACAGCAAGCATGCCAGGCGGGGAGGCAGTCATCCCAGGCTGTGAATTTGACAGTGCTGCCACGAGCCCTGCCTTCCGACACACACCGGGCACTAGTCCTGAGAAGCGGATGGATGTCCAAAAAAAAAAAGGGGGGAGAAAAAAATGACACACCAAGACGGATACACGCCGCACTTCGATCCAGTAGCAGGGCTGGTGACGAGATAGAAGACTTTTGCGGTGGCCTTGGTGGTGTTGGGGTCTGCATGAAAGGGCGGAGAGCAACGGCAAGGCTTGGGGGATGACATAGATGCAGGTGGCAAGAAGCGCAGGAAGGGCTGTCAGGGAGATGGGAAGAAGCAATAGCGGCCAACTTTTGGTCACGGGATTGGAAAGGCGGTGCTCGGCTAAGTTCTTTGGGGTGTTTTTGTGGGGTGCCACCAGTGCCACTTAACTCTTGAACACATTTTGCACTGAATGCCACTATTGCCACGAACACAACAAACAAAAATTACTACCCTCGGAAGCTGTATGAGCCATCCTCATGCTGGTAACGACTACCCCTGCTTGACGCAGGGCTCCACATGGCATCAGCAATCTTCATCTGAATCTCATCCTGATGTTTTGCCTGTAGGATCGCCCATTCCAGCTCATAATCCCTCCCCTGCTCTCTTCTCTGCTCCCTCTCACAAGCCTTGTTGCGAGCCTTGTCACAACCTAGCTTCTTGGTGGCGTTCTCGAGCCTTTTTCCCCTTTTTTTGTAAGCCAGGAACCTCCTGTTTCTGTAGCGCATGTGTTAGTTCGTATCAATAAATGGTCACACCGTATTACTTTTGCTGGTAGACATCATTCCCGGCCTTTTTACGTTCTTGGTACTCTTGGGCACGAACTGGGTCATCCTTGATCCTCTGGCGATATCTAGGGTTTATATGAGCAGCATAACAGGGAAACAAGACGGCCAGATACTCTTTCATCTTGATACGAGATTTCTCTGCCAGTTCTTCCTTTTTCCTGCAAAAATTTGGTCAGGCATTGAAGACTAAGGCACACCGAACTCACTTTTCATGATATCTCGCACAAGCAAGACGTCTAGCAGCAGAGGTACATGATGGCACAGGTGGCATTTTTGGGATATTTGGGCTAAAAAGACCAATAAGACGCCCAGACATGTGCAGGGGACCAAGGAAGGACCAACATGTGAGAATCTTTCATATTTGTGAAAGTTGGAAAAAAGTGTGTTGTGGTAAGAGAAGAGAAGTGGGGTACCTATATGCAGATATGGCACATTTTGGATCGTTTCATGTACAAACACAAATCTCGATGTAGAAATTAGAAGTAATGCAACAAATATTCTTGGACCTACATATGTGTTGAAACTTCAAATTGGCTTCCTCAGATTTTTAAATTATGGCTTGAGGAAGACCCGTTTTCGAGTTGTTGTGTCTAGGGTTGGCAATCACGACTTTTTACGGCAAGTCCAGTGGTGGCATGGGTAGCAAGATTGAGTTCATCACATTTTTTGGTGGCACTCATGGCATTCATCACAAAATTTGTGACCCCAGTGTGGCCAAGATACATGGCATTGGTGGCAAAATAACTAAACGTCCAAGAAATTGCGTAGGAAACAAGTAATTCTACACCCAGCCAGCCTTCAGCTCATCTACCTCTGCCGTCAGCATAGCAAAATAGTCCTTCTCAGATCGAAATCCACGCTCGACCCATCGGAAGAGCGCTCCCGCGGTGTATTGGGTGAATGAATACCGTGTCTCATGCTCGGCAATCTGGGTGTTTGAGTGGAAGATGGCTGCGCTCGGGATGAGGATTGTGCATCCCGGTGGGAACTCCAGGATGAGCTTGCAGTCCCCAAGAATGAGATGCCCGCCCTTCGTTTAGTCAAATGTGCCGAGAGCGGTAATTGCACACCACCTGTATGCGAGGTTGGCGAAGTCGCAGTGCCCAAAGCAGGTACGAGGGCCGAGGTTGAAGGTACACGCCGACCAGATGCTGTTGATGAAGGGCCGCTGGTTCTTGAGATAGAAGGAACCCATGTAGTCAATATAGAACTGGAAGAGGTGCGGCGCCCAGATGGAGAAAAGGCCTGAAGGGATGAGCATGGGCTTAAAGAGAAGGAGAAGGAACACACCTGAGGCAAATTCGGCAAGGTCAATGAAGGCAGTGTTGCTAACCAGGGCTAGAATGACGGTGGTGTTGATAATCCCATTGACGAAGTCACCAGGCTCATCGCGACCAGTCCCGTGAGTGGCTCCCATGGTGAGCGAGGCCCAGTTGCCGCGCCAATGGTAAAGACGAGACTCAGACAGTGAAGCCTGAGCCCGTTGAAACGCTGACTATGGGGCAAGCGGTGAAATAACCACAACACAAACCTTGTAAATGAATACGCGGTTCGATAATGCGACTACAACAACTCAAACACTATAGTCCTCGTGCAAGTTCGGGGTTCCAATCCAGTATAGATTGTGGCAATTTGAACTTTAGTTCTCTTTGGGAAGCAAGACTTTACAGGTCTACAAGTCGTATAGATAAAACTTGCTCGAATCCGTTCTAGGCGCAATCGCAGATAGACAGACGAGATTTTATGTTCAACAGTTTGTATGATGTGGGTCTAGGTTTGGAGATAGTACTCCGATGCGTAACGCAAGTGATTCCTTATGAATCCCGATTCCAATAGTATCCGCGATTGCTAATCCTTGCGAGATTACAACCAATTGTCAAGTCCGATCCGTTTCCTTATATTCCACACGTCCGTTCCGTTTATCCAATATGTCCACGCGTCGTTATAAAGATCCAAATCCAACACAGATAATATTCAAACAGGGAAAACAAACGAAACTTGGTATAGCTTCTGGGTGTCTCCGAATGAATGACTACTCTACCGGTTAAGCGTGAAGTCTAGTAACTTCGCGACCAACAGGTGGGGTGAATTCACTCCCGTTCCTCCCATAACCATCCACTTAAATACGTTACAGGATTCTAAATATAAACGAGACAGATACAAACGTGCAATAGGGTTCAGGGTATATGACTAGTGGTATATCAGCTAGCCAATGAACTCCTGTCAGATATCAAGCGATTAGTAAAATTGAGAGAGATTCGTAAGAAACATCAACGAGCCGAGCTTAGCGATGAGTCAAGATCTACATCGCTTAGAACGATCGTGATGGGATATTGTTGATATGTCAACTTTTAGCCGACCTCCTCGTCAGCACTCCGTTACCCTTCTTGGTAACCATCCGCTCAAATGGTTCCGCCTTGAACCGCTTAAGTGATTTGTTCGAAAATCGTGATAGCCGCCGTTTCCTAGTACCCGAGTACAGTTCCTTAGTCATTTGGTAGATCGACCAAGTCTAGTCCTCTCTTGGCAGTTCTGGAGACGTCAGATGATGCCCAAAATGATCCCTCTGGTTCAGAAGGATGTTCCCTCGTAATAGGCCCTTAGTCAGGGATGTGCAGTAGCCCCAATCCGTTTCCAGGATGGTAAGGCACTTTTCGTGATTGCTCCATTAGCGACTTCCCACTTCAACCCTTTCCCAGGATTGTTGTCCAGCGTCTTTCTAATGGTTTGAGACACATTATATCCCTCTTAGCTAACTGCTCAGGCCAGCATTAGCTCTTTGTGGGATGACGCCGTAATGTAGTGAAGTACATTATAGTACGTTGCAACTCGAGCAGATTTAAATAAATGCCCGGGTGCCCCAATACCAGGTCTGTCACCGTGCAATTTCCATGGCCTCCACCGCTGGGTCATGGACATCTCGCATGAAGTTGGGGGTGTCTGGAATGCCTCCGTACACAGCGCAGACGCGCTTTTCAGAGTCGACAATGGGGTGCGGATTCCTGAAGAGCGGTGAGTCCTAGATGAAAAGGAGATGAAAAAAGAACGAAGGGCGCACCCAGCATCCTTGGGTGCTTTGACCAGCGTGAACCCCGGTTTCGTTGGGTCTGGTCCAAAGAACGTCTCCAACCAGTGAACGATTCCAACTGGGTCGCGCTCCCCAGTGGCGGTGTCAGGCGGAATGCCGTAGTCCTGCAGCCCGATCCAGCCTGTCAATGCAATGTGTACTTTCCGGACCTTGAATCTTGCAGCAATAGACCCGGCTGCTGCACCGACTTTTGTCCGACGTTGGTGTGCAGAGGGGCGAGGGTCCTGGAAGGGGTCGCCCCTGGAGAGAGAGCGTTGAGCTCCGTTGTTGGCCGAAGATGGTGGAATGCGGGAGAGAGGAGTGATCGGGGCAGTGCCACTGTCCGGCTCAGATAAATCTTCACAGCCAATGGCTGCTGCAGCCATGGTGGCAGCCGTGGATGTCGAGAAGCCGGTGGCATGGATGGCAGAGCCTTGCGAAACTGAAGGACATCAGAGCCGTTTGGTGGCATTGGTGGCATGAAGCCAAAAAAAAACAAAAACTTTTCATTTTTGGCGACACCAGGATTTTGAAGCACAGTGGTGGGGTTGGGGAAGGTGAAGGGAGAGTCAAAGGCTGACGTGGCAGCTAAATAGCACCACACCGAATTTTTACGTCTAAATTACTCTTTGTGCCATGGGTGCCATCTGCTGCTTTGTGTGGGCACCCTGCCATCAGTGCCACTGATCAGAACAAGCACGTGACCGCGATGCGGTGATCAAAGTCTTCTCCATCCACGACTCTGAGTGCCACTGCTGCCAAAGCTCAAAATACTGTCGGATTTGGAACGGTAAGTCTTGTTTGGAGCTGGGAGCAATTATTCTGACCATTATTTATTTTCAGATGCCCCCCAAATATCCAATTACTGGAAGGCCAGCATTGCCAATGAACAGCCCCTTGTGCAAAAGTACACGGTCCACCGCACCTGCCCCTGCCAAACCGAAGAAGGGGGCCAAGGCCAAAGCTGCTGCACCTGCCGCCCCATCCCCACCCCCGCCAGTGGCAATGCTTCCAGGTTCATCTAAGACCAGGGCGTCAAGGTGCAGAGTGACCGCCAAAAAGCCACCCACCCCTGAGTCCGAGTCTGAGTCTGAGTCCGAGGAGCTCCCCCTCGACAAGCTCATGTCCATACCGCAGGGGAGGAGGTTGATCTTGGTGGCACCCTTCCTTCTGGCACCACCAACAAGGGTGCTGCACTGGACAAGGAGCACAATGCCGGCGATGGAAATGACACGCCCGAAGACTGTGCCCGATCCGTGTCTCCCACTACCACCAACGAGGATGCCGCAGCTGACGAGGAGCGCGACGGTCACGGTGAGAACACCCTGTCTCCACCCTCCATTACCACTGATACAGGTGCAGTGTCCGAGGGAGAGCCCGTCCAATCCCCACCCACAAGAATGAGCACACTGCATCCCCGCATCCCGAGAGCGAGCGTGCCATATCTCCGTGTTCCGAGAACGAGCGCACCATGTCCCCGCGTTCCGAGAGCGAGCGCACTGTGTCCCCATGTCCTGAGATCGAGTGCTCCCTGCCCCCACGCCCCCAGTCCCCGTCCACCGCTACCACCAAATCAGCATCCACCTCTGCCACCGAAGAACGCGGCAAGTCCCCATCCCCCAGCACCACCGACAAGGGCTTGGCATCTGGCGATGGTGTGGATGTGGGTGCAGATGAGGAGCCGGACTGCCAAGATGACGATGACAACAGTGGCAGCAACAAGGACGGCGACGAGGACGGTGACGAGAACGACAACAAGGACAGCGACGAGGATAAGGACGAGGATGAGGACAACAATAGTGACAACAGCAGCGGGGAACACAACCCCGGAGGCCAGAGCTATCGCGACAGACATCCCCGGGCACCCATGCAGCCACCCAGGCGCCCGAGGGCTGGGAAGGGGAAGTCCATGGCGGAGCAGAATACGGCAATGTTCAAGGGGAAAGAGTTGAAGGCAGCGTGCAAGATCCTCGATGAGAAGGTCGGGGAATTTAAAGACATGCTCGAGGCTCGTGCGGCGGAGCTGTCGGAGCAGCTCAATGTTCCACTTCGCGAGGTGAAGTAGCGGCTTGGGCACGGCACCAGGTACACAGATGGGCGCGACTACAACGAGTTCTCGGCAAAGGTCTGGAAGCGGATGAAGGAGATGAATGTCGGTAAGGACCTACTTTTCTTGTTATTCATTGAAGATGCTGACCGTGCAACTATAGGGAAGCAGAAAGGGGAGCGCATCCAAATGCCAGAGGTGCAGAAGATTGTTCAGGCCAAGGGCGCCAATGCATGGTCTGCAGATGACCTCATGCAGCTCAAGAAGGATTACCTGGCATACCAAGAGAGCAAGAATAAGGGCACTTGCCCCTCCAACAGCTCTGCCGCCAAGGATGCGGGTGCGGTTGCCTGCAATATTTCGAAGGAGGTAAGTTTTGGGTTTTCTTGTGGCACCAGTGGCACTGTGGCATCCATGGCAGCCATGGCTGACCTGTATTTCAGATGGATCTTCTTCAGCACCGCACAGGGGCATGGGCATTTGGTGTCCTGGCTGGTGGGCATGTGAACGACACCATTTCCCCGATGCTTCTCAGCGACCCCGCCAATTTCAAGTTCCTTCAGGAGGTCTACAAGATTGACCCGGTGAAACGCTGACTATGGGGCAAGCGGTGAAATAACCACAACACAAACCTTGTAAATGAATACGCGGTTCGATAATGCGACTACAACAACTCAAACACTATAGTCCTCGTGCAAGTTCGGGGTTCCAATCCAGTATAGATTGTGGCAATTTGAACTTTAGTTCTCTTTGGGAAGCAAGACTTTACAGGTCTACAAGTCGTATAGATAAAACTTGCTCGAATCCGTTCTAGGCGCAATTGCGGATAGACAGACGAGATTTTATGTTCAACAGTTTGTATGATGTGGGTCTAGGTTTGGAGATAGTACTCCGATGCGTAACGCAAGTGATTCCTTATGAATCCCGATTCCAATAGTATCCGCGATTGCTAATCCTTGCGAGATTACAACCAATTGTCAAGTCCGATCCGTTTCCTTATATTCCACACGTCCGTTCCGTTTATCCAATATGTCCACGCGTCGTTATAAAGATCCAAATCCAACACAGATAATATTCAAACAGGGAAAACAATCGAAACTTGGTATAGCTTCTGGGTGTCTCCGAATGAATGCCTACTCAACCTGTTAAGCATGAAGTCTAGTAACTTCGCGTCCAACAGGTGGGGTGAGATTCACTGCTGTTCCTCCCATAACCATCCACTTAAATACGTTACAGGATTCTAAATATAAACGAGGCAGATACAAACGTGCAATAGGGTTCAGGGTATATGACTAGTGGTATGGCAGCTAGCCGATGAACTCCTGTCGGATATCAAGTGATTAGTAAAATTGAGAGAGATTTGTAAGAAACATCAACGAGCCAAGCTTAGCGATGAGTCAAGATCTACATCGCTTAGAACGATCGTGATGGGATATTGTTGATATGTCAACTTTTAGCCGACCTCCTCGTCAGCATTCTGTTACCCTCTTTGGTAACCCTTCGCTTAATTGGTTCCGCTTTGAACCACTCAAGTGATTTGTCTGCAAACCGTGATAGCCGTCGCTTCCCAGTACCTGAGTATGGTTGCTTAGTCAATTGGTAGATCGACCAAGTCCAGCCTTCTCTTGGCAGTTCTGAATACGTCAGATGATGCCTGACAGTAATCCCTCTAGTTCAGATGGATAATCCCTCGTAATACGCCCTTAGTCAGGGATGTGCAGTAGCCCCAATCCGTTTCCAGGATGGTAAGGCACTTTCCGCGATTGCTCCATTAGCGGCTTCCCACGTCAACCCTTTACCAGGATCGTTGTCCAGCGCCTTTCTAATGGTTCGAGACACATTATATCCCTTTTAGCTAACTGCTCAGGCCAGCAATAGCCCTTGTGAGATGACGTCGTAATGTAATGAAGTACATTATAGCATGTTGCAACTCAAGCAGATTTGAATAAATGCCTGGGTGCCCCAATACCAGGTCTGTCACCAGTGTTTTTTTCGATGAAGTACGACAGCTGGACAAACCTGGACGCCCAGGGCATCACCGCTGCGGCTGCTACTTCCAGCGACACCATGCCTGCCGATCTCACTGCACGCAGGTTGGAGGTCGCAAAGATGATCGAGAGCAACCTTCATGCGTTTCTGATCACCTCTTGATTTTACTAATTCCCTGTTTAGGCAATAAAACCAACAACCCCAACGTCAAAATGAACTACAAGGATTACGAGCGGGTCATCCAAGGTGGCCTTGGGTGGATGTTGGTCGGCTGGCCAGAGGGCGCTACCTTTGTGGTGCCCTTCAACTTCAAGGCTGGAGGCACCAGCCACATTGTCACGCTTTGGCAGCGCCTCAAGTCTGGTGCATGCCATTTCGATCCAACGGACTCTGCACTGCGGGCCGACATTCTAGCGAGAACCTCGGGGAAGCGATTGAGGAAGGCAGAGGGGTCGACAGCGAAGCCGAAGTCGGCCAAGGAGGAGCCAGGCGCAGCGGAGACAGATGCCGACACTGATCCCGAGCCTGCTGCGGGGAAGAAGCGGAAGCGGCAGGAGGACAAGGGGGAAGCGCAGGAGGGCGGTTCGGGGAAGAAGTCGGTGGGTGGGAAGAAGGCGAAGCAAGCTGAGGGGAAGGGGAAGGGGAAGGAGAAGGAGAAGATGAAGGAGAAGAAGCAGAAGGGGAAGGAAGACAGCGGTGGGAAGAAACAGAAGCGGGGCGCCGACAGCGAACAAGAGGAGCTGCCGAAGAAGAAGAAGCGCAAGCCCTTCGCCCATCCAACCGGCCACAGGAGTGCCGAGTTTGTGGCCACTGACGACGACGAGCCCGAGGGAAGCACCGCCGGTGGCAGCATGGTCGCTGGTGGCAGTAGTGGCACCAGTGGCAGCAGTGGGGTTGCTGGTGGTGGCACTGGTGGCAATGCGGTCGCTGATGGCAGCGCTGGCCCTGGCACCTCTAGCTCAGATCGCATGCAGGAAAAGAGGGCGAAGGACCTCAAGGCTGCTGCCAAAGCGAAGCAGAGGATGGAGGCGGACATCGCGGCTGACATTGCGTCAGGTAAGATGAAGCCCAAGACGAAGAGGAAGCGCCAGTCGAAGTCCGCCAAGGAGATTGACGAGGACGACTACAATGACAAAGATAGTTCATAGTCGCCAATCTCCGCTCCACCTTCTTTTCCTCCTTGCTGCCTTCTCCTTCCGACTGCCCGCATTTTTTTTCCAACCCACGTACTACTACAATGCCTGCTTGGGCCTGTTGTTTTTATTTTGTTTTACATACACACACGCAAGAAATAAATGCTGTTTTCGTTCCCTCTGTTTGGTGGTGATAAGTAATCTGTGGCACTGGTGGCAATGTCACTGGCCAAATTACAAGTATTTTGGAAGTGATTGGTGGCACTGATGACAATGTCTCCGAAAATGATGAGGTTGCTTTTCAAGGCTTTTCGAGTGATCGGTGACGCCAATAGCTGAATCAGCCGACCACAGGTTGTCTAATAACCTACCTGCGACACAAATGGCTACTCACCTACCTACTGATGCTGTCAAAAATCGACCCGTGGCACTTGTGGCTAATCAACCTAACAAAATTTCCAGATCCTGTTAAAATCGACCCATGGCACGGGTGGCTAATCAATCCCGTCACAAATTTACTGATCCTATGGAAAGCTGGAGCACCACGCTCGTTTGATCCCCGTCGCTTACCCGATAAGGAACTCAGACCATGGTCACTCCGGTGCCCATCACAATGTCAAGATACAAGTCAATCAAATATTGTTTATCACTTCCAAATATGTATTCTACTCAAGTGCATCAATCATCAAGCACACCGGGTTGTTATAGATGCCAACTACCACTCATCGTGGTCAGAATCCTGACCACCCACATCCTCAGAGAACCAGGTGATCAGTGGATCCGCCTCTTCTAAATCCACCAGCCCCACAGGCAACGGCTCATCTCTGTCAATCATGGCATCTAATTGGGAAGATTGAACAGAGTCTGTCGAGAGAGATGTATTCAGAAGACAGCCCATGCATTGGAGTGAAACTGACCTAATCCCAGTCCATTGCGCACACCACCCATATAATATGTCCCATCCGGTCCAATCACATCTGCGCCATTGTGGAGGGGCCGCAGATTAGGGATCAATTCGATATCATCCTTGTAATCATCCCGCGCCATTGTTAGAGCATAGCCCCACTGTTCATCCCTCTCCGCAGGAACACCATGGAGGCTGTCCAGGTGTTGGAACCGAGTTAGAATGTCCATGTATACATCCCAACAATTTGTGCGTGTGACCAACGGTTGTCCAAGTTGCTGATAGATTTGACCGACTATTATTGCAAAGTCTCTTGGCACCAATTCAAACACGTCGTGGTCCGGACGTGCATACAGATTCAGAACCTCGGCAATGGCAATGGGATTGACACGAATCTAAGCAACTAAAATAGCAGAACCAGAATGTAAAAATTAAAAGATTTACCTTAAAGTTCAACGCACCGTAATCCTCCGGTGCCTCGTACATATGGTTGGGAACTCCGTGGGGAAGTACCTTATCTGCACGTTTTGCAGTGTTATTGACCCGATCCCGATACAAGTCAAGCTCCTTTTGAAAAATAAGACTATGGGGATGATCTTAGAAAGCAACAAGGAGGTGAACCGGGAAAACATACGCTTGCAGCAAATTGTTCGGATTGTACCAGCCATTGTTTACGCCAATGTCAAGAATATATTCAAAGCCAGGTGTCCAACGGCGGCGGAACTGAGACAAAGCCAATCTCGGGAATTATTTTCATTCATCCAGCGATGCTGCAAGGTGCCCTCCAAACTCGGATCGTGCCAATGGCGGAGCAGGCTGTGGCCATTGGCAACGCCAAAAATTTCAACACCTGGATCGCTCTGTGATACAAGAGGCATGTCTGACAAGAAAGATGAGTGTTTTATCAAATGGAAGCAGTTAGCCTCACGTCCGGATTCCTCCACCGTATCCAAGTAATAGCTCAGGATGAGACGAGGATTACTGTTGGTCTACCAGATCTTGAGCCATTGGATACGGCCAACAAAGGGCTCCAGACAGGAATGAAGTGCCAATCCGAACTTATATTTCCACTTATCGTGTTGATCAAGGGTCCAAATATCATTGACACCTGCGGACCAGAAGCGTTTGCGTTTGAGACGGTTGGCTCTTCTCTGCCTCAGTAGACCCGGCTCATATTGAGCAGAATACGCTGTTATCGCACTCCTAAATTCGCCGGAATATCTCAGTGCACTGCACGGAAATGAAACAAGAGCTGAGTTTGGGACATTCATGTTTTCTTGGTGGAAGAGTAGGCTGCAAACTTCGCGTTGTTCAGCCTTGGGATATTGGGCTCGCAATCGAATCATAGCAGGCTGGATAGTCTCAGGAGTGTGGGCTTGTTTCCGAGCGCGAAAAAGACCCATGGACTCGCGCAATTCTCGGAAGCGTGTGAGTCTATTTCACAAATGAGTACGTGGACCTTACAGCCAGACAGCCACCCACCCAATGCCATACCTGCTGGTGTCAATGTGCTTGGTGTTTAGGAGCTCGACGATTTGTTTGTCTGTTTTGCGCATCTTCCAGTAATGTAGAATATGCAACTCAACCATTTCAAGTGGTGCTAATTATCGGAAGGATGTCAGAATTCTGACTTTCAAGTACAAGAGAGACGAGAATCATACGCAGAGTTTGCATCATCTCCTTTAAGTTTATCTCCTTTCTGCTTCCTTCTCTCACCGCCGACTTTCAGGATCCCCGAGACACATCTTGATGCGACTGCATTTTTTGCTCATCAATTCATAGGTCCCCTCCCTCGAGTCCGTCAGACTAACGACGACGACAATGAAGAGGTATACTTTGCTCCTCTGTGTCTATAGACCAGCTGCTGATCTACGCTAGATGCCTCCACTCGTTTGAGCTCGTGGCTTGCACAAGTATGTCCCGTGTTTGTAATTGCAGTCTTACTCAAAGTTGAATGAACCACTGCTCTTCCACTGTGTTTCAATTTTTGGTCCATTGAGTCATACTTTGAACCGTCCAACCGATCTGCACATCATTTTCCTTTACCTGACTGTATTTCCACCTGCAATTCACTTGCAATGGCATAACTTGAAATATTCATGTAGCAATGTGAAAACATATATTTCCCTTCTCTGCCGGAGCGTAGCAAAGGCACATCTTGTACCTTTGCAATCAAACGACACCGGAGGTTGACCAAATTTGGAACATGATTTAACCCGGCTGCCGTGCACTATAGGATGGCAAGGTCACTCACCGGGATTAATTATGAGTAATAATACATGGTTACTACCATCCAATTGACATTCGGGATGTGCCAGAATAGAAACTGGAAAAACTGAATCAACTGATGTTGATCCCAACGCATTCCCAACGGGACTATGCCTGCTATGGAATAACTGACTTCATATAGTGCTCTAATTAATATTCCACCTGGCTGGCAGCCGGCGAGTAGGTAGATCAATATAGCCTGGTAAATAATCTTAGCGATGGAGATGGGGTGGCCATGGTCCGACTTCCTTATAGGGTAAGCGACGGGGATCAAATGGGTGTGGTGCTCCGGCTTTCCATAGATCCTGCTAAAATCGACCCGTGGCACACGTGGCTAATTAACCCAGTCACAAAATTTACTGATTCTGGCAAAAATCAACCTGTGGCATGGGTGGCCAATCAACCTGGTCACAAATTTACTGATCCTGCTAAAATTGACCCGTGGCATGGGTAGCTAGTTAACCCAGTCACAAAATTTACTGATCCTGCTAAAATTGACCCGTGGCACGGGTGGCTACTTAACCCAGTGACAAATTTACTGATCCTGCTAAAATTGACCCGTGGCACAGGTGGCTATTTAACCTGGTCACAAAATTTACTGACCCTGCTAAAATTGACCCGTGGCATACATGGCACTAATTGGGTCACATTTTTGGTACTGATCCGGGTCTAAAGGTTTGGTGGCAGCTATGGCACTATTTTGTCACAAAATCACACTTTACTGACCCCCTGCCAAAACCCTTCAAAATCAGTGGCACAGGTGGCCAAAATCCCATTTTTCTCCCTGGCCACCCGTTGGGTGGCTGCTATGGCACCCCTGCCATGACATTTCCGTGGCACAGGCAGTTTGCCTATAACTAATGCATACCTTTGGGGGGGGAAGGTACCCTCTAGTTAGGGGCAATTTGTGGTATTATCAGGTGACGAAAATGCCTACACTTCAGTTTGCATAAACAATGAGAAAAGTTCACACTACCGGGTAACAAGAGGAGTTCGCGAAGGCGACCCCATTTCTTGCCTTCTCTTCAATTCCATCGAGCCTCTGGCCCAAATGATCAGGGTGTCCGACCTGGAAGGATACAAGTGCCCTGGGCGGTAGAGTTATTGTAGCACTATTTGCCGATGACACAACAGTTTTCCTGTCGGAAAGAGATAACTTCGAAGACCTAATGAAAATCCTGACCACCTGGTGTAAGGCCTCAGGAGCTAAGTTCAACACGGGTAAGACCCAAATAATACCGATTGGCCCCAAGCCTTACCGGGCCCGGGTCATAAACACAAGGTGCTTAAACAACAACCAGCCACACCTAGAAGCACACATCCACATAGCGAAAGACAAAGAAGCAATTCGAATCCTAGGAAGTTGGCAGGGAAACGAGACTGACCAAGCAGCCATCTGGGTGCTGACCATCGAGAAAATAGAAAGAAAATTAGAATCCTGGGAGAAGTCTAACCCAACAATAGGTGGACGTACCAAAATTGTGCAGATGTTGGTAGGAGGGATGACCCAGTACCTCACAGCTGTCCAAGGAATGCCAACGGACGTTGAAGAATATCTTGACAAGAGAATTAAAAACTTTGTCTGGGCAGGAAAAAAGAAAGCTCCCATTGATCACGACATTATGTACCTCCCTGAAAGCGAAGGGGGGAGAGACCTGCTATCTATCAAAGACCGAAACTCGGCTATTGAACTCAAGAACCCGAGAGACTTCCTTACTGCAGAAGGAGAAAAAAGAGCGAAATGGTGCTCCTTATCAGATAACCGGCTCAGGAAGAATAGGGAACTCAGTGGTAGACCCCGAAATAAGAGATAGCCCCTTTAAACAAACCTGGAAACCGCTGCAAAAGTGCCTGCCAAGGCCCCTGAAGAAGATGCTACAAACAGCAAGGAAATTTAAACTCACCTTTGATACACTCGCATTATCCAAAGATATCAAGGAGGAACTGCCGATATACTTCCACATGGGAGGGAACCGTGACATGACACGACGAAATAACTCAAAATGTGCAAAGTGCTTGAGAGACTTCCACGAAGTTCAGGCCACAGGCGATGTCCTAGCCATAGTGGGGAGGGACTATCAGGGCCATAGTAGGCGCCGCAACTGTGCCTGTCGTACTTGCCGAGAGGATCAGCTTAGGGGGTGCTCAGCCCCGTACCTGTGCCTAGAGGAAGCGAGCAAGATGCTGGACTGCCTGTATGAAAAATGGGACCCGAGAATAGAAGTAAATCAACGAACACGAGGAATTTAAACAGAAGAACACCGACGCTATAGAAGCAGACGATCCAGTCCTCTTTGACCCGAGCATACACCTAGAGTATCGAGTTGACGGTTTCCGCATTTTTGGCAAAGCTTGCAAGCCTACTCCCGCACATCAAATCGAGCCTTTAGAAGACGAAGAAGAACAGGAAGAGGAAACCATATATATTGGAAACTCACATAGATTGGACAGTGATGGCGATAACCTTTCGGTTGGAAGTATATGGTACAACCAGGACAACAAGAGGAACATGCCAGTCATAGTCCCGAGAGAACTGGCATCCCCCGATGCAGGAGCTGCAATACTGCAAGCAATCCAGAGGACACCTATCTCAGTGATGCTAAATTTCAAGATTCAATCAAAAAGACTAGTCAAATGCCTGACGACAGACCTAATGAAATGCGAGGACTCTGACTGGGCAGAAATTGAGACAAGTAACCTGCTAAAACCAATAATCGCATGCCTCCGAGGACGAGGAACCAAATGCATGTTCCCAAGGACAACCGGGCAATGAAGAAAGCCCTGGCATTGCTTGAACCAGACCCGAACCTGGAGGACCCAACAGACATTATAACGGACATCCCACCCGAGTATAGTGTGAGCGGCTTGAAACTGAGCAAAGGAACCCAATGATCCTTCTACCAGGCAATTAAAGAAAAATGCCTGGCACCCAATAGAGAAATAACCAGGATAATGGTGGGCAGAACCAAATGCGAAGCAGAGGAGCTTGCTGGTAGAACCACAACAGATGCCGAGATCTGGACATCTCTATACCACCCGGATCTGACAATAACAACGAGAGACTTCCTGTGGAAGTGTATGCACCAAGCGTACAAGGCAGGCGAATACTGGAGAAACATACCGAATTTTGAGCACTGGGCACTATGCCAACATTGCCAGGTGGACGACAACTTGGACCACATCATGACACAGTGTGAAGCTCCGGGGCGAGAAATCCTTTGGAATTTGGCCAAGAAACTATGGGAAATGAAAGGATACCAATGGCCCGAGATCTCCTTGGGGCGTGTCCTAGCTTGCGGCTTTGCTGAGGTCGAAGATGCGAATGGCAAGAGAGATAGAGGCGCGGACCGGCTATACCGGATCCTAGTATCCGAGACGGCTCACCTTATATGGAAACTCCGCTGTCTACGCGTGATTGAGTGGGGAAGTGACACCGGGGGCAAAAGCCGAGGCACCTGGAATCCAGGTGCCTCCGAGGCATGTGGTCCGTAGGTGCCATCAGTCTAACAAAGAGTCCTTTGACTCTTGTTCACAAAGCAAAATCTCTTGTCTAAGTAGATAGTAAATATATATATCGTTAATTTTAAGTAGTTATTATTCCCTTTACGCGTTGAAGCACCGCACAACAAAAGTTTGTCATGGTGACCCGTGGGTGACCCGCGAGACACCCGCCAATGCCGTGGCAAATATGCCGTCCAACGGCATGATGCGTGCCGTAGACCTGTCGCGACCTCGTGATGAGGAGAACACAAAGACCCTTGAGACTCAAGGCAGGCCGGCTCGGACCTGGAGTCAAGCTGACTCGAAACTCACCACCACACTGCCATTGGTCCCCGCACAGCCGCCCTGAGGCGGGTGCCCGCCTCGCACCCATCCCACGCACCGCTTGTCAGTGCTTGGCGAAACGCCAATGTGCTTTATGCATGCTGTCTTTGTTGGGACTCGACTCAACCTGCCCGTCACCTTTGTCGGCACGCGGACCCATCTGCTTGTCGCCCTTTTCCACACACGAACCCACCCGCTCGTCGCCATTGTCCGCACGAGAGCCCTCCTGCCCGTCGTCTTTGTAGACGCCCTACCTCCACCCGCTCGCCGTCTTTGTCGGGCAACCATCCCCCCCGCGCCTCGGCATTGTTGGGTGATTATACTCCCCGCACGTCGTTTTTGTCAGTCCATCACCCCCTCCCGTACGGCGTCTTGATCGGCACGTTCCCACGCCTTTGTCCTCCACATTTGTCCTCTTTGTCTACCCCGCCGGCCGCCCGACCCCTACACTTCTGATGCCACCTAACTGGGTGGTCTGGGCACCACCAAGAGCACCACTAATTTGCGCTGCCAAGATTCGAGAAACTCTGCAGTGCCTTTTCTACTGTGGAGATGTTCACATTCGTATCTCCAACGTCTCGGTATGCACCCTATCCTCTCACGATTCCATCGGATTCGCGTCCTAGTATTTTGGCCCAGCCATTAATAAATTCTGCGGATTTCACAGCAAGCCCGGGAGGTCACTGCTTGTGGTGCTCGACTTTTACACTCCCGCAGATAAAAGGTGCATGCCATTTCGACTTTTGTGGTAAGTCCATCTCCCAACCGGTCGACATTTGAAAACTTGTATGCCAACCCACTAGGTGGTTTGTATTCCACATCTCACCCCTCGCTCGATATGCTTTCACAGTTAGGTGTCTTGTAAAAATTGCAATTAGCACAGATGGTAGCGCGTGAATCTACGCCACAATTTGTCTTGCGTCTTCATCCCACTCCCTGAACAACCGCAAACGCAACCTTGGCCTTTGACTCCCTTCCATTCATAACGGCGTGGGATCCGTCTGGCATTTCCTTCTAGGCGTGAACCAGTTGGCCTTGCTTGCTTTCTTTCAGACCTTTCTACTTTCAGGTTTTATGCAGCTTGCAGCCTACATAACGACTCCTCTGCGGGTGTCGTGCAGTCTATATCTGAATATATCAGTGTACACATGTCCTCGACAATTATAAACGGGACTGATGAACGCGCGCAGATTAGCTTCAGCATGTTCGAGAAAGGCCGATCGTCAAGTTCCAGCGTGGCCTCCCAAATCAAATAACCCAATTGTAGACAGAACGCAAGCAGTATCGCCATGCTAGGCTTCTTTCGGTCTGCTCTGATGGCCGTTGCTGCTTAACGACAGCCCAGACTATGACACCTCGACTCGGGGAAGAACATCTTTCTTTGGACGCGGTCCGTCTCTGATACTGCGATTTGGGATTTCTGACCGACCACCTGAACAGAAAACCTGCGGAAGGATAATTGACGGAGTGGGCGCCTGTGAGCATCCCGAAATATTTGACTGCCACCGCTCACTCCTACTCTTGCAAGCTGGCTCAGCCGCAATCATCAGCGCGGTTCAACCCGCATATCCTATCGCGCCATTTTAAAATTTGTTTTCCGCAAGTGAGTGACATCTTTCTCCCTCTTCCTAAATGCTCATAGAACCCTCTTCTACCTAATCGAACTTCGAATTCTGCTCGGGCTGGCGCGGTGGCCGTGTAACCAGAATATCGTACCATTCTACTTACTTACATCCACGCGCACGCTTACCTGCGCTTACCTCCCTTTGCCCACTCTGACCCGAAGCTTGCTTGCATTGAGCAGCCTGTGGGGTGTCGCATCAGTGCCCGATAGGCATAGGCTCGCGCTCGGCGCACCCGGCCGCCAATATGCTTCTTTCTGAGGCCATCACCATCAGCGCCGCACTTGCCCAGCGCCGGCTGCGGCATCCATGGTTTGGACTCGATGCTCTTTCGGCTCAATGCCGTTCAGATGACGGCGTCCCCACTTGCGCCTTTGAATCGCGCCTCGCACATCGTCGATCGGCGCAGGCAGGCTCGCGCCCCTCTACATATGTTCGTGCGCCACCATCCTCGAATGGTCCCCGCTAGCGCTTCTTGTGCTTCAGCCGCGCTAGTAGAACATTGGCCGCACTTCTGTGTGAATGTTTATTCAGATGCGCCTCTTCTCGTGCTTTCCGTTCCCCGTCACAAGCCAACCACACCCAAGTCGCGAGTGCGATCCTTCATCAAGGAAACGGTTGTACATGTCCTCTTTCTTGCCACTTGCATACATCGAACCACCCTTGAACCCCAGCCCGCACCCGCAATTTTGAGTCATTCCATTTTACATGCACACCCATCCATCCATCCATCACCCCTCAAAGCATGTATAATTATCTTCTTCGACTTCCCTCCAACAACACCCTGCATTGAACGCCGGCCTTCTCTCGTTCACATGCAAGCAAGCTCCACATTTCACCCATGGTTTGCTGGCTCGTCGTCGCCTCGAAGGCTATCGGACGACTTTTGTGCGCGCGCCTTCGATGATGTTCGCGTTCTATCAATCAATTGCTGGTCGCTTCCATCCCTGTGGCTCGCATCGCATTCTATGGGGGAGCTCGAAGTCTATCGCTGGTTCGCCTGGCTCGCTCACGACCTATCGGCGCTTTTTCCTCCTGCTTCTTAGCTGCTTCCAGTCTTTAACCCACCTTCCCCTCCATCAAGCAATTGGCTTTCCCGGAATGTCCACTAGCTCCATCTTCGACTTCCATCATCACTGCCTCAGCTTATCCACCTGTTCGGCCGAGCAGCAAGCCAACCCCCCGAATCACCGGGAATTTAATATCAGTGGTACACGTATACCTATGTACGTACATACTCCCTTCCCTTCCCTACGTCCAATTTAATTCAACCGGAGTCAAACTGAAGTTCTGTGTTCTGTCTGCATTTTTTCGCTGCTACGGTGTGACATAGTATGCAGCGCATCGATGCTCTCGCCCGTGTAATGTACTCGGAATGGTTCTTTGAGCTGCAGTGAGGTCAGATTTAGCTGAATATTCGATTCTAATTCGTTGGCCTTCAGTCACGAAACCTCATACCAAATCACTTTTCTTCGACAGATTCTCCGCGCCGGCCCTCTCCCACTTCTTTTGGTTCAAGGAAGGGACAATGATCATAGCCTAAAATTCCATCAGTCGCGCTTCTGTCGGCCACCATCATATTATCTACCCCGTACGGCAATCTACCCCGTACGGCACCCGACGAGGATCGTCGATGGATGCGCTGATGTTGAATGCTGACCGCTCGTGGCGGGAAATCGGAGCATTTAACAGCTGACCCGAAGTGCACAGAACATCGACTGGATTGAACATTCCTCGACCACCGTCATGTACACGCGGGGTTCGTGGATGAACCCGTTTTGAACACCGGCGGGGATCGAAGGTTGATTTACTCGTATAAAGCGGAGAAATACCATTGGAAATACCATTGTGCAGAAACGAAGATGGCCGATGGATACACTCACGCCGCTGTGGGCGGAAAATCAACCCGGGATCCGCGTTCGAAGAACTATCAATATTAAATCAGTGGCACACGCGACGAGGACCCTCCACGGATGCGCACAGGTGGATTGAACGCCGGCCGTCGTGGGCGGAGGATCAGCGCAACCGACTCACGATTGGGGATGGAATTGAGGAGAAGCGGGGATCGTAGTGATGTTACAGTTGTTTTGAACACTGGTTAGGCCGTCGACGACATAGGTAGGTGTCCAGGACGAGCAGATGGGTCCGCGTGCCGACAAAGGTGACGGGCAGGTTGAGTTGAGTCCCAACAAAGACAGCATGCATAAAGCACATCGGCGTTTCGCCAAGCACTGACAAGCGGTGCATGGGATGGGCGCGAGGCGGGCACCTGCCTCAGGGCGGCTGTGCGGGGACCAATGGCAGTGTGGTGGTGAGTTTCGAGTCAGCTTGACTCCAGGTCCGAGCCGGCCTGCCTTGAGTCTCAAGGGTCTTTGTGTTCTCCTCATCACGAGGTCGCGACAGGTCTACGGCACGTATCATGCCGTTGGACGGCATATTTGCCACGGCATTGGCGGGTGTCTCGCGGATCACCCACGGGTCACCATGACAAACTTTTGTTGTGCGGTGCTTCAACGCGTAAAGGGAACAATAACTACTTAAAATTAACAATATATATATGTACTATCTACTTAAACAATGGATTTTGCTTTGTGAACAAGAGTCAAAGGACTCTTTGTTAGACCGATGGCACCTATGGACCACATGCCTCGGAGGCACCTGGATTCCAGGTGCCTCGGCTTTTGCCCCCGGTGTGACCCATCCCGGTATTTCTCCGAATTTGAAATACACAACCGCTGGCTTGCCTGCATCAACGCATGCGTGCGCACAGACATCCTGCTCACCGACAGAAAGAAATTTGGAAACCGGGCTCTTAATTTCAAGAGAGTTCTAAATACATGGAGACGTGTCCTCAAAGATGCCGAAAATCTCGCTGACACAAAGATCAGTGAGTCTAGGGCTTTAGTGGGCATCGCTCCTCTCTGTCCTCCGGGATGGAACCAGTAGTTCGCTACTGGGGAGGTAGGTGAGTCCCACACTGCCATACACCGGTGTACATCAAGTATTTACCTAATTTACCTAGGGACCACTAATTTTTCTCTCCGACAGCCCAGGCTGCGAGAAAAAGCGCACGGAGAGGGACTGATGTTATCAGGCTGCCCTTCGTTCATCACTCCACAAAAAAAAAAAAAAAAACAAAAAAAAGTATGTATCCTTGCTCTCGGGGCGTTCAAAGATTCAATGGCAGCGCGGCTCATTCAGCGAGATTTCGGTATCATCCGAACCGTTAGATTAAAATGCATCGCTTGGAGCTTGCTCCAGGCAGATTCGTTAGGACGAATTTGAGGCACTTGATGCCGCACTTCTTTCCTGGAGGCCTGTCAGCCATTGTTCAACCTCTTTGTTCTTGTTTGCTGCCAGCCTCGCTTCATATTTTTCTACATATGTAACCGTCCCGTTCTTGCACAACAGACGCAAATGGCCCCGAACGGGTCGATGGATTTGCATCAGGAAAAACCTCCCTGGAAAAATTCTGCAATTTTTCCGAAAATTTTCTCTTGGCCAAAAAGATTCTGATATTTTTCGCTATTTTGGTGAAATTTCCAGAAGTTTGACTGGAATATGTCCACAATTGCAACATTTTGAGAATCCCAGGAAACATTTACACCAAATTTCTCAAATGTTCATTGCCTTCCTCAAGTACACAAAGCAGCCGGGGGGGCATGATTGCATCGCTCGAGAGTCCAAAACCCCGGCCATTAGAAACAATCTGTTCCTGGCGGCAGTGATTCAAGCAAGTAAAGAAAGAGCTATTTTCCGGTCAGACTGCCAGTCGTGACGAACTTGCAATTGAAGTTGACGTGTTGACGTGCGAAAGGCAAGGGAAGACAGGCCCTAAACCAAGATCGGCTATCGGATTGCTGATCGGCCGACGTCAAACAGCCGGCCATGTCACGTGGTGGTAGTTTATATGGTTTGACAGCGCCACGTCAGCCACAGCTCTTCCTTTCCGCCCACTTTTTCCCTCACCCTCATCCCTCTTTGTTTCTTCACTCCTCTCTCCACCATCTTTCCGGGATTCCAATCCTTCTCTCCTGTGCACCAGCACACTTGCCGAGACCCCGAATTGGAGCCGGTCAGCAAGTAGGATGGTGAGTGCTGTGAAAATGTGCAGCCTACATAGTCTCATGTCGCACACAGCTATTGACGTCAACGTCGCGACCTGATTCTCTCCTCCTATCCCTCAGTCTACTCGGTGTGTATCGCTGTGCATTCGTCCAACTGTCACTGACAGCCCCCAGACATCCAGCTTTCATCACATGTGGGGGCACCCTGCTCTATGCATGGTGTGTGAACCTTCTGCCGATCCACTACACCTCTCATTGCTTACACCTCTCAGCTCCTAGCAGCGAACATTGCAATTGGCTGTCACACAGGCCAAACCACTGCAGTGTGGTGTTCCCAGCCCGGGATTGCCGCGTGGAGTGTCTGTATGTCTCTGTCACAATTTCCCCTTCATTCGTGCTTCTGATTACTATTTACAGCCTTTCCACACGTTCGCTATCTGCCTGTACATGTCAAGATGTTGGCAGCCGTCTTCTTTCCTTGGAATATTGGAATTGGCTGGCTGTCAATAGAATTCTACCTAGTGCCATGAAATATATCTCATTTCTTAACTTCCCTTGTGCTCTGAGGTTCAGAAAGCGATGCAAAATTCAACGAAATCTGCGTGAAATTTGGCCCAAAAGTTACCAAATTGCGAGAATTCTCGGGGGGAGAACATATTTTGGCACAATTGTGCTCACTCGCGAAACTTGTGCTATTTTCGCACATTTGGACGAAAAATATCACAAAATTCGCATAAATACCAGGGGAGGGTTTCCCTGATGTGTGCTGATGGATTGTGGTACATATTATCTCGCCCGCTTCTGGACCGGTCACAGAACTCTCAGGTGTGGAGAATAATGGTTCAATTCCGTGGGGCTCGCTGTGAACTAAACAAGCCGGATGCAGAGGCTGGTGTCCCTCATTTCGGCCATTTTGGGCCAAATGTGGCCAAAGTATCCGATCGGGCTTGGCGGGCTATCGACTGATTACGCAATCCGGTGGCTGTCACCTCACACGTGCCCTCGACACGTCTCCACGCGTCTCTGCTGCACGCCATTACGCACCCTGACATGCCGCAATACTCAAGGGATAGGTGCGTAGAACGTTCTCAGCTGTGCCTCAACACGGTACCAAGCTTGAATTTGTAGCGAGATACAATCTCTTGTTTGCGATGCATGCTGGCAAGGGCCTTTCTCAGCGGAGTCTTTCGAGAAGCTGCTAGGTGGCAACGAGATCCACCATTGCACGACTTGGAGCAAGATCAGGGAGTCGATAGAAGGCGGGTGCGGATTCTGCACCTTGCTCCTTGACGGCGATGAGGACACGCCGGACTCGGACGGCGAGGCCAAGATTTACATATCACTCAGCACAAGCGACAACACCGATCATATCTCCCCGTCGGGAGTGCAGATTCTTGGTATTGATATTGATGGTTGGTACTCAGCCAATCTCTACTGGTTGTACACATCCTCTGGTATGCATTTTAAAGTCCGCGGCAGCTTACTGTTTCTGTCGTGATGTGAGCTTACTTATTCATGTTTAGATGACCCCGCTGCGAATGCAATTGTCGCCAAAAATCCCATTGTACAAGTGGACACCGCAGAAGCAATCGGCTGGGCCCGGAACTGCATTGCACGGTGTCTAAGAGAACACTCTGATTGTCCAAAACCCGCCGAAGGCACTCCGCTTCCAACTCGCGTGATCGATTGTGCTGAAGTCGATCATCCGCGGCTCTTTGTTACAGAGGGTCAAACGAGAGCATATGCCGCCTTGAGCTACGTTTGGGGACAAAGCCAGCCGAACTCTTTGCGCGTAGACAATTTGGAGGCATACACATGCAGTATCGATGTCACACTGATTCCTCAGACCATCCGCGATGCCATCAAGGTAACATGTGATGTGGGCCTGCGTTATCTATGGGTCGACTCCCTGTGCATCATGCAAGACTCTCGCGAAGACAAGTCTAGAGAGATCGCATGCATGCGTACCATATACCACAACGCATACATCACCATCATTGCTGCTAGGGCTCCCACCGTTTCGTCTGGGTTTTTGCAAGATCTCCCTACTGCGCAACACATGCGTCTGCCTTTCCGTTTGGGCGACGGTGGCTTGGGTACTGTGGCTATCATACCTGAAGCGGAGCGTTACGATGACAATGCAGACCCCGTTAACCAGCGCGCTTGGTGCCTGGAGGAGCGACTCCTCTCCCCGAGACGGCTTGTTTTTGGGTCTGATTCACTTCAGTACCACTGCCAGACCTCCGCCCTCGCATACGACAAGGCTATTATGACACCGCGCGTGGCCGAGAGGCTTCCCCCTCCCCTCCTAGATTCCGATAGTGATCTCGCTGCTTGGCGGGCTAGCCCAGTGCTATGGCAGAAGCGTCGCGTGCGCTGGGCGTGGATGGATGCACTGAGGAATTACACCCGTCGGGCACTTACCCACCAGCGTGACAAGCTCGTCGCTCTCGGAGGCGTTGCGGAGCAATTCCAGAGGCTTTGGGACAGTGGACGATATCTGGCCGGGCTTTGGGAGGAAACACTTACACACGATCTCCTTTGGTTTGCCGATCCCGAATCCCCGCTCCTCCCGCGGTGTTCACAATACCTCGCCCCGACATGGTCATGGGCATCTGTCGATTCACCCATTTATGGAGCGTCAGGGTTGGATGACCGCATTGACCCGAGCTATGGAGGTGATATAAGCGCATGCGAGATCATTGGCTGTACACTCATGTTGAAGGATCCGCACCTCAACTTCGGCGGAGTGACATCAGGCAAACTGGCCCTGCGGGCCCCTATGCTCAAAGTCGAATGGCAAGCTTGTGTAGCGGAGAACGTGCTTCTATTTTCGCCGGAAGGCCATGAACATACCTTCTGCGTGCTGGAAGCTGACCTCGGAAAGTCCCAGTCGAAGCTGCGGTGTGCAGTCGTGCATGTCGACGTTCATGAACCACTCACGGACGAAGTGCGGGCTGTCCCAATTAGATGGAACAGAACAGAGTGTTATGTTGCGGGCATTTTTCTTGCTCCTGCTGGAGAGGGAAAGGCGCAGCGTATTGGATTCTGGGAATCCTCAGGAGCGGACGAGATACCTGGGGACAATTCGGACGCTATATTTTCGCATATCAACGAGTCAAAGGCAGATTGGCAAACCGTTGAAATCATCTGATTATCTTCCCAAGTAGTACTTCTATGCCATGCTTCACATTATTGTAATAGACAGGTTGTGCAAAAGCCGCACGAGCCACATGCGGCTTTTGGTTGTTCACTACATTCAAGGGTGGCCGAAACACAGTTTGGGTAGTTGAGTTTAGATATGCATAGACATGTTTAGTCGGCCACACAGATCCCGTTTAGACGACTATACACAGTGTCCAGATAGCTGGGTGTAGCCTAGCGTAGACAACTACGCAGAGTCTGTATATGTCAGTGTAGTGAGGGTAGGTATATCCGCAGAGCTGCACACACTAGAGTTTCTCTTGCCAGCTAAACATCCGCAGCGGTTGTTGTTACAGTATCTTAATCCTGTGGAGATGACTACACAGACCTACCACAACCTACACTGACCTACGCTGACATGCACTGACATACACTGACCTGCCCAGAGCTATACAGAGCTACACAGAGCCTGTCCAGCCACCTACACAAAGCGATCTGTGGAGGTCTGCGTAGGTACCTGAACCAAGCCTCTGTGCAGGGAGGGTCTGAATGCAGTGATTGTGCAAAGCTGCATGAGATTTATATTAGAGAAGTTGTGCAATTCCAGTGATGTATAGAAGCACAAGAGCACACCTCCACAGGCCGCATTGCACAGCCGCATGCGGCTTTGCACAACCTCTCTATTCCTTGAGTCAAATACCATTGTTATTTCTCCACACTAGTATTGTGTGCCCGACACTTCCAAATCTGCAGTATAGTTCAATTTGTCGGCCAGGAAAGCGCGGGAAAGCAATATTTTGACATGGGACCGGAAATTGATGCACTACATCCGGGCTGCGTTTTTCCCTGTTTCTGTGGACTCCACATGGCTAATCTAAATCAGAGGGATTCACACACTTAAATGGCATGTATTCTATCGAAATACATACTGCCTAGGTCCAAAATTCATTTCTTCCGGCATGGCTTTGCATTTCAAACCGGCACGCGAGGTAAAGGACAGCCTCGAGACCGATTTACTCGATAACAATTCCAACAACGTGCTCCCCCGCATAGGCCGCAACGTCCAGCAAAAATCCAATAGTGTCACAAAACACCGTGCAACCACTCAAAAGACTGCGGAAGCGGACGAGCTTCAGGCCCGGGTCGACGCCGCAAAGGCGGCGAAGAACGTAACGGACCAGGCGGTCGAGGATGCGCAGACCGCGTTGTCTGCCAGCGAATGGAACATCCACGAGGCGGAAGTCCGGTAAAGGTAAGATGATGGCAGCGTGATACATCCCGCAATTCCAGGCTTCGTCCTCGGGACGTGTGCTCTCCCCTCGGCGCACCTCACAGATGGTAAGTGCTTCTAACTTGTCTGAAGCTCTGCCATTTCTGATGTTGAACCGGATCTCACCCCCGTCACAGCTACGATTTCGGCGCTGCCAGTGCTATTTATCGATCCTTCGCCGGCACCCGCACGCGTGGATTTCGCGCTGCCATTCGACTTCGGCGACGACCTGGCGTGGCTAGATAACCTCGGGTTCGTGTCCAAGACATCTCAACCCCTCGATGTGTCTCTTAACAACGTTTCATTCGCGAATACCGTCCCGAACGATAAGCCTGGGGGCACGGAGTTTCAGCTCGATGCTAATGGCGAGTTAGATTGGTTCTTTGCGAGCGTGTCTTAGGGCAGTTGTGATTTCACCGCTCCCTCGAGTCAGCTCGACTGGAACGCCAGGGGGGCTGATTCTCTCGACCCATCTTCTTCGACCGGCGCCGGGGGGATCAATTTCGAAGGGTGGGATACAGACATTGTTTCCGCCGAGCCTGAGCTTCCAATTTTACCCCCACCCCCCGCGTTGTCCCCATACTCGTCTCCCGCTGCTCTCCAAGCAATCTCACCTCCTCCCATCGAAGTCTTGAATGCCGACATTGATGGACACAACATTGTTCATTTTTCATGCACTCGGAATCCGACCGACCGTGTGTTGGAAACTGTTGGAACTGCTGTTCAAAGCAAGGCAAAAAAACCGAAGAGTAAACGGGTGAGTTTCTGTGGTGTGTTTATCTATTGTTACTTACCTTCTTGCTTATTCCTCTCCCTCAGTGATCTAGGGTTGTGGTTCTGTGTCCATGTCAATCATCAAATGAATTACTTACATATATGTATTTTTTTCATACAATATGTGGAGTCTTTGAATCAACATTGGAATAATGAAAATGCGAAAGGCCTTATGGGACCGAACCGACAGTGGTGCAAGTGGCATGCGGATGCGCCACAGTGGCGCGACATCGCCAAGAGTGGCGCAACTCGTCCATGCTAGCCGACGAGTCTGAGTCTGAGTGTGGCATAGTTGGTTGATCCCCCTTTTGCGGCACAACCTGTCTCAACAACCATATGGAGTTTGATTAATCAATTCCTGTCTGAACACAAAATCAGGTTTTGCGTCGAGACACATAATGATTAATCAAACTTCATATAGATTCTTTGGACATTTGATGCACTCACCATTTCGGAGGGATCTGTCTCACTTGTTTAGGGTCGTTGATGATGCCTTCTCCGGTGCTGGGCATGATTTTGAAGACGGGAAGGGTGTAAAGTGTTTCAACTTCGATGAGATCATTCGCTGACCCATCGTCATGAAAGACGGGCACGCCACATGTACAACAGCTTGGTCTCCGAGAGTCAGGCCCAGAATTGATGAAATTCCAACACAAAACTACATAGTTCCCCTCGTTCTACACACATACGCCGAAACACGATAGCCAAATCCTGAAGCAAATATTAATTTCTCTCTTTTCCACGAGATCGCCGCAAGGAATAGCTAGATTTCATCCCCACAGAATCTCCTGAACTAGCGTCATCCAATAGCAATTGCTTTTCAGTGTGTCGCACAAGGAATAAAAAAGAGCAGAGTTGGTACACGAAGCGACGTCACAGGTTCTGTCAGACCGCGATCGCCAAAACCAAAGCGGGGGCTTGGAACGCGCATCCCAACACGATTATACAAGAACGCGTAAAATCCAAAAACACTCGCTCCACCGTCAAAGTTTGTCTTGAGGACGAGGATAACCTTTAGCAAAGGTAATCTTCTGTGAGGATAATCTTCGGCAATGGTTCGCTTCGCTTGCCATATTCCAACACTCCCCCTCAAGCATAGCGGAGCCTGAGCTTGGTAACAAAGTACTTCAGCTTGGGTCGTGGTAAATATGTCTGCGGTCATTTCATCCAGATGCATCGGACAATGGGATACGGAGATCTGTTGGTTTTGAATTGTCTCCTGAATAAAGTAGTATCGGAGAACGATGTGCTTGGTGCTCTCGTGGAATTGGTTGTCCTTCGAGAGTGTTATTGCCAACAGGTTGTCACAATACACTTCACTTCGCTTGCCACAACCCAACAGAAGGTGGAGTCATGCAATGGATGCTGACTTGCATATGAGAAGGCGCTTGTGGTGGATATTGTACGAGCAACACTTGTTTATTCCATCCTCCAAACCAACCATCATTACATGCCTATGCAACGTATACCAAAAAATCATTCAAATATTATAGTTCTTTTTAGAGAGTGTATAAAGTAACTTGTGGCAGCTAACTTGAACTTTGATCGCCAGTTCGATTTGGCGGGGCTAACTTTATGGTACTTTATTTTACTTTTCCCACGCTTGGCAAATCTAACTTGTACTGTTCGCTTATTTTTCCTTTCCGAGGTTGCATCTTGTTCTTTCTTTCATCGAACCCCTCATCATTCACCTCTTCTATACAAAACTTACCCATTTAGTTTGATTTGTACGCACTCTGCTCATTTCCTCATTCCTTTTCTGTAGGCACAACTTTCTATATAATTGAAGTGACTCTAAGCCATGCCACGCACATATCATTCTCATGTATTCTTTGGCCCATGAGTATATATAACAGGGTAAGTCTTAGTCCATCAATTGTTTGTGGAGTCGAGTCCAGGCCGTGCAGGAGGCGAAGATATGTGTTTTCTAGCTTTGCTTAAATATATCTCGTTCTACATGCCTTACATGGTCGTAATATCTGTAACCGCACCGTACCGCAATTGTAAGAGCACCTTTAGTGAGTTGTAGGCGGAAAGCCAAAGTACTAGTCGCAGAATACCAAATGATTTGGATACTGCTGAAGCCAAACAGGACCCAGACCAAACTCGCTTTACTTATTAATTCTGCTACACTTCGAGTTACTGTCACTTTGATTCAATAACAAAAAAAAAATCAACCACAGGCACACCGGAGCTCGCGGATGTTTGGTGATGTCTTTACACTTGGTTTTAGTTGTTCTAATCCCGAATGATAAACTGACTGAGATAATGGCACGGGGATGGCCGAACTCGCATTTTCCGTGAAAGAAAATTGAGTGTTAAAACAAAGTGGATGTGGGCAAAGCCTAAGACATGCAATAATCACCGGTAGGGCGCTGTAGGGTGCGAAAACCTGAAGCACTAATTGTGAAAGCCGAATAGCTCGCAAAGAAAAAGCCCTAGACTTGTTTCAGTTCGCTTATTTACCTCTGCTTACACATTGACTTACTATTGCTTGAAGTTACTTCAAGTTACTTCAAGTTACTTGGAAGTAACTTGCCCCGCCAAGTTAGATCAATGCAATGAGACAAAGTAACTTATGCCATCAGATGGCATCAAATCCCGCCAAGTTTGTCAAGCTATAGTCGCGAGACCGTGAATTGGCACTTGGCATGACCTCACAAAGCTGAAATAGATTCTGGGGTACCTATTACACATGTAACTTGAAGTTACTTAAGTTACTTGCAAGTTACTTACAAGTTACTTAAGTTACTTACAAGTAACTTTGTTGTACTTTACTTTACTTGTCTGCCACAAGTAAAGTAAAGTTAGTTTTGTAGGGCTAAGTTAGTTTGTCTAAGTAACTTTGTTAACCATCCTTATTCTGAATTTCCCAAAAAGAGCACAATTTTGCTGCTCCAATGAAAACCTGCATCAGGAAAATGCCCCCCTGGCAATTTGGTGGGTTTGGCGCGAATTTCCCCCAACTTGGCCTTTTTTGGACCAAATTGCTTTGATTGCCTTGATTGCCTCGCTTTGGATCCCCCCGCCAAATTACCTCCAACTTGCCGGCAATTCGGACCGCTTTCCGAGAAATCTTCTGCACATTCCCGACCAAATACTCTTGGTTTTCCCTCACTCGCACATTCAATTACATAAAAATGTTGCATTAGAATGTGTCTAAAGTACAGTGGACATTGCAAACTACGTGCGAACGTGTATACGAATCAAGGTAGTTAGATTATAGACATGATTGACAAAGGAACATCAACGAGCTGGAGGAGGGTTGCCACGCTGCCAGAGCTATGATCAGCTATTACGGTTTGCCCTGAAATAGTTTAGGTTGCGTCGTGAACCTATAAATTGTACTCACCTCACTACATTATGTAATGAAGTAGATACACTGGATGTCCCGACCGAACAAACCGGAGACTTCATCTTCCAACCGAGGAGGAAATTATGCGAGTCAACACACCAAAGATTGTCCAGTCTTGTTCAGAAGACAATCGGAAAAGGGGCCAGTATTTGACAAGGATATACCGGCAGACTTCTGCGCGCTGTTGTTAATCGGGTACGCGCTTGGATTGCTTGATGGAAGGCGAGAGTGCTGTGAGGAGCACAAGGAAAGAGAAAGGGGATGGGATCGCACACGGTGGGGTGGCGGTTTGGTGCACTCGGCGGTATGAGTGCATGGCCGCCGCGCACTTGACTCCCCAGTCTACACGGGCGGGAGCGCCTCAGACGCAGTTGGCAACATTTGCGTCTGTGTCCGTCTCTGCTGCAGCACTGGATGCGGGGTGCGCAGCCTCGTGAGGGTGGTGTACGAGATTCAATGCAGCACTACTTGTTCTTTTGGGTGTCATGCCAGGAAGGTTTGCCGATAAGCAAGCGCTGGATTCGTATCCGTGCCGTTTAGCATCAGGCGAGATGGAGGCCGGTCGCTGGGCCTCACTAAGATTGTTTTCAACACCCCCCGGTTCAGTCTCGTTCCCTGTACTGAAAGGGGCCAAGATCGGACTCCTCAGAAGGCTCCGTGGAGGAGTGTTGGGCATTCTCAGGGAGCAGCGCCAGCGGGGGAGACACGCTCATTCCAGGAAGAGCTGTGGTTTCTCCTGCCAGGAGAGGGAGCCCCTTGCCTGGTGCAGCTACAGGAGCAACGCACTCGGGGCGGGTTTCCTCCGTTCCCAGCATAGAATCGTGGCAGGGCGGCGGACGTCGCTTCCCTCCATTGGTCATATGAGAGGGCATGCGCAGGTTGACACCATCGAAGGGGACGTGCTTAGAAGCAGGGGCAGCCGCCCCTTTTGCGACAGAGGCCGCTGTGGGATTTTGTAGGCCCACTCGAGCAGCTAGAGGTGCTAATACTGAGGAGCGGGTTTCCGCTGGTGTTTTTGTCGGCATGGAATTGTTCATCTTGGGTGATTTTGGGCGGCCTGAGGATCCGTGACGAGGAGAAGAACTGGAACTCGAAGCAGGGCCAGAGGGTCCACTCATGGATGCCGCCGTCTCCATTCTAGTGGCTTGTTGGGTAGACACGGCACGGTCGATGATGGGGTTCGGGTTTGGATGGTCAAATACAGGGTCGTAGGGTCCTCTAGAAGTCTTGGGTTTCTCAGACATGTCAGTGGAGAGTTGAAGAAAGAGGAAAGAGAAGATGAGCGGCAATATATGCGCTCAATCCTCCCGTCCCTGTGATGTCGGCTAGGTCTCCCTGGAGGCCAATCACCCCATTTGTAGGACCCCGAGGCGTTCCCACACGCGCGCTCATGCCCAGCATAGCGCAGCGACCAAGACCCCGCCCTCTGCTACTCCTGCTACAGAGGAAGAAGGACTTGAAGAATCGAAGAGTGTGACCAGCACATGATCGGACCTTCTAGGCCGATCAGTGAATAAAACTCAGAGGTACAAGTCCGCCCTCCTTGAGCAGCGCGACTTCTACCCTCTCTACGGCTACGACGCCACCGATTTAGAGGGTTGATTCCGCGCTAGGGGGGAGGCAACTCAGCGCTTGCCATAAGGTTGAGCGCTTCCTGAGTGCCTCACTCCCAGCATGTGGGGCATACCCTCAGACCTCTCCCATTGCACTCGTATCGATGGGGGAAGGGGGTTATCCGGTGCTCCCATGCTCCTCGACGCAGGCCATAGCTACTTGCTTGCTTCCAGAGCTGAGTGCTCATGCCTGTCGTCGCTTCCCAAGCCGTGGTGAAGCCCCTCACGGTGGGCTCCATTGTGATGTGGATCTTTGAGGCTTCGCCACGCTGGAGGTTAAGCACACATGGACATTGAGTCCGGCACTGCTATGGAAGCAGTGAGTGCTATGGAGTGCTCCTGCAGTAGATGGTCCCGAGTTGTGTAGACCGAGATAGACCTCTGTAACGCAGGGGCCGCGGAGCAGTTGTACAGTTGCTCAGCCAGGCAGGGGGTCTAACACATTGAGGTGGTTCGCCTTGGTGGATCTCAGGCTTCACAACATAAAGGTTGTTGCAAAGTAAGATAAGATTAAGTAAGTAATGATCTTGGATCATCTACCTATTGTAACTAACAAATATATGTATATACAGTGAGTCCTTGTAGTACTTCGCAGTGGCTCTCAGCCACGTCCATAGTCTGTACACCGTCACAACCCAGATCGTCAGGAAATTGGCTTTTATCCTGTTCACACACTTTACTTCAAGGAAAACACTTACGAATTGAGCAAACAGCGGTCTTTTTTCGGGGAAGGAGCAGTGTCCGAGTAGTAGGTAACATATCAAATTCTGATTGCTGGTGTTCGCCCGAAGGCCTGTTTAGCTGTAGCGGCTTGAAACTTTGTATGATGACTCTTACATATATGCCATAAAATACATGCACAGGACAAGTCTAGCTGGGTCTTGGAATGGCTGGCTCGTATCACACAGTTTGGGTCAACAATTGGAACAAATTTGGAACAAATTTGGCATGTAGATCACACATTTTGAATCATTGGGAAATGCACAAGGCACCTGGACGTATGAGATTTTGCATGGGTACCAATGTGGTAAACTACAAGGTCAAATTTGGGCACTATGGCTATGACTGGAACATTGTAAAGCTTTAAGATCTCGAAATTCAACTAAATTGAGGCTACCTTGGATCTTTGCACATGTTGTGGATAGGAGCCATTGCAAATTCCGGAGAATTCGAGCCCATAATCCATACACCAAAGCATAATGATGGTCTGAAGCCCAAAATCCCGGGAAACGGTGATAAACTGTGAAGCGGACCATGGGTGAAATAGCAAGGAATTTGCTGCTTAATCACGTAGAGCGCTGCTCCAAAGGATTAGTATAAGTCTTATATGGCTAATCAGGGCTTAATCCTGCATGAGGACCTTAATCAAGTCCGCCTGGGATGTATCAACTGGAAAGTTCATACTAATTGACATCCATAATTACAGCAATTGGCAGTACCTAAGGTGCGGATTGAAAAAGTTGTGTTTTGGGATGTTTTTGAAGAATTCCCGATATCTCAATGAGTTCTTCACCGATTCACATGAAACCTAGAGAGAAGTACTCGGCTAATTCATGCTGAATCATTGATAGAAAGGAATTTGGAAAAATGATGTATATTCAGTGTCATTGGTTTAATGGGCCATTTTGTGGATGAATGCAGTTTACAGGCATCTAGACATATCCAAATGAAGTGGATTTTTGTCCGGTAAAGCTTTGATATATCCTGAAACTTGCAATAGAGTTGTAATCCTCAAAAGCTCAATCTATCATGCTTGCAAATGCATCAGGACAATGAGCAATACACTGCAATCAGGAAATATTGTGAAATTTGAATCCACTGCCGAGGTCTTTGCAAATCTGAATCTATTACAACTTGCAGAATGTATCAGAGCCTTACCTGACAAAGGTCGACATCATTTTGATGTGTCTAGATGCCTGTAGACTGCATTTATCCACAAAATGGCCCATTAAACCAATGTCAGTAAATATACATCATTTCTGCAACTTTCTTTCTATCACTAATTTGGCATGAATTAGCTGAGTATTTCTATCTAGGTTTCATGTGAATCAGTGCAGAACTCGTTGAGGTATCGGGAATTCTTCTAAAACATCCCAAAAACAACTTTTTCAATCCGCGCCTTAGGTACTGCCAATTGCTGTAAGGGTTGCAGTACTGAAGGCGTGGATCGAAAGATTGCCGTTTTGGGAATTTTTTGATTCTTGCGACCAATTTGCCCATATCTCGATGAGTTCTGCACGGATTTGGCTGAAATCTAGCTAGATAATTTGTACTAATTCATATGCAATTAATGATAGAGAAGGATCCTTCAGAATATCATATACTGTGCTTATTTGCACTGGAGGCCATTGGAGCGATGAATCCCAACTAGCAAGCCCAGATCTTGTCTGAAGGAGCTGAACTTTCGCTAGGGTGGACTTTGATACTTGTAGGGAATTGTGATAAAGTCATATTTGCGAATATAAATCTTATTCTCTTTCCTGGCTGGCTTGAAGGCTTTTTGCATTGCTAATACAAAAATTTGCCCTAGCTACATGATATTCGCAAATATGACTCTATCACAATTCTCTACAAGTACCAAAGTCCACCCTAGCCAAAATTCAGCTCCTCCAGACAAGATCTGGGCTTGCTATTTGGGATTCATCGCTACAATGGCCTCAAGTGTAAATAAGCCCAGTATATGATATTCGGAACAATCCTTCTATATCATTAATTGCATATGAATTAGTACGAATTATCTAGCTGGATTTCAGCCGAATCAGTGCGGAACTCATCGAGATATGGGCAAATCGGTTGCGAGAATCAAAAAATTCCCAAAACAGCAATTTTTCGATCTGCGCCTTTGGTACTGCAATTAGCTGTAATTGCCAAGATTAAGCACCACTGCTTAATCAAGGCATTGTGGGGCCCACAAACAACATGGGCAATATTAATCATCCTCTCTGATGATCTGGGGCACCACTGTGGGGTCTTGATTAGGCGTTCAAGTACTTTGTTGTGCTCAACTTACAAACAGAGCCTTGCGCGATGGATCAGGTGACTCGGTGAACTGTCTGGAATCTGTCTATACCTAAACACTGCACATTTTGCGCATTTCAGGAATAGTCGGATTACAGTATAGGCTTATTTCTAAGGACTGGTATACGGTCTCGGTATAGCCAGATCGGTCGTGATCACAGAGTAATGGGTACAAGGGGTAGGGAACTACCCTGTGAACTGGCAGTGCTCGCCTCGAAAACTGTAGAGGAATGTGTAGCCCACAAACCTCTTTAGAGACTATTTCTGGTCTTATTCCCACACAATGGAATAAGCTGGACATACTGATAACAAGGGCATGCAGGAATGGTCTTATTTCTGCATCAATAGGCCGTGCACCTTCCATGTGACAAACATCAAGGCCTGGGGATATGTGTTCCGGTGAAGTTCCGGGACTAGTGAAGGCCGGCTAAGGAGATCTGATGGGATTGTTCTTATTCCGAGCAGACAGAGTTGGGGAAATGAGAACTGTTTCTGGGACAAGTCTCACTAGGGGTATCTACGAGGAGCCGAAGACCAGGGGAACATTACCCGATGGTCAACGAAGGCGGGAGAGGACTAGGGGCAGCGGGAAATAGGACGAACGACTCGGTATCGGTCAGCCAGGAGACTGAGGGTTTCAAACCCCTAGGCTGACCAACGCTGCTCAAGCGGACATCATGATTGTCCTGTTCGCCAACCAATGGCAATACGCTCGCGGGAGCCCTTCCGACGGATAAACAGCTGAGGAAGGGGAACTCGGGCTATTTACTAATTTCTATTTCGTTCTTGGACTTGCATATGATTTTGGGGTTTGTATAAGTAGTCAGGACATTATCTCAAGTAGGGTACAGAATCACCCGTGTATTAGTAGGCTGAACGCTTGCAATTGGGCTATTTCTGGGGTTGGCTCAGTGTGTATTGTCGCTGGACTTTAACATCGGGAAACCTTGAGTTGGAATAAGGAATAGGGTATTGGAAACATCTAGGACGTGATTGAAGCTATCTATGATCTGGGAATCAAATTGTGTTTTGGAATCAGCTACCGTCATCGTCATCAGCTATTGTCATCGACACTTGGGAAATAAGCTTCGGGCTTGCTATCGTTTGGAATTGTTATATCGTCAACCTATCTGAGGTCTCCTGCACGTCGTCAGACGACACCACCACCACCACCACCACCACTCTCAACACTTGCTGCTCATAAGCTGCGAAGCTTTTAAACCATCTTATTTCCACCGCTCGATTATCGCTCAGGTCAATTCCTGGTGATATCTTGTAGTGAAGGTTCATCTTCCTAAGGGAAACACATACCTTCCCTTCAACCTTGTTAGGACCTGTAAAGGGACTACCACTCGTCTGAATCTTGGCTCTTGCGCTCACTGATCGGCCTATTTCCGATCCTAGTCTTATTTCCGTAGGCCTTACCGCTTATTCCGGAAAGACTTGGGTTGTATTTGGGTGATAAGTGTGTTGTTTGGGTTTAGTTCGGAGCACATTGTTCATCAGGTTTAACAGTAGCCGGTTACCCCGGCTGTGGTTGGACCTCGCTTATCAACTATCTGATCATTGTTGCCATCCTGACTTGGTACTTGGACCAGGTCAGGACGGTAACTCGTATATCTCCACAATCACCTGGCAGTTTGGGCTGATTAAGGTACTGGCTCAGAGCCAGAACAAGTGTCTACCTAAAACTGAAGGTCCTGAACAGGGGACACGAGGATAGAATATGGGACTGTCTACATGATCGAACAGGAAGCAGTCACACTGGACACACTCAAGCATTAAGGGTTCGACACACGAGGATCCTATATATTTACCTACACGTGATTAACTACGGACACCTTGCTCATATACCAGTGAGTAGAATAATCATTGTATTGTAAGCATAATTGTACAGTATATAAGGAGGAGGTTTTGGCATGGATAGGCACTGAACTTTCTGTCCTTAAGAGCAGTAGCCTTTACTGGATACTGCTTGATAAACGATGGAGATTCGGGACTTGTCACCCAGGACTGACTTCGTTAAGAAGTTTTGTTTCGTCTGCACAAGTAACTCAATATCAATTGTTGACTCGGGATCTTGGGATTGGGAACAGTTAAGAAGCTAGAGAGAGCTTATTAGGATTGAGAACACGGCACCGCACTTAGTGTTGCTGGAACCTAGACTTGGCTGTCCTTAAGTCAACTTGGCTGACACGACTTGAGTCAGGTCAAGTCAAGTCGGAACTGAGACTTGACTTGACTTGCAAGTCAGTGCAAGCCAACTCGAGGTCACTTGAGTAGAGTTAGGTCGGGTCTTAGATCTGAGAATGTCCAAGAACCTTGTAATAGCTCTACAGCTAATCTACAGCAGCAGAATATGCCGCATTTGATGACAACTGATGATTGCTGTTTGAGTAATTCAATAGTGATGGCCGAGATATCATTCACCAATGGAGTTTGCAATGCTTTGCATGGCAGGAAGAGTACTAGAGTATATTTTATTTATTCATTCTACTTTCTTTCATCAAATCTGTGTCTCCAAACCCATTTTGAACTCTGCCACCTTTACAACCAGTTTTGGCATCACTTGCCAACAGGATCAGTTGCCTCTACTGAAAATTATGTGGGGGTGTGCTCTTGTAAAGATTCATATTGCATGTTCAGAGCCATGGTATGGAGTCCCAAAGCCAGAAGACTGACTCAGTGGTACCATACCCTAATTGGTTGAGGTCCAGAGACAAATTCTCTGAACTATGAGGTAAACCATTGTTGTCCTTGCACTTGCTGCAAATATATTACTACAAGTACCTCAGAGTATCTATCATAGCTTAGCATGCTTTGGCAACTCCAAAATGCTTGATAGGATCTTGTGCTTGCAATCGGAGGCCCATAGCTGAAATAGGGGCTTTATGCAATGATGCCTATTTTTGTACTTTTGGCTCCATTGAAGGCTTGAGAAACATACCATAATGTGTTTTGGACTCTTAAATTAGCAAGATACTGTTTCAGGAGCTCTATTTAATTGACTCAAAGTTGCTTTACAATCAAAAAATGATCGTAAAGTGAACACTGACCCGTGTGGCTGTGCTTGATCTTGGCTGATCTATATCTCTTTTGCCCCCGCCATTGTTTGTCTCGCTTAAACTATGAGCAACCAGGTTCTGCTTGAAGTGCATAAGCAACAAATGAGGTAATGTCTGGATTTGTGTATCACGTGCCATTCACCCTTGTGAATTATTGCGAAAGTAATGACACTCTTCTGAAAATAGCTAAATGAAAGCAATTTAAACAGCCCAGATTTCCTTGGGCTGTTCTCACCCATTTCTCAACAGATTTTCCCGAATATAGATGTTTGAAACCGGCAAAGCGGTGCTTCCAAACCGTACCCTACTTGCCGATAATTTGTATGTCCCAAAAATTGGGCTGCCTGGTTTGAACCAGATGCGGCAATGACCATATCTTCGCCATCTGTGGTTGGATTTGCATGATTATTAGTCATTCCCAAAGCTAGAATCAAGGCAAAGCTCTAGAATATGATACCTTTTTGTTTGACAAGGCAACCTACCAGGAATGGATATTCAATCCAGATCCGTAACTCCATTCTTACGGGTGGGAATCCTGCGTGTGTCATTTTGAGAATGCGCACCAAGATTGCCTGTATTCTAGCTTTCAGAATCACCTGAATTTAGGCAGATCGGTTGACTAATGGCGAAGATATTGCCATTGCTGCATCTATTCAAACCAGGCGGCCCGAATGTTTGGATATCAAATTATGCAATTTACTCAGCCAGTAGGGTACAGTCAGGACGCTCTGCTTCGCCGCCTTCGAACGCACCCACATTCGAGAAAATCCGTTGAGAAATGAGTGAGAAAACAGCAAGGAAATCCGGGCTGTTTAAACTGCTTTCTTTTAACTATTTTCAACTATTTAGAAGAGTGTCATCACTTTCGCAAACTGCTGTAATATTGGTGTAACTCAAGCAACTTGAGTTGACTCAAGTGACTTCAAGTGACTTCAAGTGACTTGAGCTGACCAAGTCAGGTCAAGTCAAGTCGAAAGTTGCCACAAGTCAACTTAGCCAAGTGGACTTCCGACTTAGCGAGTCGCGGCAACACTAACCGCAATATGGTAGCTTCGGAAGACTTATTATTTGGGATTTAGAGAACACGGCACCTTGTTAGGATTGGGATTGTTGGGTCAAGCTTCTAAAGCTTTTAACACCTGCACGGCCCAAGAAACCAGCCTAGTTAGCTGGGGAGATACATATGGTATCCCCGGCTAACTAGCGGGCTTTAGAGCCATCGTGGGTGGGCGCTTTAAATATGCCCTATTTCCTCCCCGCTTACCACGTTTATAGGTTCTACGGCGGTCGCCCTCCCATCAATCCATCGTCGGTGCCATCAAACGTAGGCGGCGACGTCGCTTCCCGCCGCGCCCGACCTTTCCCATCACTCCCATCAAATCCCCGCCCCCGCCCGCCGAACTCGCGCGTTTCGGGTCCAAAAATCAAGGTAAAATCGCGAAAATAATGGAGTATATTCCGACATGCAAGGGCTTCATATATAGATAAGAATAATACTCAGTTACCTACAAACTCTCCATGTATCTTAGAATACCATAAGTCAATTCACATATGAAAGAATAAATACATTGAGAGACAAGAAAAGAACGGTACGTTATCATAGAAATTTAAAGTGCATGTGGGGAATAGGTAGCGGCTTGCAGTAGCGCGTTTAAAGCATGGGGGCAACAGAGAGCGTGCACGATTCAGGGCGGCGGCACTGCTTCCTGTGCACGCTTCAAATGGCGCTTGGGAGGCGTGTCGGCGTCGGCGCCTGCGCCAGCGGTGCTGTCCGTCCTAGCTCCTCCTGGCGCGCACCTTGCATACTGGCTTCTCAACCCCATCCCCCTCCGCCCTCTTCCTTTTTTGCGTCACAGTGTTGGTGGCCACAGAGAAGACCAACATGAACGCCCCTGGACCTGAAGCAGTTGGGGCGGCGTGTGGAACGGCGGGGATAAAGGTCCCGGGGAGTATATTGTCGGTGGCGCCCATGTACCCCGCCGTTCCGCCGCTCACCTGTGCTGAGGGTGCACTACCCCTCTGGTTGTAAGAAAATGAGGGGGAGGGGTCGCCGGCGACCCCGCTGCCGCCATTGAATCCTCCGTCGAACGCAAAGTCCTCGGGATTTGAGGTGTTGATGCGCATAGTCACGCCATCATTGATGAGCTCGTCAGTGCTGAGGCTGAGCTGGGAGGTGGAGGTGGAGGACGGGAATAAGGGCATGGGGCCGAAATCCATGCCTACGAAATCGAAATTGAAGTCTTCGTCTGTGAGCTGCGATCCGAAGGGCATTGTGCCCGCGCTCAAGGCGGCCGATGCCGGCATCGCGGAAGAGGTTGGAAGGGTGCCAGTAAAGGCAGTGGCCGCGTTGGAGAGGGAGGTGGCTGGAGAGGTGGAGCAAAGGGCGGCCGACGTCGCAGGCTGAGATGTCTGCGGCTGCCCAGCAGCGGCAGACACCTCTGCAATCGGCGCGCAGGCAGCGGACGCAGGGGCGTTGGACGCCTGGGAAGCGGACGCAGGGGCGTTGGACGCCTGGGAAGCGGAAGCGGGGGCATTGGGTGCGTGGGGAGCAGACGTTGGGGTGATGGGCGCGCGGGGAGCGGATGCGGGGGCGCTGGGTACACGGGGAGCGGACGTTGCAGCGTTGGGCGCACGGGGAGCGGACGTGGGGACATTGGGCGCACGGGGAGCGGACGCGGGGGCGTTGGGCGCCTGAGAAGTGGTCGCGGGGCGGTGGGCATACGCAGAGTGGACGTGGGGACATTGGGCGCGCGGGGAGCGGGTGCGGACATTGGCTCATCCTCGGAGTCATCCTCGGAGGAGTTCGGGTCGCTCATTTTGTCGCTCTTCTTGGTGCGCGGCCCGCGCAGCTTGTTCTTGTCACTACGCTGCTTCCGCTTCTTCACGGCGTCGGACTCACGCAGCGCCTCAACCTCCTCCGCCACCTCCGCCCGTTGGGACCTTGTAAGTGCGATCCATTGGATGGCCCCGCTACGCAGCTTGTCAAGAATGCGGCGTGCAACATCGGCAGCCACTTTCGATGACCATACCATCACGACACCCGAGGGCCAACCTGCCATCTCCACACCGAGGGTGTGGACAATATCAATCTTGTAATTTGTCCACGACATGGTCACCGTTTTGTCGCCAGTAATTTTCCCTGTAAAATTAAATGGTGAGCTTCACATGCGCATTCAGTTCCAGCAGGAGGGAGATGTACACAAGGCGTCCTCCACAAGCTCTGTGATATGTTTCCGCACTGCGTCTATGTTGTTACGATTGTTTGCTACGGACATATTCAGGGCTTTCTGTGGAACAAAGGTCAGATCACACGTACTTTTGTCACGGTTGCAGGACCACAACTCGAACTTCCGCACGACGTCCCAGACGGAGCAGTCGAATGTGTCCTGAAAGAACTTGCTTGCTTCGTCTGACTCAACGAAAGACGGCATGGCTGGGTCGTCAGGGTGCCCGCGCATGAACATTGCGAAACCGCGCACCGCCGTGCGCGAGTGGAGGGCTAGGATCTGCAGCAAAATAAGATGGAGGGCATGAATAGCGAAAATTACAAAGCAACATACCAGCTTTCCAACCTGGGTAGAGGTCTGCACGGCGTCCAATGCCACAGCCTTGTTCGTCGCGCGAACACCGTGTTCTTTGGTGTTCTTGCTTTCTGCGAGATCATCAAGGAGGCTCTTCTTCTCCTCGGTAAGCGCATCTCTATAAGCCCAGTACTGTTCGCCCGAGAGGTTGATCTGCTCGTCGTGCGCGTTATACGTCTCGCCTCCTGCAGGACGCGTCAAGCCATATAATCAATGCTATCAATGTCTATCAATGTACTCACTGTCTCTAGCCTCCTGGGAAAGCCGGTGCGTGATTGCATTCTTGAGGCTGAGGGCGTGTTTGCTCGTGTATTTGGTGCTATTCTCCAGGACTTGGCGAATATAGACCTCGGTCTTGCTGTACTCCTTCGCGAGTGTTTTGATGTCTTCCTCACGCTGGAAGAAGATTTCGTTGAATTTGGCGGTTAGGGCAAGGTCGTTGTCTGTTCGCTGCTCAGCAGCGAGCGCCCTCGAGGCTTTGGTCGCTTGGGACTCATTGCGTTGTCGTGGTTGCTGGACAGGTTTCGTGGGATTACTTGCGGCGTGAGCTGAGAGCGTGGGCTCTTTTGGCATTCAAAGGCGGGCGGTGTGTAAAGCGGTGGGAGAGCGGCGCAAAGAATGTATAGAATCAACAAACATACCGTGACTTCTGTCTGATCTGACAGGTTCTGTCAGACATTACGTTCACCTCATAACCCGTCAATGAAGTGGGTTTACCTTCGACCCAGTGGTTTAGTGGTTTGGGCGTCTGGATTGTAGAGATAGGGATATCTCTCCAACTCAGCATCCCAACCCCTGAAACATTGGGTCTTTTGTTCGACCCTGTGGGTGGGTAAATTTCTCTTTTTTTTTTTCGCCTTTTCTACTAGTCATATCTTTTCCGGCTCTTTCTTTCACTTTCTGATTTTTGTATTCACGATTTTTTTATTCACTATCTTATACTAACAACCAAACTTGACAGAAGTAATTTTTTTTCTGTAGGAAGCATTGTGAATACATGTATGAAGTATATATTTATGAATCGCATTCAAACCTGCAGCTTCCCCTCTAAATCCTCGGCGAGAAACTCAAAGAGCTCCTCCTCGTCATTGGTGAAAAGGAGCTTGGCTCCAGGCGATCTCTTCAAGACGGCCACGGCATGATCCCTGAAAAAAAAACACAATTAACAAAACCATGGAGAATAGAATTAAGGACGAGGTAGCGTGACTCACCGGTTCTGAAAGATGCGCCGTTTCCCGCTCACCACGTACATCACAGCTGCAGGACCCTGGGCACGGTTTTCCTGTGTCCACTCCTCGACGAGCCCCTCAACTGCCTTGCGCCATTTGGAGCCGAGATCGTCTTGAGGCACGACAATCGCAGGTCCCTCCGCAGTGAGAATGACCTTGCCACCCACGTGCAACGCGGTTGCGACCTCGTGCGCGAACAAGGTTGTCTTGCGCTTCGCAGGTGAAGCGGTTGGTCGTTTGCCCGGCACCACTGCTTGCGGCCCCAAGACCCGCATAAATTGTTGAGTCAAACGCGCTGAGCTGGTGGGCCCAGGCCCCGGCCTGAAGCTCGCAAGATGGGCGAGCTCTTCCGTGCTGAATGGTGGCATGGGTGGGGGTGCACGCGAGGCAGTGGATTCCGAGAGAGTTGAGGGCGAGGAGGGCTCGCCAGAGTCGGGCGTCGCAAGACGTATCGGCTCATCGGCCACTGCGCGTTCCCCTTTGTGTTTGTGGTACTCTGTGCAGTCAAGGGTCCACCTACTGTCGAACGTCCACCAAGGTGAGGCCTCCCATGTATATGCATCGGGGTAACGCTCCAGCATGCAGCTACGAGACTCCCTGCACCATGGTGAAAAGGTCTCAGAATAGCAAACAAGAGAAAAAAATAACACGCACTTTGAAGTGACAACGCCCCGCCAATCTTTACAAACCACTGCGTAAAAGGGGCCGGGATGCTTGTATCGGTCTTCGTGACTGGGGTCAGGGGCGTACTGCGGCGCACAGAGCAGGATTCCAGGATAGGGAGTCGCCATGATGGCACGGTAAGATGTCGAGCGCACAGATTCTAAATTTCACATGGTGCCAATCCCGTGCCGGCCAGATTATCCGCAACCAAATCTACAGGGGCTCACTCATACGCAAAATAGCCATCAAACAGAATTTATTCAAGAGTGTAAAAAATATTGTATTCACAGTGATTTACAAGTCTTTTGCTTTTTTTTTATGACCCCCGTGCTCCTTCCAAACCGTGCCGACAGGGCAAACACACTTACATCCCGGACAATCCTCCCCCTCGCACACGCAGCTCGGGAAATAGTGACCACCAGGATGGTCGAACCATTCATCAGAATCCGTGCACAGGCAGGCGCAGCCTACACAGTCCTCCGCGTAGCAGTGAGGGCAACACTGGGGGCGGGAGGTACGTGCTGGCCATATCGGCGGCTCGGGAAGGTGGTGCTCGCACTCATTGGCTGATTCGGAATCAGAGGAGTCGTCCTGTACGATGGCAGGCATGGAGATAGCGGTGCGGCGTGGTACGGGAGCAGGGCTGCTCAGTGAAACAGCACACGACAGCTTGAAAACGGTGTGAGGTGGCTTTGCGGGGTGCGGTGGTTTGGCTAAGGGCAGTGAGGGCAGTGGTTTGCCTTGCAGCACTTTCTTGAGTCTGGCATGCTTCCTATGCAAGGTATCCTTTTCAATACGTCTGTAAATTCTTTAGAGCTACGACAATAAAATGCAAATTAATTGCGCACCTGGCTTGCCTTGTCACAGCATTGGCAGTGCACTGCTCTGTGTGCTCCTTTTTGCGCTTCCTGGGTTTCAATCATTGAATGAGCCCACTTACTGAGATACAAAGAGCCAGCTCACCTGTCACGGTAACGCTCCGACGCCAAGGCCACTTTCCTAGCGTACTTGTGTTGTGTGAAGATATCGGAATTCGCAACAGCAGCACGATGCCTTGGTCGACGGCAATTAGGCAATAGAGTATGAGGATTTGAGGTACCAACCGTTGCATTCGCAGACGCGCCGCCTCACGGAGCTTGTCGGCATTTCTGCATGACAGAAGAATAATGTCAGTTCTCAGGAGGAAAATGGAAAAAATTCTGGACTTGCTTCTCGCTGTAGCGTTTCAATGAGTCTTCACGATGTTGCTGCTTGACATCAGGTTCCAATGGGGTCCGGCCTCGCGGCATTTGGAAGAAGGGGTTTGATAAAGTGGTGGTGGAAGAGAAGGGATTGACGATCACCAGCCAAAATCAATGTTGGATACCACCTGTAAAATCAGTTTGCGATAACATATCTAGACCATTTAAATCGCACCTATTGCTCCACACCTCCGTTGTTCTCAGTTTTTTTTACAATGGGTTGAACGCAGGTGTCGCTATCTAGAAATAAATATTCAGCACATACACTGGAGTACTTAATTTTCAAAAAATACATTTATCAAACCAAAAAAAAAATAACTCCTCAAAGTTCATTGAATATCATGAACTTACATCTCCCAAATTTCGAAGCTGAACGGTGCAGTAGAAGTGGTAGAACTCAAACAAAATCAGTTCGCGACTTCAATCAGTTCGCGATTCAAGTAACATGGCACACTATGAGGGATCATGGACGAGATCTATTTGGTGTCTATTTTTACAAGCTCATCTACTATGCTATACATTTAGAGGCCATTCTCCCATTGCAACTGTTTCTTTTCCATCAGACGCGTGTACTCTGCTGGATCTGCGTCTGCCAGCTCGCCCTCCATCCGGTAACCATTGTCGACGTAACGGAAGAGCCCACCTGAGATGAACTGGGTGAAGGAAACCCGTGTGTCGCCAGCTTGAACAGGTATATTGGCGTGCGATAGTGTGGCGGACGGGATGAGGATGAGGGTGCCAGGTGGGAACTCGATGACGAGCATTAAGTCCCAAAGGACCAAGTGCCCTCCTTTCGTGGGGTCGAAGTCGCCGAGGGCCTGGATGGCGCACCACCCAAAAGCCAGGTTGAGGACGTCCCCACTTCAGGCTATGTCAAATCAGGCCTCAGTAGGGTCAGCCTAACCATGGGGATACTGGCCCTTATAGGGGGCAGATCCATGGTTTCAAACCAAGGGTTTGGTTGCAACCACATGAGTTGGTTGCAACCACCTTACCCTACATGGATGTGTCCATGGTATTGTGACGTGACTACCATGGATGCATCCAAGGCTGCAATGGATACATCCAATGCTGCGCTTGCGCAGCTCATTTTGGGGCTTTTTAAACCCCACAGGGCCCTTTTTGCGGGCCCTGGGCTGCTCCCATCCAGCCCCTATCCTCTGGCTTGCCCAGGGGGGATATGGTGTTGCCTGGTACTGTGCTTACGCAGCCCGTTTTGGGGCTTTTTACGCCCCAACCCCTCATCCATCAGGTAAGGCCTCCTCCTACTTGGTGTGGCGAGCGTTTTCTGACCTTTCTTCCGCAGAGCACAGCAGTAAGCAACAGCCTCGATATCGAAGTCTTCGGGCTGGCGCTCAACTGCTTTGGCAACAATGCAATTATCTGGGGCGGAGGCGCCCTCTTTCAAGAAGTTTTCAAGCATCACCCGCTGCCCATCCGCAAATTTTTGATGGACATGAAGGGGTTGTTTCAGTAAGCCACCTGATCTGGAGAGCGCGTCTTGACCACTGACTGACTGAATTCCCAGAACGACCTCGCTGTATCTGCGGAACCAAGCAGAAACGGCGGCAGCCCCCAGCATGATGCAACCGGTTCCCATTACCTTCACGCGATTGCCTACGGAGGCCAGTGAGTGCGATGCTCTACGTCAACAACTCACAGCCTTGTTTGTTAATCAAATCTGTACGTTGCACATTCTTTTTTTTCTTGGCTTCGGGAGGGCACACGAGAGACTAATCACGGGTATTTTCTTGGCAGGTCTCGTCATGATCGAACGCGGGGAGCTCGAGCTCGAAAAAATCAAGACTACATTCCAGAAGATGTCGTGGAAGTGGGCCAACAACGCCTGCAAACACCAGCTTTGCATCGAGAACTGGCCTGCCGCTCTGAAAGAAACGTACCCCGGCCCTGGATTCTCCCTCGGCGTCATCACGAAGAAGGACAACAAGAAGGAGGAGAAGCGCGCGCGGATGGACGCCGTCAAGGCTATGTTTAACGCCATGAAAGTCGCATATCAGAGCCCCGATGCGGATGACGGGCTCGAATCCACGAAGATTGTTTCGTGGACAGATGGTATGTATGCGCTACTGCGGTGGCATCGATGGCGCTGATTTATAGTTGCAGAGGAAATTGAGCTCGAGGATCCCTCCAACGTTCCGATCGTCAGTTGCGACGATGGAACAGTCTTGTTGTGGGCCTCGGCGTCCAAAAGCCTTCTCGCCAAGATCAAGAAGAGCAAGAAGTTGAGCAAGAAGAAGACTCGGGCGACCGCCAACGCGTCCGGTGATGACGACACGGACGACGAAGACGAGATGCCACCGCCGCCGCCCAAGTCGGGCAAGGGCAAGGGCAAGAGCAAGGCACCCACCGCTGCTGGCACTCCCGCCCCCGCTGCCGCCACCTCTGATGTTGCACCTGTTGCTGGGCGCAAACAAATCAAGTTTCGCTACAGGAACGGCGAGGTGATGTCGGATGTGTTCTCTGCCACCGAGCTGGTCAGATACACGGGTACCCCGACCAACGTCCAGCAGAACATCTTGATGTACAGCGATGCAACAGGGAAGTGGATCCCCTTGCCACCGGGATTTGGGCCGCGGATTTCTCTGGATCTCGAGGCGATTTGCGAAGTATACCGTCTCAATATTGGTCTTCTTTAGTACTGTAGGATATCTGTATGGTAGATTTTTCTGTACCATGACAGATATGTATAGGGACATCTAAATTACATGCATTTCTTATGATTCTTTGTCGTCTTTGAAAAAATTTGGAGTCGCCGGATAGCCCGGACCGCCTATCCGAGAATCAGCCCGATCAAGTGTTGCTATCAGTGCGGCACTGGCGGCAGCACGACTTTCCCTTCTTGCTTTCTACCACTATGTCGCCGAGTTGGATGGGGGCGGGATGGGGCGGGATGGGGCGGGGGCATGTAAACAAGACAAATTGATCATCTATGGAGTAAAATACAGGTTGATTCGAGGAATTAGAAGGGCGGGGCGGGCGAGTTGATTCTTGGGGGAAACCCGACTCCAAAAATTAAATACTCGTTGTATTTGATGTCGAGTTCGGTCTAACAATTTGTATACAAGCTCTACAACATTCGAGCTCACTCGCAACTGACTGCGCGCAAAAAATTGGAGCTGCCGGATAGCGCGGACCGCCTATCCGAGAATCAGCCCAATCAAGTGCGGCACTGGCGGCAGCATGGCTTTCCCTCTATGTCGCCAACTCAGTTGGGGAGGGTGGTGGAGGGTATGGGCGGGTTGGGGCGGCTGGGAAAAAGGGAGAATGCCGCACTGCATGAGGGTTTCATATGAGTGAGTGCTGAGTTATCAATGATATCCGCTACCTCTTGAAACTGGTGCAGCGCACAGGCGCCGGCAAACAGGCCACAACAACCCATATCGTCCCAATATGGGAATTTCTCTGGGAACGGATGCGGATGGGGTGGAAAATGAGCATACAGTGAGAGGGGGTGCTGATGTGAAAGGAAACATTAAAATACAGCATGTAGCAGGGTGAATAAACAGTTTAAACGGTGTTAAAAATTCATGTTGCATGCCAAAAATGAGCCCAAGTCCATAAGTTGGGTGGTTGCATCCAAACGGTTGTTTGGTCACGAATGGATACGTCCACAGTCCTGTGGGTGTATCCATTCTTTTGTTTGGTTCCATCTGGGTGTGTCCAAGTCCAGATGTTGGTTGCGACCAAGTTAGATGGTTGTAACCAGATGTCAAAAAATTGAGGTATGGATGCAACCACATTATCTGGTGCATCCATGGGTGCATCCATCCTTTGTTTGGTTCCATCTGGGTGTATCCATGCTTAGACATTGGTTGCAACCAACTTATATGGTTGTAACCAGATGTCAAATAAAAAAATGATGTGCACGCACCCACATTCTCTGGGTGCATCCATGTGTTTAAAACAAAACATATTGGATACAACCAGGCAGTCTGGTTGCATCCACATGTCCACTGCTTGGATGTGACCAAACCACTTGGTTGCATCCAACGTCTCACGTTTTTGGAGACATGGATGCAACCAACGTGGGTGGTTGCATCCATGGTCACAAAATAAAAAGCAGTATGGTTGCAACCAACAACCATGGTTGCATCCACCCTGTTTTTCCAGTGTGCAGAATGGATGCGACCACCGTTCTTGGAAGTAAGTGCATGCAGCTAGACTTGGCTGTACCGGGTGCACAGGCTGTGGATCCGACTTATATATTTGGGTGTGAGGTAGAGATGCTGTAAATAGGCACATCTGTATATTAGTTGAGCATAATATATTTATCTTGCAACAAGGGTAAATGAGGGGGAATGTAAGTAAGACAAGTCAATATATGGTACACCCACATATAGGAAACGAAACGGGATGTAAATCAGCGGGAAAAGATTTGGTGGATGGCTAGGAGCAGCACATGGCTGGGGCAAGCACCCAGCCTGAAAATTGGCTTTGGCGGGATGAAAGAAAAACCCCGAACAAAGCTGCAGGCACCCAAAAGGGCAGGGAATGGGGGGGCCCCCCATGCAAAATGGGCCCTGCATGGGTGTAAAAAGCCCCAAAACGGGCTGCGCAAGCACAGTACCAGGCAACACCATATGCCCCCTGGGCAAGCCAGAGGATACAGGCTGGATGGGAGCAGCCCAGGGCCTGTGAAAAGGGCCCCGTGGGGCGTAAAAAGCCCCAAAACGGGCTGCGCGAGCGCAGTACCAGGCAACACCATATGCCCCCTGGGCAAGCCAGAGGATAGGGGCTGAATGGGAGCAGCCCAGGGCCCGCAAAAAGGGCCCCGTGGGGTGTAAAATGCCCCAAAATGGGCTGCGCGAGCGCAGTACCAGGCAACACCATATGCCCCCTGGGCAAGCCAGAGGATAGGGGCTGGATGGGAGCAGCCCAGGGCCCGCGAAAAGGGCCCCGTGGGGCGTAAAAAGCCCCAAAATGAGCTGCGCAAGCGCAGCATTGGATGTATCCATTGCAGCCTTGGATGCATCCATGGTAGTCACGTCACAATACCATGGATACATCCATGTAGGGTAAGGTGGTTGCAACCAACTCATGTGGTTGCAACCAACTCATGTGGTTGCAACCAAACCCTTGGTTTGAAACCATGGATCTGACCCCTATAAGGGCCAGTATCCCCATGGTTAGGCTGACCCTACTGAGGTCTGATTTGACATAGCCTGAAGTGATGTCCCGATGTTTGAAGGTCCAGACATTGGGGCCAAAGTTGAACGCCGGGCAGGAGAAAATCGAGCCCACGAAAGGGCGGCGCAGTTCAGGGTGCTCCTGGCGTAGTTTTCGGTCGTTGATGTCGTAGTGTTGGTAAAGGCGCGGAGCCCAGGCAGCGAACACCCCTGCTCCAAAATCAAATCAGTAAAGGTAGAGCAAAAAGCCGGCAGAAACACACCGCTGGCAAAGTTAGCCATCCGGTTGATGTCGGTGTCGGCGAGCAGACATTGGGCGATGGGGTCGTAGTGCTTGTTGTCAATACAGGAGGGGAAGCTGCATCCCTTGCCGTATGTAAGACCGACGTTGATGGCGGCAAAGAGGCCGCGACGATGTTTCCGCATGCATGCAGGGAAACCGGCGGCGATGCCCTGGGCGGTGATGATATCGTAGGCGGCGCGAACGGAGGCGTGGTACTCGTGCTTGCGCGGCTGACCCGCCAGCACCGCAAAGATGCGCCCGTGGATGTCGACAAGTGGATGGGCGTCGCTGGATTAATGGATGAGCCAAGGTATCTAAGAAGACCGAAAATCACGTAGGAAGTACTAGCCGTTCCATTTGATGAGCTGAAATCCCCGGGCAATGAGTTCCGTGAGGGAGCGGGGCCTCGTTCTGCCGCGCTTCTCTGTTTTTTTGTCCTCAATCTTGCCGGCGTAGGCACCATGGGCAGTGGGCAGAGCCGCCGCGTTAATTTTGGTGGAAATCGGGATGGCCGACTGGACGTGCTCTTGTGTGATGGCAGCTCGCGGGACTCGACCCTCCGCAACGATTTTCTCCTTGCGCTTGAGGGCGCGGCGACGATGGGACCCAGTCTGTGGCTTGTGGCCGTCGAAGTCGTTGAAGGTAGCCGCTCGGCGGTGTTTCGCTGGGGGTGGGGGTGGAGGCGAGGGTGGCGGTCGCAGAAGCAGAGGTGGAGGCGGCGATTCGTCGTCCACCTCGTTGAACGGGTCCGGTGGCGGATCGCGGTCAATGTCAAGCAGGGAGTCGAGCGGTGAGTTTTGGTCAATTTCATCGCAGTCTTCGCTTTCTTCGTAGTCTTCCTGGTCGTCTGCCTCGCGCAGAGGCCCGACATCAAACAAGGTGTTGGTAAACGAGGCAAAGACCGTGCCTCGGCGCGTCTAAAGAAATCAGTGTGCATTGGGAGGCTACAGAATGGATTCAAATTGACCTTTCGATCACCCAGGAGCCACAGCATGACCTCCCTAACCCAAAAACCTCCCAAATAACGCGTCCTAAAATAAAAAAGAGGTGTTAGTACAAGGTGAGTGGCATTCATTGATTGCTGGGGCGTTGTCCGTGGCGCTGGCTTTGCAACCAGAGTCCCTGGTGCGAGTCTTGAAGGTTGCAAAGCCAGCTGGACAAAGTCTCAGACGCCGAGAACATACCTGTTTGACGCGTCTGGGTCTTGTGGTGGAGTTGGATGAAGAGGCGTGATTGTTTGGTCACATCACGCGCTCAAGCACTTCACGCGTCTGAACAACGCAGCCCGGTCAAGCCTCGACATTGTCCATCAACTTGCTACAATGCCCGCCGTGCGCGCCGAAGGCCGGTCGACCCGCAACGCCGTCACCTCACTGTCGAAACGCGTTCAAAGCACGACAGCCGCACGCACGCCATCTGGCCGCGTGGTTCACGTCCGCAACTCATTAAATGCGACAAAAATTTGTCTGGCAAAATCAAGGGAGGCGCAGGAAGCGGCTGCGCGTCTTCAAAGTAAGTATCTACAGTGCAATTAAAAAAAACAAAATTCACTCCGCTTGATTTAGATATGTTGCGAGAGGAGCGCCGCGACTACGAAGTCCTGCGGGGCGATTTCCCGGACGCGTTTGATGACGACAACGCATGGGAAAGACGACGTCCTTCACGGCAGGGCAGCCATGCAAATCAGTCATGCAGGAGAGGCCCTGCCGGAAGACCCAGAACGTGCGGACGCTGACCTCTTCCAAGGCCTTCGTCAAAGTCATAAGTTTGTCTTCATCATTTTCAATTATCCACTCTTTTGCTGAAATATTCCCCAGGCGCCTCTGGGGCTGCAGGAAATACGTAGACCTGTGCACGTGAAGGGATCGCACCCAGCTGCAGGTTGATGTGTTTGCCAGGCAGATGGAGCGCATGGCAGACGCCTACATGGATTTCGTGGCTGCCGTGGCGGAGGAGGATGGGCTCCCATTGTCATGCGCTGCGCCAGCGTCGGAAGGGGTCCAAGAAACACGAGATGTCCTCGTTGTGGACATGTTTTGTACGTCCTTGATCTCCCTCGTTAAACAAAGTCACTTACTAGGTGTGAATTTGCAGCTGCCTCCCACAAGGAGCTCTGCCTTGTCGCAGGCGACGCCTCCGTCGCCTCCGCTTGTGTGCGTCGGGGCTGGATGCCCGTGTCCCCCTTCATCCCCACCACGGTCATTACCATCCGTGCGCTGGAGGTATATCGCGTCGCGCGGCTGCGGTGTCCACGCCTCGGCATCCAGGCCTTCGTTCGGACACTGTGCGACATTCACGGCGTCGCGCCCCGCCAGTGGCTAGCGGCCCAGTTCTCGGTCGCCTTCGATGTCTACCTCGCGATTCGCGCGGTGGTAGACAAGTGCGTGCAAGTTGCGCTGGGGCGTAATACTCCTCATTGGCGCCTCAAGAATGCCTGCCCTTGTTGTTTGTACAAGCTCAAGGGCGAGCCTTTCTTGAAGATCCCCCTCATGGGGACTTTCGATGGCAACAACTCCCTCTCGCGCTTCTGGCTGCGCGAGAAGGTAGAGCTGGACAAGGGTGTCTTTACCCCAGGTGCATCGAAAGAGCGCGTCGACGATCGCGTCGCACCTGGGGATTACTACTTGATGCGGGACGACGTGGATAAGTGGGGTAAGGAGGGAGTGGAGGACCTGATGAAGAGTTTCGCCTCCAACGCGGAGGACGACGATGAGGAGGATAGGTGCAGCGAGCGGTGGCAGAATATAAAGGAGGACGTGACCTCACGCGCGTACGGGATGTACGACGAAACAGGCTTCTTCCCCGCTCTCTGTCGCCACGGGTTTGTCCTCAAGGTCGTGGACATGGTGAAGAGCGGTGAACTGTAAGCCTCCATTTCACCTGGTTCATTACATTTGCTGACAGCATGCCTTTTATCACCTTCATTGGGTCGAAATATCCGCTCGCTATCACTGCCCACCTGCTCAACATTCTAGGGGAGATTGCAATCGGCTACGATATTGGGTGCAAGTTCGGGAAAATGGTCAAGGTGCACCCGGCGTTGAAGGAGCTCGCCCGCGATAAAAGCTTCAGGGCGCTTGTGGGCGCATTCCACGGCCACGGTCACAACCGACTCTGCGGCCTCGACAACCTCATGAAGTATGTTGAGGGGGTCGGGCTCGAGGCTTTGGAAACCTGCGAGTCGTTCTTCTCCAAGTCGAACGCACTCGCCTCCACCACCCGTTATGCAAGCCAGTTTCATCGCCAACAGGCAATAGGGACGTACCTGAAGCATGCCGACGCCTTCGAGACATATCAGGGTCTGAGTAAGTTCTTCCTTGAAAAGAAATGCACCGCAACCTAACCTGAATCCTTCCTAGCCCTTGTCCTCTGCAGTAAATATCGGCGCGCCCTTGAGATCAAGTCCACTTACACCACCCTGCAGCAGTCAATGCGAGACCTTGGTGTGCAGTCGCACGACGGGTTTGAGTCAGGGTCTGAGTAAGTTCTTCCTTGAAAAGAAATGCACTGCAACCTAACCTGAATCCTTCCTAGCCCTTGTCCTCTGCAGTAAATATCGGCGCGCCCTCGAGATCAAGTCCACTTACACCGCCCTGCAGCAGTCAATGCGGGACCTTGGTGTGCAGTCGCACGACGAGTTTGAGTCAGGGTCTGAGTAAGTTCTTCCTTGAAAAGAAATGCACCGCAACCTAACCTGAATCCTTCCTAGCCCTTGTCCTCTGCAGTAAATATTGGCGCACCCTCGAGATCAAGTCCACTTACACCGCCCTGCAGCTGTCAATGCGGGACCTTGGTGTGCAGTCGCACGACGAGTTTGAGACATGGCGAACGAAGGAGAAGGTGCACCTCCGCTCGCTGTCAAAGGAGCCCGAGCAGGAGACCCTGGAAATGGAATATTACCAGAAATTGGTCAACCTGATGGACACCGAGTATGTACCTCTACGAAACTTTCCCTTCGTTTCTGACTCTCACACACAGGGGACGTGTAGCTGCTATTCTTGGGGTGGAGTGGCCCTTCATTCCAGCTGGACACGACACCGACTACGCGGAGGCAGCAAAAGCCACACGGCGCATCGAGACACAACGTCGGCATGCCCCCGAGGTCCAGGCGAAGGCGGTGGCAGCCGTGCATGACCTCGAGGACCGACTCGACATTGCTGTTCACTGGATTCCAGGCGACGAGAAGTGGGAAGCAGTAGCGGTGATGGTCCGCAGGCAGCACTACCAACGTGCACTCGACCATCTTCAAGGCCTCATCATCTCGCGGATGTTTGAGCTGGCGAAGTGCAATATGTCGGGCACAGGTAAGTTCCTCTGCATGCATTGGATGGACAAGCGCTCACCGAGAATGGAATAGGTTATAAATTGCGAAAGCATATTGCTAAGGCGCTCCAGGCACGCTCGAAGGCTGTGAAGAACGCCATCGCGAAGTACAATGGGATCGCGGAATCCATGACGCCCCCCAAGCCGACACTCAACTGGAATGAGGTCGTGGAGTACGCATTCCTCACCGACTTTGATCTGTTGTACGAGGGGCGGGAGGACATATGTGGGGAGTTATGGGCGCAACCTGCTGGCCGAGCTGCAATGGATCAGCACTTCAAGCTCCTCCGTGCAGATGAAGAAATTCTGCGCCTGAACATCGAGATCCGGCGCCTCGTCACGTACATGGTGGATGAGGAGGCGTTTCTCAGGCGTGAAGAGGAGTGTTTGCGAGCGGAGGGGAAGGAGGGCCTTGCCATTCAGGGAGGCTTGCTACGTATGGAGCGCGGGCGGTTTACCGCCCTCCATATGTCGCGCTTGGTGAAGCTCAGCAAGGTGCCGGGCTTCACCGGCAGCATACTCCCCGGCGTCAGCATCTGTCGGGAACGCCACACCCCTGTTGTGAGGGACAGCGACACCGACATGCGCGCGCCTTCGCCGTCGCCACCTCCCGAAGATGATAGTGCAGCTGCACCTGCCGACGACAACGACGTGGATGTCGAGAGTGATGACGAAGACGGCATGATGGCGGAGGCCTTCATGAACATTGTCCGCATCTCTCGTGACGATAGCGCAGAGGCTGAAGGAAGGTAAGTGTTTTTCAATGTATTTTTTTATATAATGCGGGTATTTCTATTACGTTTTTGTAGTGTAATAGACGGCATTATATCCTTAGAGTGTCTCCAATTTATTTCGCGATTTTACCTTGATTTTTGGACCCGAAACGCGCGAGTTCGGCGGGCGGGGGCGGGGATTTGATGGGAGTGATGGGAAAGGTCGGGCGCGGCAGGAAGCGACATCGCCGCCTACGTTTGATGGCACCGACGATGGATTGATGGGAGGGCGGGTGCCCCGCCCGCCGTAGTACCTATAAACGAGGTAAGTGGGGAGGAAATAGGGTGTATTTAAAGCGCCCACCCGCGATGGCTCTAAAGCCCGCTAGTTAGCCGGGGATACCATATGTATCTCCCCGGCTAACTAGGCCGGTTTCTTGGGCCGTGCAGGTGGCTTTTAAACTCGATTTGTTGGCTTAGGCACTCATTTGGCATTGCTCAAAGAGGTCTAATACTCTAAATCAACCCTTGCACCTCGGACTACACCTCTTAAAACAGGTGTGTTCCTCGCAACCTTTGGTGGATTATCTGTGCTCCTTGAACCTTCTTGAAGCATTCAAAAGACCCGTACTCGGCCGCACAGTCTGAACCATTCAAGGGGAAAGTAGTTAGGATTTGGTTAGTAGTTGCATTTTTGCCTTAATCAAGCAACTTGCATTCTGCTCGTTGGGTCTTGACTAAACTAGTACTGCTGTTGTAGACACCGAGCAAGTATTTCAACGCTCTCCCCACCATCCACATTGTCTCCTCCGCCACTCGAGCTCACTCCTGCACCGTCGTCAGCAGGATACGACTGCTCCGGGACTGGACTCTTGACTCCTTCCTACAATGCGTGGCCATGCAGTGAGCGACCCTCCATATATGCATTTCCAACAAATGAGACTGGCACTCCCTTTACCACACGATCGCGCATGTCACTACGGCATCCAGTAATCATCGACAGGGTACGACCGGTCCCCTCCTGTGGTGTGACGTGTGGACGACCTCCTCTATTTTCTGTTTCCAGACGATCTCTTGCACCGGACAGACCTACCCCATGCCTGGCACCGACCCATCGGACGAGGCAGAGGATATCCTGACACTGCCTGTCCCCCACTTCACACGACACATTGACTAGCCGAGGGAGACCGTTTGTCTCTCCTCCTTCCTGAACACTTGAGCGCCTACCAACACGACCACCAGGCTGTGCCTGAAGCTCCAAATGTATTCCAAGGTCCTCGCTGTGCCTCGCACACACCCAAAGACGATTGGTCTTCTCAGCAGAGGTGCCAAGTCTCCTGCTGTTTATGCACCCTGAAACACCTCATGATGTTCCCTGCCCCCTGGAAACACCTGCGACCTGCATGGCACCTCTGGAAACATGGGAAGTCGTTGAGGAGGTATCAAAGGGAGCACATTTAGTAGGAGTAGTCACTCCTAGGAGACAAACAGCCTCCATGAATCACCGTTCACACACACACACACACCCACCGCTCACACAAGGCCAATTCATGCACTGAGCTTCCCCCCTATCATTTGACTATACTTTCCCCTCTAGAGGACGAACACAGTCGAATTCGAATCACACACTTTTCGATACCAACACCATGGTCCTTATCACACCGTGTCATATATACCTAGGATGAAAGCCCCAAGAGAGGGCTTTGAGAATCACCCTCAAGAATGAATAGTAGTGGAGAAATGAGTCTGAAAACACAGTTTTTCTCCTGGGCAGATGCCAGGGGTCCTGCCTGAAAAATGGGCCAGTGGGATATCCCTGGATATTTTTTGGGCCCACCAGCAGAGGGTGGGATGTCCCACAGGAAAATGTGTGGGACATGTGGGACATCCCAGGGTCATATCCCCCATAACATGGGACATCCCATCCTCCATGGGGCATCCACCTAGTTTTACCCCCCTTTAAATACATTAAGTCACTATAAAAAAATAGACCCAAAGGTGGTCACATAGTGGTAGCCTGAAGTGTGGAGAACTAGGTGGATGTCCTATCTGGCATGGGACATCCCACATTTTATAGGGTACTACCCTGGGCTGTCCAACCCTTCGGTAGGTGGGACATCCCATACGCCACAGGCAGGCCCAAAAAATTTCCTGAGATATCCCACTGACCCATTTTTGCAGCCAGGACCCCTGCCCCCTGCCCAGGAGAAAAAGTGCATTTCTAGGCTCATTTCTCCACTGTTTTCCATTGTCAAGGGTGATTTCTAATGCCGTTTCATCGGGCTCTCATCCTAGGTATAAGCCACATGGATGAGAGTACATTTATCTGGTAGCAATGTAGCTGTCCTGCACCGCTATCCAGCTTCATTGCAGATCAACCATCAGCAGAAGCTGTTTGCTTCTTGTGCCCTTACATCCACTGTGACCCGCACTCTATTCATGTCAATGAAATACCACATGCAACTGTCCACCTGGTACAACAACTTATTTTGTTCACTCTTATTTTGTTCAATTCATTCAAAAACACCACCCATAGCAGCACCCATAGCAATACAAATCAACTGTTTGCTGGTATCCCTCTTACTACCCAGTTGATTTCATTTGTTTGAAAATGGCATGTGTGTGCCTACTTAGCTCACTTCATTAGACAGAGTTCAGACTTGAGTTGGGTTGAGTTTACATCCCCAAAATAAAATACACATGAAGATAAATCCTGGTCACAGAAGGTCTCTGCAGCAGGGAAAATGTCTATGAAGTATCCCAAACACTTATATATCTCACACATATATATTCAACATGCCAGCTTTCCTGGACAATCATCCTTCAAAGTGCTCACCACGTCAAGGATATGAGCTGACAATCAGAAATTAACAGTAATTTGAGGTTGGTCAACCGAATCCAGTGGGCAATTAAACCAACAACAAACCTCCGATGATGACTATTTGGTAGGTGGGACTGGGGAGTTGACTCAAGTTTCACGTCTGGCTCAATGCAACAACAACACTAGCCACAGCCACTTCAGCCCTTTAATGACTGAGTTGACCTGTGCAAGTTGATGGCTGGTGAATGCACAAACCAATGTGGGATGCCCTGCATTCAGCACAAATATCCATGGGATGTCTCACGTTCCACTTGAACACAGGTGGGATGTCCCATTGTCTCAAAGAAAAGCTGTGGGATGTCCCATGTTCCACTTGAACACAGGTAGGACATCCCACCCTTTCAAAGAAAAGCTGTGGGATATCCCATGTTCCACTTGAACACGGGTGGGACATCCCATCGTCTCAAAGAAAAGCCGTGGGATGTCTCACATTCAACTTGAACACAGGTAGGCTCAAAGAAAAGCTGTGGGATGTCCCACGTTCCACTTGAACACAGGTGGGGCATCCCACTGTCCCAAAAGAAACTGTGACCTGTCTCACGAGATCAAAAAAAAAATGTGGGACATCCCATATTCAGGCCTACAGCCAAGACTTCCAAGCACAAAGATTCAGTTGCAACACTGTCCCATCTGTTGACACCTGTAGACACCACCCACCACCTGATATACCAGGCAAGACTATACACAAATATTGCCTGGTATTTCACGGAAAATCAAGTTCATGGAAACACCTCCACAACATCCATCTGCACCAAATTTTGGCAGAAACATCACTTTCCACTGCTTCCCCCACCCTTATCGACCCTTCATTAGCAGGTCAGTAAATTTGTTACCCTTATAAAAACTTCCACCACATCCAAACAGATTTTTTGACCGTGAACACTTCCACCACATCCACCAAAATGGGGTCAGTGCAATTTTGTGACCCGGAATGCTTCCACCACATCCACAAAAACAGGTCAGTAAATTTTGTGACCCTGTAAATTCTACTGCATCCACCAAAGGGGGGTCAGTAAATTTTGTAACCCCTGTAAATTCCACTATCCACCAAAGGGGGATCAGTAAATTTTGTGACCCAAACAAATTCCACCACATCCATCAAGCAGGGAGTCACTATATCTGAGTCACACATCCGCATGGTATCTCCACCACATTCCACCCCATCTGCCACCTGGGCAGTCCTGGGGGTATTTTCGGCATCCCAATGCACATGACTTCTGATCCTTCCTAAGGTTCCCCAGGGGTAAAGGTAGAGGTACTGAGGGGCTGACCTCTAGGAGGTATACTTCTGCCTTGGACGTTTAGAGGTCTACCTTGAAAGGTCTTACTTAGCCAATGTTTTCTTTATTGTGCAGCAGCAATCATTGACTTTAGTACTTATCTCTGTTCTGTGTTGGGGGGTAATGTTTGAATAGTGGCTATACTAGTGCTGTGACTTGAATCAATTGCAACACATATTATTATTTCAGTTGTAGAGATGTCAATGTGTATTTAGGCCATTTTTAAATTTCGAAATACCAACTGCGTACACCGCAGCGAAGCAAAGGCACGTCTTGTATACTGTACAATAGTGTCGTTCAAATATGGCCATTATTACACTCCTGAAAATCTTCCTGATTTTCAAATTTCAGTGGGATTGCCACTCAAATTTCGAAGCAGGAAAAAAAATCAGGAAACAAATAATGACCATATTTGAAACCCCCCCTCTGTGCATTTTACAACCAGGAGGCAAGCAGGAGCTTTCTCCTGCTTTTCTCCTGCTCAGCAATGCTCAGCATGCCCTCGGCCATGATCTCGGGCATCAGGCGGCCCCGTCCAGCTCCAGCGTCTCTCCCACGCATCCCACGCGCATCCCACGCGCCTGCCACGCACCGGCCACGCGTCATACAGTTTCAGTGTTGCTTCTACCTGAGCCATGGCGACACGCCGCACAGTGTCTAAGCGCAAACAAGGGCTGCGGCCTGCACATTTTGTGAATAGCCTTTGCCATTCTTCTTAGGAGAGCAGACCATGTCCCTGAAGGACTATGAGCAGAGGGAGGAAGGAGAACTCGACGTTGACGGCTGGGTCAGTGGTGTGGAAGAGAAAATTATGACATGAGACACTGCTCCAAGTAAGCTGATCGCCGAGCGTGAGGTTTGATGGAGGAGATCAAGCAGGAACAAGAGAAGGAGCGAAATAAGGAGTCCTGATTAAAGTAGGAGCCCATGGTGCTCCTACTTTAATCAGGACTCCTTATTCGTGCTCCTGAACGCGCTCCTGATTGTGAGCAGGGAAAAAATCAGGAGCGGTTTCAGGACGCGAATAATGGCATATTTGAACGACACTAATTATGCTTACAATACAATGGTTATTCTACTCGCTGGTATATGAGTAAGGTGTCCATAGCTAATCACGTGTATGTTGAGTGTGTCTGGTGTAACTGTTTCCTGCTCGATTGTGTTGACAGTTCCATCTTCTATCCTCATGTCTCCTGTTCAGGGCCTTCAGTATTAGATAGAGGAAGGTGCTGGCTTTGAGCCTGTCCCTTAATCAGCCCACACCGCCAAGTGGTTGTGGAGATATGCGAGTTACGGTCCTGGCCTGGTTCAAGTAACCAAATCAGGATGGCAACAATGATCAGATAGTTGATAAGCGAAGCCCAACCGCGGCCAGGGTAACCGGCTACTGTCAAGCCCGAGTCATCTGATTCGTCGCGCAACATCCAATGTGCAAATCAAGCACAACAAAGTGCTTGAACACCTTAATCAACACCCCATAGTAGTGCCCCAGACCATCAGAGAGGATAATTAATATCGTCCAAGTTGTTTGTGGGCCCCACAATGCCTTGATTAAGCAGCAATGCTTAATCTCAGCAAGTAAACCCTTAATCACGGATGTCAACCAGTATGAAATTGTTAGCTGATACATCCCAGGCAGACTTGATCAAGGTCCTCATGCAGGATCAAGCCCTGATTAGCCATATAGGACTTATGCTAATGCTTTGAAGCAGCGTGCTACGTGATTAAGGTAAAAATTGGCAACTTCCTTGCTATTTCACCCATGGTCCGTTTCATGGCTTATCAACAGTTAAGAATCACCAACCTCATACAGTATTATACGGCTGAATGGGATGCCACCATACAATGGGACGAACCCAGTTTTCTCCTCAAGCACACATCGTCTGGCCGTGGAATTTTTTTTACAACTAGGTGGACATCTTATATACTGTCTAGTAACAGGAATTATGCATAGGGGAAAGCGATCCTATACTATAATGAGATCAATCCAAAAAGTGCCCAAAAGTGAAATTAAAAGGCAGATCAATCTACGAGTATTGCAGCACAGTGTTGATAATAAATTCTGAAAATAATTGAGAACATATTATTTACTCAATAAAGTATGAATACAATGTATCGAAGCCATTGGAGGAGCAGAAACCATTGAAATCTGTAAAACATCGATGAATGGGATGGTCACGTCATGCCATTCCCCATTGGGATTTTGCTTGCCGCCCTTGCAAAAAAAGGGCTCTGGACACCCTCGCTCATTCTCATGGTAATGTCAGGGGAACCCCCGCTCCGCACGTTCTTCCGGCTATTTCTCCGGTTTCTGCTCCGGCCTCCACTCCAACTTCCGCTTCAGTTTCCGCTCCGGCTATCCCTCTGGCTAACGCCCCCGACCTTCTGCCTGCCCATTCTTGTTGGCACGTGCTATGCGACCGGGCCCGCGATCATTGTAGATACCTCCGGACACGTGCTACTGGGTAGTTACTAATTAGTATATAAGGTTTCGCCTAGTGTGGGAATCCTCATCCTTTCTTCTCTTCGGATTCCCGCACTAGGTGCGTAGTATTTCCGCTCCTGTATTATAGTACCCATATTTATACTTCGGATTCCCCTGCTAGTTTCCATGCCCTGCACCGAGCTTGAGGTTGCCCTTACAGGTAATATACGGGTCAAGAATGACCAAACATGCCACCTCTATCTACAAGGAATAGTAGTAGTCCTCCAAGTTCGAGTATTTTACTGTAGATACTGATGTTATGTGATGCATCCCATTGGCATGTCAAGCAGCTGATAACAACTTTTGACCGTATTTCCATTTGATATAACTCTGGGCGTCACGTATGCATGTAAATTTTGGTATGTCATTAGATTACACCTAAACCTTCCCCCTGGCTGATTCAGATTGATACAAAATCATTGTGCTTGCATTTGCAGTGGTGAACAAAATTTGATCATCCCATTCGGCTGTATAATACTGTACATCAAGCACATGTGGGCAGAAAAATGGTTCGTTTTGATGGGGTCACAACAGCCGCAAACACTTCTCTCCATTTCCCTCCATCTCACCTCCTCCTTCCCTCCTGTCCTCCTCCCACAATGTCCCCGCTACCATCCAATATTGTGTTTTATAATGCAGCATCTCTTGTAAGGTGAGTTCTCACAACACATCCAACTTTCCATTTCTTAAGCTTTGAGCTGTGGGGCGAAGCTCTTTAAAGTGTTGGGTGTGTGTGTACCATTTTCATTTTGTATTTGGCTGACCCCATACTTACACGATGCCATTGCAGATGGTATAGGAGGCTTCTTGAAGACGAAGACCACGGAGTGTTGTGCTGACATGTTCCCTCGCAATGACAAGGGGCACATCGAGGTGACCATTCCCATGGTCACACTTACTTGTGCTGCTGTGAGTCTTCCGCTGTCTGATGGCTTTGTCCATTTGTTTTGTTCTGATACAGATCTACAGTACCCTTGACAACTGGACCACAGGCAAATACAAGGCAACCGATTTTGAGGGCAAGCGGGTACAAGAAGTCTATGATATTCATGTTGGTCTGCTGCAGAGAATGAGGGGAAGCCTAGTCTTATCTTACACCATGTATCTATAGATTACTTTAGTGCACCATAGTTGCTTCGTGTAAATGTGCAGTATGCTCTGTGAAAGTGGCAATAGTCCTGGAATAGTCTTTGAAAGCCTTGGCAATTGGCTGTAATCCATGCAAATGTTCGGTAATGGTTAGGTAAATGGGGCCATTTGGCGTGCAAATGTAAGGACAACCTATATTTGGTAATTGTTGCCAATCAGTCAATTGGCACCAATTGGCGCGAAATATCTTCAATTGCGGAATCCAGGTTTTCCTGATGTCATCATTACTAAGGCAAGTCATCGGACCTGCAATTCTGGCGGATCTGGCGATGTGCAGCCATACGGGCCACATGTGCCAGATCCGCTAGCTCTTGCCATCTCTTCCCAGATGGATTACATTTTGCTGATGATGACGGTACATCTGAAAAGAATTGGCATCCGAAAAGGCATCAGCAAATGCTCAAAACAGGAAGAAAGACGTTAGAATTGAAGGGAACTGGAATGTATTGAAAGGTCATGAATAGAAGCAAGACAAGCACATGGAAACAAGAGGGAGGAATAGCGCAGTAACACAAGCGCAGCGAGAAGAAACAGAGTGAGGAGAGGGTAGAGCAATATGTACTCAGTAATGGCCAGGTCCGAAGTCTGTAGCAGATGTGTGGAGCGGGCGGATAAAGATGAAGAACACACACAATGTCAATCAGCAGCGCATCTAGAAGGACAAAGTACTGGGTGTTGTTTCCCCGGATGGAGAGAGCATCGAGAGATGCGGGGATCGCGGTTTCATGCGGTGATTTGAGATGAGTGTCATTTGCTTTGCGTGTCCGTGCCTGAGTCCCTGGTCAAAATTATCCAGAGAAAGAAAAAAAACTGGACACACCAATTATCGTGCCATGAACGATGGAGCCATTCTTGAGCTCTATGGTGACAGTCTCATTGTTGAACTTATTGGGTCGGTGTACAGCATGCCCGATGCCATCAGCGAGGGCTCCCGGGCCACTCGCACGGCCACTTTTATCAGTTTAATTGTGTAGCTTTGTTTGACAGTGGTGAGGTTCAAGCAAGGCCCGAGAGGGCAGTGTGGAGCGCCGGAGACTCGCGTGGAAAAGAATAAAGAGGTTGGGATATCGCCAGTGGTAGTATGGTGAGAGCACGAGTGTTCGCCTGGAGCGGCCATGCGCCGGAGGGAAGCAGCAGACTGGACGACACTTCAAAACCATTGGTTGCCGAACGTAAGTATCAAATTTGACGAATCCCGGTGGAGAACATAGCAGTCTTCAAGGCAACGGCCCGAAATCAGGGTGGCTGCATTCGAGCTACTCATGCTCTCCTCGCCAGTTTAAACTCGGATTTCAAGGTGACATTTAACCCACATACATATGAAATCCCTCTGAATTCTTCTTTCTCTCATTTTCCAACTTGAAAAACTTGAAAAAACGCGGCCGCCTAGTACAGTAGCCTACAGACATAGCACATGGGCCAAAAAAAAAAACTGGCCACAAAAATGTAAAATAAAATAAAATGCGTAAGCGTGATTACACAGCACCGCTTTTCTGTCTTCACCCACGCTTTCGGCGGATCACTAGTTTCGCCACGTCACGGATGTCATCTGTCCCACCACCTTGCTGTCGCTCTACGACAAACACTTTTTGCTTGTTGCTCTCTCGCTGCTACCGGTACCCCTGAATCCCCAACAGCTATGTCTCTTTCCTGGAATACAGATACCTCGCCGGATCCTCAAGCCCGACAGCGTGCGATTTCAAGCTTACCAGCTTACCTTCCTGGCTTTCCGAAAGAGATATCACATCAAACGAAGGCCATACATACCCTCCTATTTGATCAAACGGCCGACGACAAGCTCAAGGTCATTAGAATGGATCTTCACTTGAATTGACAAAATACTCATGGATTCTTTAAGTCTCAAGATCGGGCGTCCAGGGTCGTATACAATGTCTTCTTCGGCAATATCTTGCAGCACGACAAGCCGCTGGACATCATGACAAATGCCATACCTGAAAGATACCGCCTCCTTCATTGTGTGGAAGCCGTGTCTAACCAAACCTTGCGAATAATTGAGTACTCCAATTTCCCCTGTGTCCAATACGCAGCCCTCTCCTATGTCTGGCGAGGAAATAGTCCAACCTCTTCCTTCGGACTCACTGCACGAGAATTCTCTGTGCTCGGCGCTGAAGACGCAGATCCTATTGGCCTCGATGTCCTGGTGGATGCGTGTGCAGCGGCATTAGCTTGCGGAGCTTCTTATTTATGGCTGGACCGCCTTTGCATCATGCAGACAAGTAAACAAGATAAACAATGGCAGATACGCGAAATGTACCGGATGTATACTTTCGCTATCGTATGCATTGTTGTGCCTAGTGGTCTTCGTTTCCTTGTCTCATTCGCTGAAGAGACACAATGGATTCACCGAGCCTGGACGTTGCAAGAGGTCGTGGCTCCCCCATCCGTCGCAGTTCTTTTCTCCTGGACCCATGGGGATGGTCAGGTGCTCTCACGACTTTTGGGTGAAACTTTCTATGGCAGAATTGAGGTGGTCACTCGTGGACGGTCGGCTATGGCTGGTCTGGGCAACGTTCTCGCTTCATGTGCTGGAGGACGTTTTGAATTCACTCCTGATAGCGCAGATACAGCAGTGTCACCTCTGATCATTGAGGCCGCGCTGTTCGGGAAGGTACAAAGTGATTCGGACGTCGGAGAATCGGGCACCGACAATCATATCGCCTTTCCACACATCACGGCACTTGGCTTTGCAATAGATCGCAATCTCGACACAGAGGAGATGCGCGATTTCTGCATCTGGCAGTGCGCGCTTGTCCGCACTTCATCGCGACCAGTCGACATGATTTTCAGCATCATGGGTATCCTTGGAGTGATACTGAATCCAAAAGAGTTCCTGGACGATGACCGACTAGGTGCTACGGTTGCACTTGCACGGGAGATACTCCGTCAGGGCCGCTCTGCCAACTGGCTTGCTATGCACATTACCATACCTCCTTGTCCACAGCTATCGACTTTTCCTACACTTCCACGAACGTCCGTTGCTGGCAGGGCCATGTATGACCTGCCTAGTGGTAGTGAACAAACTCTGGCGCTTGCAGACGCTGTCTACCCGAACGACAATGGGTTATTCCCTGCCTTGAAGGGCTCAATGGATGATTCAGGGTACCTCTCGTTAAATGCCCGTGCTGTCATGGTTGTTACTGCTCCTGAAGCACTGACTTTGTCCGACGACTCGCCTTATGATAATCCGGTATGCCCTACCCAGCTCAGAGCGATGGATGGATCCAAGTGGACCATTGTGTCTGACGAAGTGGGCATCTCCAAGAATTACGAATGTTCCGCCTCACCATTATCCGGGGAACCTCGGTCATTCGCGCTGATATTAGGCTGGTACAACTATATGCCAGCTGGGACCGATGGTGACAACATCCGTGCAATGCTCGTGACCGAACATACCAACAGCTTGTATCATGTACGCTCATACTTTGTGCTCAGTCATAAGGCAATCAAGTGGGCTTCGACACGGATAGAGCAGCATTTTTGTGTTGGCGGGCCAGAGTGATATGCAAGCAACACTCCTCCAGAATCTACTACCCGTGATGTAGTGCATTCCATTGTTTGAACTCTAACATTTGTATGGTATTTGTTGAAACTGGTGCTCCGAAGTGCATCGCTCAACCGGTGAATATGATTCCTGTATCTCAGTATATACTGTCCCAACAAGTTGATTATATAGACAGTAGTGTAGTCGCACGGATCGGACTCTCCAGTGACAAGTTTGAATCCCAGGTATGTACTGCATCGACCCATGAACAAATATATACTTATGCTTCGCTTCGGCGGCAGGGAAAGACATTGAACTGAGTGGATGTTGTGGAAGGGTGGAATGCCCGGCTCGTAGGTTCCTGGAATGGGTCGGTGATCCGTGTGGTGGTCGAGTGGATGGTTGAAACAAAATATGGGAATTGGTCCCGAGCCGTGGGGTACGAAAATCGAACAAAAACAGAGTACAAAAGTGGATGAATGCTATGAGAAGAGAGTGTGGTCGTTTGGCATAGATGCAAGGAGCTCCGATGCTACCTCTGGGTGCTTGCCCTCCACTGGCCATGGAAATGGTAGTATGAGCATGACATTCGATGATATGGGGCCATTTAAGATACAAATAAATGAGGCAGCTAAATAGGGGTAAATGTAGATGAAAACACAGTAAAAGAAGATTTCCCTATGGCAGCCCTCCGACCCTACCACAATGTGCAGGCTGAAGATACAAATTCAACAGGGTAAAAAAAAGGGCCCCAATGACCACCTGATAATACCAAAAATCCCCTATAAGTAGAGGGTAGCATTGGGAGAGGGATGATACCTTCTACTTATAGGGAAACTGCATGTGCCACGGAAATGCCATGGCAGGGGTGGTGGCCAGGGAGAAAAATGGGATTTTGGCCACCTGTGCCACTGATTTTGAAGGGCTTTGGCAGGGGGTCAGTAAAGCGGGATTTTGTGACAAAATAGTGTGATAGCTGCCACCAAACCTTTAGACCCGGATCAGTTCCAGAAAACATGACCCAATTAGTGCCATGTATGCCACAGGTCAATTTTAGCAGGGTCAGTAAATTTTGTGACCAGGTTAAATGGCCATGCATGCCACAGGCCAATAGGGTCTATCACAGTAACTGATTTCGCCGGATTTCGACCTTGATTTCAGAGTTGATTTCGCACTGGATTTCGGCCAGCGTGACAACAAATGATCTCGGCTCATCCGTGAGAAATCAGCGGCAGCTAAGCGGCATCAACGGCACAGGCACGTGGACGCGTCGCGTGGACTGTAGATAAAGATCCCGACCAATATTTGACGTGTATCGACGCGTCGGCGGGATTGATAACACGTCTTTAAGGCATAAAAGCATTTTGCATCATTTTAGACCTTGTTTTCTGCCAATGCCCACTCGCAGTGCCCACCGACAAGCCTCGGATGCCCTTGAACAGGCATTCCTGGTCAATCTCATCGCCGAACTAGAGGCCCAAGAGTACGAGAGTGTTGACTCTGACTCTGATAGCTCGGATTCAAGTTCTGATGACTCCTGGTCATCCTCATCTTCTTCTTCCGATGACTCCGATGAGGAGATGACTGCTGCAGACGACTACATCCACAGTCTGGCCGAACTCTACTCCCAACGTTACCTCGCCACTCGGGAGGAGATCCCAAAGTCAGCCGAATTCCTTAACCTGCTTCTGCACGAGTACAAGGTGTCCCGTTCAGAGCTATTTCGCTCATATCTTCGAATTGAGCCCGACTGCTTTGATTCTTTGGTCGCCACCATCTCAGATGATCCCGTCTTCCACAACAATTCCAATAATCCCCAGATGCCTGTCGATCATCAGGCTGCTATTGCCCTCTATCGGTTTGGGCATTTCGGAAATGCAGCAAGTACTATGAAGGTCGCCTTACAGTTTGGGGTGGGATACAGGACTGTCCGCCTGTGTACAAGTCGTGTAATGAAGGCCTGCTGCTTGGATCACTTTTGGGACGCGTCTGTCCAGTGGGCGAGTGCAGAGGCCAAAGAGATTGCGAAGCAATGGGTCGAGGACACTTCCTGCCCTGCTTGGCAAGATGGATGGCTTATGGTGGATGGAACTCTTGTCCCACTTTTCCAACGGCCAGGTTTATTCGGGAACACCTGGTTTGATCGTAAGTCCAACTACTCTTTGAATGTCCAGGTGCGTCATCCCTACCTTCGTACTTGTTATGCCGTAAAGTAACCGGAAATTGGTGAATGTACCCAGATTTTAGCCCGACAATCCGGTGCTATAGGTCTGTATTGGCAATAGTCTTGGTTAACCATTCTTTTAGAGTCCTGCCAGCAGTTTTCTACAATTCTGAGGGTGGCATAGAGTCATGTATGGCAAAATTAGGAAAATTGTTGATTTGGCTCTTTGGAGTTGATTCTGGCTATGAATCATGAACTTTGATTGCTGCAAGAGATACTGTGATTCATTTCAATTAATCCACAAAAAGATCTGGAGTTTTGTGAACTTCGCAACAGGTTGTACAAATAAAATCGGAATTGTTAAATGGAGGTATTAGTGTCGTTCAAATATGCCATTATTCGCGTCCTGAAACCGCTCCTGATTTTTTCCCTACTCGCAATCAGGAGCGCGTTCAGGAGCATGAATCAGGACTCCTGATTCAAGTAGGAGCACCATGGGCTCCTACTTTAATCAGGACTCCTTATTTCGCTCCTTCTCTTGTTCCTGCTTGATCTCCTCCATCAAACCTCACGCTTGGCGATCAGCTTACTCGGAGCGGTGTCGCATGTCATAATTTTCTCTTCCACGCCACTGACTCAGCCGCCGACGTTGAGCTATCCTCCATCCCTCTGCTCATAGTCCTTCAGGGACATGGTCTGCTCTCCTAACAAGAAGGACAAAAGCCATTCACACAACGCGCGGGCTGCGGCCCCGAATTGCGCTTAGACACTGTGCGGCGTGTCACCATGGCTCGGGGTAAAGGCTAGAACTTAGAAGCAACACTGAAGCTGTATGACGCGTAGCCGGCACGTGGCAGGCGCGTGGGATGCGCGTGGGATGTATGGGAGAGACGCTGGAGCCGGACGGGGCCGCCTGATGCCCGAGATCATGGCCGGGGGCATGCCGAGCATTGCCGACCAGGAGAAAAGCAGGAGAAAGCTCCTGCTTTCCTCCTGGTTGTAAAATGCACAGAGGGGGGGTTTCAAATATGGTCATTATCTGTTTCCTGATTTTTTTTCCTGCTTCGAAATTTGAGTGGCAATCTCACTGAAATTTGAAAATCAGGAAGATTTTCAGGAGTGTAATAATGGCCATATTTGAACGACACTATTGATCATATCTGACAGAATTACAACTAAATTCAATGCCCCGGGCAACCACAAGCACCCGGGTTTTCTGCAAATCTCAAGTAGGGAAGGAGGGCTTACAATCTACAAAGAAAAATTTAAATTCACTTCAATGCTGTAGGAGATAATCAGGTTTCCGATGAATTCCGGTTACTTTGCGTCATAACAAGTATTACCGGTCACTAACCATGATCTTAAGCTCATTTCAACACCGGATCTTCAGATCATCGACTACGGAGTTGGTTTACCTGGTAGCCAACACGACGCAACTGCATGGCAAGAAACCCGAGTCCCCCAGCAGCACAATATTCTTTTACAACCTAACGAGTGGGTGTGGGCAGATTCTGCGTATCCTCTACAGAAGTGGTGTCAAGCCCCATATAAAGCGTGAGTTTTGTATTCATTCAAGCACGACTCAAAACTGATGATTTAAAAGACCAGAAAAGGATGAAGAAGGGAACGAGACATACAATTATTATGTGTCGGCCGTGCGCATATGGTCAGAGCACTGTGTGGGATTTTTGAAAGGTCGTTGGTCATCACTGCGCGGCCTCCGTGTTGCAATCAACGGCGAAAAGGGATTGCAGTACGCCTCTCTGTGGATCGTCGCTTGCATTAACCTTCATGCATTTGCAATGAAACACGAAGACGGCAACTTTATTTCAGCAAACCAATTTATCAAAGACGGAAGATCGTATCGTAAACGGTTGGGGCGCATCGAAAGGGAATGGCATAAGAGACAGGAGGAAGTGGCGGATGAATTGGAGGCAAGGAGGAATTATGAAGACGAAATAGGTTTGTTGGAAGGTAAACTGAAGAGGGAGGAGTTGCGGGAGGAATTATTTAGATACCTACAAGGTCAAAATCAATAATAATCTCTAAAGAAGGGATGGGTCAAGGGTGAAGCCCGGAGGAGGAGCACCGTATGCAGGCGCGCCGGCACCATACCTGCCCGTCGAAGGACCAGGCACATTACGGCGCATCACCTCCAACTGCATCTGCCGTTCCAACATCAACATGTCGTGCGCACGCTGCCGTTCGCCTTCGCGCTCTTGATGGGCGAGCCGCGCCATCTCCAAGTTGCTTTTGGCCTCGTATTTGGCCCTCGCACGAACGGTCTTCTCGTGTTCCCTGACCTCGGCGATTTTAATTTGCTTTGTGTGATTCTGGGTGGTCAAGTCCTGGATACGATCGTGAATTGACTTGCGCTTCAAACCGCGGACACTGGAGAGTGGCGTTGGACGTTTTTCGGTTTTAACCTTGACAGCCGGTGTGGCCGGGACATCGCTGTCGTCGTCGCTGTCGTGAGCGCGAGCCGGCCGCGCTGGAGACGATGAATTCCAACCGGAAATCCTGGATTCATCGTCCAAGTCAAGACTAATGGGACCATGGTGCGCCTTCTGGGTTGTTAAAAATTGTGTAACAGTGCAGAAGTAAGAGACGTACCTCTCCGTCACGATCCAGGACGTCAAGATCGACCCGCGTCCCACTGTGCGCCACAGCGGATCGATTTACGACAGGGCTCGAACCCATCAGGTCGTGCATCCGCAAATACCACGGAAACTTCTTTGTAATAACATCTATTATTTTTTTCAGCAAGCGCAACGTCCTCGAGTGAATAATGACATGCCCCAAGCATTCGCAATTTCCGTCCCATCTTTAATCTCCTCCTGTTTTCCTCCAGCTACCAATCTGTGTCCAGTCTCACCCAGTGTCTTCCGATGATCGGTGTATAATTTTTTGAGTCTACAGAATGTGGTTAATGAAAGTCAAAGAGAGAAGACACGGAATTTAATGGCGCACGCTGTGATACGATTTTTAACGACCTTCGCAAGCTCGGGAAGGTTTTGCACCGTGTACTTCGGGTCCGGGTCGTCCGGGTCTTGGCCCGCGAGGAATAGGGTTTCAGTGACATGGGCCTGGATCGCCGCTGGCTTCTCCCCTCCCGTGTCGACAGGGCCGTCGATCCCCTTCTCAAAGCCGAAGGTCTGTCTGTAGCGAGGCTTGCTCTCGACGACGGTAAGCAGCTCATCTGTCATGAAATGGAAGTCCTCTTTTGACCATCTGATGTGTAAAGAGCGCCGCTTGTGAGTCGCGAATAGAAGACATGTCAATTATGTACTCACTCGACGGCTGGTGAATTCCGCTTCGCTTTCACTTCCTTTTCGTCCTTCTGCGCGTCCTTCCGTCCCCCACGTGTCATGCCGACTTTCTCGTTTTCCTTCTCGTCCGTGTCGGGCTTTGACTTTTTAGCCTTTTTCGACGCGTTTTTCTGTTCTTTGGCCCTGGCAACAACGAGGCGGGCCTTCAGAATATCGGTTTTTGAAGCCATTTGGAAGATCGATTAATACAGACGCCCCGTAGTCGATGCGACTTGGACGAGAGGAAAAAGCAAAAGACGGCGGTAAAACTCCGCACGATGATTGCCGAAATCACATCAATTCGGTTGTCGTTATGTCACTGTGTGACCACGCTGAAATCCAATGCGAAATCAACTCTGAAATCAAAGTCGAAATCCAGCGAAATCAGCTACTGTGATAGACCCTAATTTTAGCAGGGTCAGTAAATTTTGTGACCAGGTTAAATAGCCATGCATGCCACAGGTCAATTTTAGCAGGGTCAGTAAATTTTGTGACCGGGTTCAATAGCCACACATGCCACGGTTCAATTTTAGCAGGATCAGTAAATTTGTGACCAGGTTAAATAGCCACCCAGGCCATGGGTTGGTTTTAGCAGGATCAGTAAATTTTGTGCCTGGGTTAAATAGCCACACATGCCACAGGTCAATTTTAGCAGGATCAGTAAATTTGTGACCAGGTTAAATAGCCACCCATGCCACAGGTCAGTTTCAGCAGGATCAGTAAATTTTGTGATTTCAGCATGATCAGTGAATTTTGTGACCGGCTTGATTAGCCATGCATACCACAGGTTGATTTTTGGCAGAATCAAGAAATTGGGGGCCAGGTTGAATAGCCATTGGTCACATGAAAAGGGACTTGGTAATTTTGCAAAGGACATAGTAAAGACCCTGCCTGTCTGCCATCTCTGCCAGCTATCTACCTATTCCGCCTGTTTGTCCAAGGCTAGCAATGCAACTCTCTCCATCACCTCCCCGAGTTCCTCTCCCCAGGCATCCTCACCCTCATTGTTGTCACTGGAACTATTTCCATCAAGCCAACCATTTTCAGAACCCTTGTCGTCACTTGCAAGGGCCATGTCAACATCCATGGCACCTGACATGGATGCCGCTGAGGTAGGATGCAACTCTTGGGAGACGGTTGGTGCACATCACCCTCGGGGAAGGTGAGGTGGAGGTGGGGTCAGCCTGCTCCCCAGGCTTGAGATCAGCAGTAAAGCAGCTTCCAAGTTTCTGGCGGATAGCATAGAAGCACTTCATATGAATCTCATCATATTGTCCATGTTGCCGGCGGTATTTTCCAATGAAAAATGCGAGGGTAGGGCCTTCTGGCAGAATCTTGGCCTCCTTTGTCAGAAAAAACTCCCTCTCATCCTTCATATAGGTCACAACATGTCGGATTTCGATGTTGAGTCGCTGAATCTCCTGCTTCGCTTGGTTGAGTTTGTGGTGGCTGTCCAGAAGCTGGTGAGCAGCCAGGTCTGCCCATGCCCTGATCGTGGCACTGCCAGTGGGGTCCTGAAGAATGACAAAGTCTGCAAGAAATGTGTAGTCAATGACTTCCTCCCACTACAAGTGCTGCCTTGGAGGGTCCAAGGCTGATGCAGCCAAATTGTAGCACTGGAGGGCACTCCAGATTGCTTTGGATCAAACCTAGAGGGCCTTGGTAATGTTTTTTCGTACTCCTGAAAGGTCTATCAGCACTACCCCTCAACAGACTGGACCATATACCTAGCCCTGATTGATTTACCTTTGTCAGTTCTAGAAGTCTTTTCACCACCAATGCCTCTAGAGAGTCTACCACCCGTCTATACCGGCAGTTGAATACCAGCTCAGCGGCATCAGTCCACTCCTTATCCTCTGATGTCCATCGCACCTCAATAGACAGGTGACGCTCAGTGGCCTGAACTGCCTCAACCACCTTGTTGTAATTCTTGTGTGCATAGCTCCTTGTGTTACCATTCACTGTCGGGCCCTCTCCAAAGCCTTTGTCAAAATTCTACCTGATGAACATGGCACAAAGGCAGTTAGAGCTACTGAGTCTTATTGAATCCATTAATACCCACTTTCAATCAGCCAGATTAACCAGCAGCTCATTGAAACACTGACTATGGGGCTGGCGGTGAAATAACCACAAACCAAACCTTGTAAATGAATACGCGGTTCGATAATGCGACTACAACAACTCAAACACTATAGTCCTCGTGCAAGTTCGGGGTTCCAATCCAGTATAGATTGTGGCAATTTGAACTTTAGTTCTCTTTGGGAAGCAAGACTTTACAGGTCTACAAGTCGTATAGATAAAACTTGCTCGAATCCGTTCTAGGCGCAATCGCAGATAGACAGACGAGATTTTATGTTCAACAGTTTGTATGATGTGGGTCTAGGTTTGGAGATAGTACTCCGATGCGTAACGCAAGTGATTCCTTATGAATCCCAATTCCAATAGTATCCGCGATTGCTAATCCTTGCGAGATTACAACCAATTGTCAAGTCCGATCCGTTTCCTTATATTCCACGCGTCCGTTCCGTTTATCCAATATGTCCGCGCGTCGTTATAAAGATCCAAATCCAACACAGATAATATTCAAACAGGGAAAACAATCGAAACTTGGTATAGCTTCTGGGTGTCTCCGAATGAATGCCTACTCAACCTGTTAAGTGTGAAGTCTAGTAACTTCGCGTCCAACAGGTGGGGTGAGATTCACTGGCATTCCTCCTATAACCATCCCCTTAAATACGTTACAGGATTCTAAATATAAACGAGACAGATACAGACGTGCAATAGAGTTCAGGGTATATGACTAGTGGTATAGCAGCTAGCCGATGAACTCCTGTCGGATATCAAGTGATTAGTAAAATTGAGAGAGATTTGTAAGAAACATCAACGAGCCGAGCTTAGCGATGAGTCAAGATCTACATCGCTTAGAACGATCGTGATGGGATATTGTTGATATGTCAACTTTTAGCCGACCCCCTCGTCAGCACTCCGTTACCCTCCTTGGTAACCATCCGCTCAAATGGTTCCGCCTTGAACCGCTTAAGTGATTTGTCTGAAATTTGTGATAGCCGCCGCTTCCCAGTACCCGAGTATGGTTTCTTAGTCAATTGTTATATCGACCAAGTCCAGCCCTCTCTTGGCAGTTCTGTAGACGTCAGATGATGCCTAACAATGATCCCTCTGGTTCAGAAGGATGTTCCCTCGTAATATGCCCTTAGTCAGGGATGTGCAATAGCCCCAATCCGTTTCCAGGATGGTAAGGCACTTTCTGTGATTGCTCCATTAGCGACTTCCCACTTCAACCCTTTACCAGGATTGTTGTCCAGCGTCTTTCTAATGGTTCGAGACACATTATATCCCTTTTAGCTAACTGCCCAGGCCAGCATTAGCTCTTTGTAAGATGACGTCGTAATGTAGTGAAGTACATTATAGTATGTTGCAACTCGAGCAGATTTGAATAAATGCCTGGGTGCCCCAATACCAGGTCTGTCATCGTATTACTCCACCTGGTCTATTTCCTCCTGCGGCTCCCGCAGAAGTGTGTTGAGATAGGCCTTCTCGTCCTGGATCTTACCTGTAAGATTGCCCATTCCAGCTCATAATCCCTTCCCTACTCTCTCCTCTGCTCCCTCTCACAAGCCTTTTCACAAGCCTTGTCACGACCTAGTTTCTGGATATCATTCTCAAGCCTTTTTTCCCTTTTTTTGTGAGTCAGGAACCTCCTGTTTCTGCAGCACATTAGTTCGTGTCAATAAATTGTCATGCCATATTACTTTTGCTGGTAGACATCATTCCCAGCCTTTTTATGTTCTTGGTACTCTTGGGGCATGAACTGGGTTATCCTTAATCCTCTGGTGATATTAGGGTTTATATGAGGTTCTTCATGGGTTTGTGTGGGGTCCTGGCTGTGTGTTTCTTCCTGAGGGATTCTGCTTCTTGTTTCCTGATTGATGGTTAGCAGATGTGCAAGAAGAATCAGCAGTGGCACACCTCACCCACCAGCTTTTGGCATCAGCAATAGAGAGTTTGCACTGCAGCCATTCGAGTCATCTGATGGCTGTTTGGTGTTGCGCAAATTGATGGCTAATGGCTTGAATGGCTTTGACACTTGCCCTTATTTTTGGTGTCATTGAGCTACCTCCGAGTCATACAGCTCATGTATGAGTGACTAGCCCCACCTACATATATAACAGTTGAATTGTAGGCCCAAAATAATTAATGTGGTTGAATTTCGAGGTTTCATGGAGTTCAGGGGCATTCTTTGAGGTCTATGTGTGATAACGCACTCATTGAGACTATTTCTAGCAGAAAAGAGCTTACACTGACTTATTTCATTAGCCATTCATCAGCCATTAGCCATCAGTTTGCGCAACGCCAAACAGCCATCAGATGGCTCAAATGGCTGCAGCGCAAACAGGCTAATATGCCTATGCTCACGCTCTGCTGCGTCTAGCCTGTGGAAGAGACGGTGGCTGTCTGGGTGGAAAGAAAGTGGAAAAGATTGGCTCACCGGTCGCGATAGTTCTCCGAGTGCGCTGCGACACTCTCTTGATACTTGCGTCGGGTAGTATAATCTGCTTCTGCAATTGCAGCTCAAGTGCTGGCCAAATGACATGAGCAGGTGTAAGGGAGATAGAATGCAGTACTTTACCTCTGCATGCGGAGCTTGGCCGCCTCGCATTGCCATTCTAAGTTTCTGATAGAGTTAGGAGAGGGGTAGACTGTTCATGGAAAATGAACGCACTTTGCCTCATATCTTTGCCGGCTTGCTCTTTGACGCTGCTGCCTTGTTTCCACATTCAGGGGAGCCAGACAAGAGGGCATTCCGCTGAGGGAGACACGCAGTCTGGGTAAAGAAGGTGATGGTGGGAGAAGGGAATGGGTATAGCCACCTGAGCCAGAAACAGATGTCATTTACAATGTCAGTTCCTGGCTCAATTTCTCAACTAATTTATTTGTACCTCTTGGTTCTACACCCCAAAAATCTCAAGAAATTCAACACAATGAAGGTAGATATGAAAGAACATAGGCATAAAAGAACCAGCCTCGGGCTCATCGACTATATTTTTTTATTTTAAGTTTACTGGTGCTAAAAAATCAAAAGTACATGCACCATCCAGCATAAACAGCTCCCAAAGTTTGAGGCGGAACGGTGAAGGGAAAGAGTGTCAACTGAAGCCTTGAATCAGTTCGTGACACGAACTAGTGTGAGCTCAGTCAGTTCCCGACACCAGACTTGTGGCCGGTATTATAAAATCTAAAACTTTTAAATCTCACCCTGAGGTCTCTCAGTTCGTGCACAACTGCTGGAGTGAAAAGTGAAAAAGGTATTTTCATACAATGTGGCACACAACTCTTCTATAGTACTGTAGAAAGCAAGCCCTTCTGCCCACCGAGACGCGCATGCGTCCATGGCCTTCGCGTATTCCATGGGGTCTTCGGCCGCAAAGTCAGCCTGGGTGCGAAACCCGTAGTCCATGTGGCGAAAGAGCCCGCCCATAGTGAATTGTGTGAAAGACATACACTCGTCACCTGTGTCCACAGGGATGTTGGAATGCGCAATGGTGGCTGAGGGGAGCAGAATCAACGCACCGGCTGGGGGCTTGATGACCAGTTTCAAATCCCAGAGCACGAGGTGCCCGCCTTGTTGGGGGTCAAAATTGCCAAGCGACTGCACCACGCACATGCCAAAAGGGAGGTTGCACACATCACAGTGCTTGAACATCCAGATGTTCGAGCCAAAGTTGAATGCGGTGCAGGAGAAGACTGATTTGGAGAAGGGGCGCTTGAGCTCGGGGAAGCAGGTCTGGAGTCGCACATTGTGGTCGACATAGTAATCGTGTAGCCATGGTGCTCAAAGCTTGAAAAAAAAAAAAGCTCGCAAAGTTGGCCATGCACACAATATCGGGGTTGTGGAGGAGCCGGTGATAAGCCAGTAATTGGGCCATGGTTAGATACACATAATTTTGCGTGTTTCTGATCGTGCCCATTGCTGAAACTGTTGTTTCTATGCAACAGTACTGGTTCCTGGTAGCTGTTGGGCGAACCACAGAGAAACGGGTGGACATTCTAAGAAATTAGAACGTCCATTGGCTAGTCTCGCCCTGAAAACTTTAAGGGAAACGTGCAGCCAGATAATAAGTCAAGGAACTTCTTTTGACTTGTTTCCAACATTCACTTAAACAACGGAAACGGGTCAAAGGAACGGGAGTTGGCAATGTGTTGTGTTGTGTTGAGACACTAGGGGAGACGTGTTCGGTCACAAGTGTTTCGGTTGCCAGAGTTGCCGGTTTCCATCGAATGCGGATACACCGAAACAGGTGGTCGGCTATTCCGTGGATCCGGATCACAACTCAAAAGGTGTTCTAAGGTTCGTTCTCAAGAACCCTTTCTGGGAAACCCTGGAGAAACGGGTATCTACCGAAGCCTACAAAGGATTATTATCATGTTCCGTGCTTGGAACCAAGGGGAGACTTGAGTTGAAGCAGAAACAGGTCGAACGAGATGCAGTGCCGATCTATCGGTGATCGACACACCCTCTGAATAATACAGGGGTGCTGCTGACGGGTTCCTGACTCGTAATTGGCAAGGGAACATGGTGTGCTCGCAGTTGGGAACCAATGGGAGGCGACGCTCGGAAGGACAACCAATGGAAACATGGTTAAAGAGACAGATAAACGGACTTTTGACTCATTGGGATTGTGTTTTGGGCTTTGTAACAGTGTCTTGGCGGTTGTATAAGTATCCGAGGGTGTTTCTACGATGGACACAGCATCTTCCCCCAAACTAGTAGGCTATACGCTTGCGCATTGGGTTGATCTGGGATCCTCGGCAAACACACTCTTATAGAGTAGCACTATTAGTTGAAATCTTAATTGTTTCTGAATCATATATTATTCTGGAAACGCACTTGGGCTTTGCCTGGAAACTGTCTGAACTCTGAGAATCTGTTGGATCTGGGACTCTGTTGAAAGAAACATTATGTTGTTGTTTACAGAGGGGGTTTCAGAAAGTACCGTCAAGGGAAAACCTTGGAAACATGACTGCTGGCGTTGCTCAGAAAGTACCTCTTTAGGGAAAGCTCTGTGAACGTTCTTGGCCTATAAACTAGGGGCCTTACTTGAGTCTACGGGACTACTTTAAACTTGTTTCTCTGTCGCTTGGACACACACACACACACACTGCGAAGCTATAAATCTACCTTGTTTGGAAACAATGTTTCCACTGTGTCTAGAAACACGTTCTATGCAGTTTGCTCCATTATCTCTTTGAGATACGAAACCTCTCCCTACAACCTTTACTAGGGGCTGTAACTCGTTGGGATCTTTGGAAACGTGCATATATTGCCGTTTGATTTGTTTGTTGGTTGTTGGAACAGTCTCTGGACTGTTTCTGTGCCGTTGACAGACCTGGTATTGGGGCACCCAGGCATTTATTCAAATCTGCTCGAGTTGCAACATACTATAATGTACTTCACTACATTACGACATCATCTTACAAAGAGCTAATGCTGGCCTGGGCAGTTAGCTAAAAGGGATATAATGTGTCTCGAACCATTAGAAAGACGCTGGACAACAATCCTGGTAAAGGGTTGAAGTGGGAAGTCGCTAATGGAGCAATCGCAGAAAGTGCCTTACCATCCTGGAAACGGATTGGGGCTATTGCACATCCCTGACTAAGGGCATATTACGAGGGAACATCCTTCTGAACCAGAGGGATCATTGTTAGGCATCATCTGACGTCTACAGAACTGCCAAGAGAGGGCTGGACTTGGTCGATATAACAATTGACTAAGAAACCATACTCGGGTACTGGGAAGCGGCGGCTATCACAAATTTCAGACAAATCACTTAAGCGGTTCAAGGCGGAACCATTTGAGCGGATGGTTACCAAGGAGGGTAACGGAGTGCTGACGAGGGGGTCGGCTAAAAGTTGACATATCAACAATATCCCATCACGATCGTTCTAAGCGATGTAGATCTTGACTCATCGCTAAGCTCGGCTCGTTGATGTTTCTTACAAATCTCTCTCAATTTTACTAATCACTTGATATCCGACAGGAGTTCATCGGCTAGCTGCTATACCACTAGTCATATACCCTGAACTCTATTGCACGTCTGTATCTGTCTCGTTTATATTTAGAATCCTGTAACGTATTTAAGGGGATTGTTATAGGAGGAATGCCAGTGAATCTCACCCCACCTGTTGGACGCGAAGTTACTAGACTTCACACTTAACAGGTTGAGTAGGCATTCATTCGGAGACACCCAGAAGCTATACCAAGTTTCGATTGTTTTCCCTGTTTGAATATTATCTGTGTTGGATTTGGATCTTTATAACGACGCGCGGACATATTGGATAAACGGAACGGACGCGTGGAATATAAGGAAACGGATCGGACTTGACAATTGGTTGTAATCTCGCAAGGATTAGCAATCGCGGATACTATTGGAATTGGGATTCATAAGGAATCACTTGTGTTACGCATCGGAGTACTATCTCCAAACCTAGACCCACATCATACAAACTGTTGAACATAAAATCTCGTCTGTCTATCTGCGATTGCGCCTAGAACGGATTCGAGCAAGTTTTATCCATACGACTTGTAGACCTGTAAAGTCTTGCTTCCCAAAGAGAACTAAAGTTCAAATTGCCACAATCTATACTGGATTGGAACCCCGAACTTGCACGAGGACTATAGTGTTTGAGTTGTTGTAGTCGCATTATCGAACCGCGTATTCATTTACAAGGTTTGGTTTGTGGTTATTTCACCGCCGGCCCCATAGTCAGCGTTTCACCGCTCTCGAGTCAAGTGGGGTTATTTGTGTGTTTCCTATATAGGTTCTGAGCACATCAATCACCGGTCAGTGAGGCCGGGGTAGGACTTGTTCTGAAGCCAAGTCGGAGCCGTTTTCCTTTTCCCAAATATCAGGCCAACAGTGACGGCAGCGAACAAGCCGTGTTGGTGGCAGCGCATGTCTGGGGGAAAGCAGTGTCATCCCCTTCCTTCTTGAGGAAAACAAAAGCACGAGAAACCATGGTGCGGTATTTTTCGTCCCTAGGCTGGCCAGCAAGAATCAGAAATATGCGCCCCTCACTGTCGAGGAGGGGACGAGCGTCGCTGGAACGGCATGAATAAAATAGGAGTGAGGGGGGAAGAGGCACTTACAAACTGTTCCATGGAATGAGCTGGAATCCTAGCTGAATGAGCTCTGTGACGCTGTGGCGTTTCTTGCTGCCGTATTTCTCTGCTTTGTTCTCTACCCTGGTGACGTACGTGCCAAGGGCGGCTGGCAACGAGGCAGCGTTGAAGGTAGGTATGGTTACAGGCGTGGCAGGCACAATGTGCTCAGTGATTGTCGAGGGCCAGGGTGTATATCCCTTGGTCTCAATGACGTGTGCGCGTTTGATAGTGGGCAGTGGTGGGGAGGAGGGCGGCGGTGGTGGGGGCCTGATAGAGCGGGAGCGGTAATGACGATGACCTCAAAGGTGGGAGATGCGTGTCGTTTGAGCGATGGGGGTGCAGGGGGCAAGTCGTCGACATCATTCATAGGATTGGGCAGTGGCCACTCCTTGTCGATGTCTTGAGGGGGTTGAGTGCTGCTCTTCGTCGATGTCAGACAGGTCATCATCAGATTTGTGGTCGTCTTCAGTCTCTGTGGCCACAGCTCATGAGAGAAGAGGCACGAAATTCAGTGTGCCTGCCCATGCGCTGAAAACCGTCCCACTTTGTGTCTGTGGGTGGAATTAGAGGGTGTGACACATAGATTTTTGAGGCTTGCTGTCCTGGTGTTGAGATTCCAGAGCATTGCAGCCCAGATGGAAGAAAAACACGTCATTAAAAGTGAGTGGTGCGGTGGCAATGGAAACTGTTGGCCCTCCCTCCACGGAGGCCCAGGTTTGAGCCTTCTCATGGAGAGAAAGTCCAACGCAGACCATGTGAGAAAGAAAAACTTACCGAGGCGGAGACACGTCTTGAAGAGGAGGTGGATAAGAGAGGTGCATGTGGAGGGCAGATACTAGAGCGCATTGATCTTTGTTTAATGATTGGTATGATTGATCGCTGTTGACAGCGTGTGAGTGATACAGACTCTTGCTCCTGCCTCAGAAACACATGTGTTTCTGAGACGCGTTTCTGCACATGCCTAGCCTTTCACAGCAACACAAAAATAATGTTAGGTAACATTCTTATGGAGCTGAAAATTTTATATTGCAAGGGATGATGTCTGAGGAACGCCAGGCGCACCTGGCTCTGCAAGGCCTGGAGCAGACTCCAGACATTCCAGAGGATGTTGACCTGCCCGATTTTGCTCAAGACGATGACATTCTGCATGGGTGCACTGCGCTGGAATCAGCCATGCCGGAGAGTCGATTCCAGAGGATGAAGCAGACCAAGATGATGTAGATCTGCTGCAAGAGCTCAGAGAACACCATAAGTAAGTCGTCAATGCATCTTCTGATGTACACTGATTTTTTATCTTCTAGCCAACTCTTTTCCGGCTGCAGTCGACGACGGCGAGACCGTCGCACACGGTGCAACCGCACACAAATTATGGTCGACATGTTTGCGGTGCAGCTGGAGAAGATCACCAATGCGTATATGGATTGGAGCCTCACTATGGCGGACAAGGGCCTGGGTGGAGACTACACCCAACTGGAAGGCTCTGTGGAGGAGGAAAAGCACCCCGTGTGGGTGGTGGATTTGTTCAGTGAGTCATATATCTTATTGTACTCATTTTCGCAGTGCTCATTGACTGTGGCTTCCACAGGTGCTTATTACCAGGACGTGCCCATCGTCGATGCTGATGTGTTCATTGCATTAGTGTTTGTGCAGAACGGCCTGATGCCGTGCTCACCTCATGAACCCAGTGTCGTCATGACCATGCGTGTAGTGGAGGTCTTCTGCGTGCTCCAGATATGCTGCCCATGGCTGAGGATGCAAGCCTTCGTTCACAGGATCTGTGCCCTGCATGGTGTCGCGCCTCGCCCATATCTTGGCCAAAAATTCTCGGTCGCATACAACATCTATCTGTCCATTCGTGCAGAGGTCGACAAACGTGTGAAGGTCACGCTGGGACAAGATGCCTCCAATTGGCGCCTCAAAAACGCTTGCCCCGCGTGTATGTACACGCTCGAGGGGGAGGCGCCACTGAAGCTGCCTTTGATCACGACCCAGAACAGCAACAACTCGATGAAGAGGTTCTGGCGCCGAGAGTGAGAGGAGGTATTCCCTGGTACCACCGTGGCTCCTGGCCCGCCCAAAGAGCGCAAGGACAATCACGTTGCGCCGGGGGATTTTTTCTTGCCCCATGAGGACGTGAACAAGTGGGGGAATGAGGGGATGAATGTGTTGATGCGGGGCTTTGAGGAGGGTGCGGAGCAGGACGATGGGGCTGGGTGTGACGAGCGGTGGGAGAATATGAAGCAGGATGTCACGGCGCGCACATACAGGATGTACGATGAGACGGGGATCTTCCTTGCTCTCTGCAGGCATGGTTTTATGCTTGTGATTGTCGATATGGTGCAAAGTGGGGAGTTGTAAGCAATTCTTGTTCCCTGCTGCGCATCTACATGCTCACTGCTCTTTCAGGGCAAAATACAGCCTTGCAGTTATCAACCACCTCATCTGTGTACTAGGCGAGGTTGCTGTGGGCGTTGTTATTGGATGCAAAACGGGAAAAATGGTCAAGGAGCACCCACGACTCTCACAGCTGGCCTTCGACAACAAGTTTAGGTGTCTCATGGGGTCCTTCCATGGCCTGGGCCACGGCCGCCTCTGCCAAGTCTCTAATCTGGTAATGTACATGGAGGGGATGGGTTTGGAGGACTGGGAGGGCTGCGAGAGTTGGTTCTTGAAGTTGAATGCCCTCGTGTCGATGACACGGTGAAAGGCTTGGCCTCGGTCCGTCTAAAGCTGGAGTACTGCTGATAACATGGACCAACGAGTGGAATATAGCAGTACAAGCCACAACCACTAACCGAAATCCACATCCTTGTTCCCCCAGGTTGCACAAGCTTAGACGTGCCAACGAGTATTCATGCATTTTAGACTACTTCAAAAAACTGTGAAGGAGTAGAAAAGGGACACAGATACGTCAGTTCAACTGGTTGAAACCCTTAATAAAGCGCTCAGAATGAGGGCACTTGACTAATGGCATGCAAGACTGTTGTGGTGGGATTAAGACCCTCTCTTGGCATAGCCAACCGAGTGCGTCAATCCAACACCAATCCAAAACCAATCCCAGATATAAGCCTTCCAAGGCTGCTGATTGTTTAAGGTCCCTTTCGACCGTATCCCATAATCCCAAATAATAAGCCTTCCAAGGTTGCTGTATTGGTGCTGTGTTCTCAATCCAAATCCCAAATCTCCTTCACATCTTAATCATGATCCCAAATTATGTGTTTTACTTCCACCGAAGGCAAGACATATTAATCACATTGTGCAAACGAAGCAAAGCTCTTAATGGAACCAGTCCAGGATCACAAGCATGGACTAAAGTTTGTAACACAAGCCCTAGATCCAAGTCTCTTAATTGAGACCAGGACCTAGCTCCTGTGCCACCCCAATGTTAGTGCCACAAGCACTAGATCCAAGTCTCTTTATGAGACTAGGATCTAGCACCTGTGCCACCACCACTGCAGTAGTGTGTCCATGCTAGCACTGCCCTCCTTATATACTGTACATTTATGCTTACACTACTCTAATTACACTATGTGAGTAAGCTAGAGCTCTGCCATTTGACTCCTTGTTTCCAATCGGTTGTCTGACTCGACTGAACTTCCAAGCCAAATAGTGTTGTCCTGCCCTTTGGACCATTGGATTCAGAAAGCGCTGTCTCCCATTTCTGTAGACACCCAGAACTCCCTAATCCGCCAAGTGGTTCCCAAGATATAGCCTCGTCAATTGCTGATCAAGCCAAGAACCAAAATTGGGACGGTAACGGAGTTGAACCAGTTTAATGGTTAAAGTCCCTTGATTAACACCTTCCAATTCAAGGAGCATTGGGTATCAGCTTTCTGTAGATACCCTAATCTCCTCGAACCGCCCAGTAGTTGTTGAGATATACACCGATGAAACCTTGCCCAGGTCAAGAACCCATATTGGGATAGCAACATTGATCGGTGATTATCATGTGTCCAGACATGTCCCCAGAATAGTCCAAATCAACCACAACAAGGTGATTAAATCCCACAGATCTATCTCTGCTGATAGACATTTGTTCTTCAGAGTAGATGTTTAGGTTCCCTGATATTTGTTGGCCCCAGAGCCTTAATCAAGTGATTATAAGGACTCTATTATTAAACCCATTGAATCGAGTCTTAATCAGTATGGGAGGTTCTAATTAATGCTCTCTCAGGCAGGCTGATTAAGCCCTCACGCAGGATGTGCTTGATTAACCATTCGGGACTCATGTTAATCCTGGAGATGTACTTTTTTTTTTTTTTTTTTTGTGGTGGTACAATAATAGGCCAAGCAGCTAACATTGGGTTAGCCCCGGGCCCCGTAAGGTTCGGGTCGAGTGACCCAAGAAAAAACTACACCATCTAGAGAAATGCACAAATGCACGCCTTTTGCAGGGCAGTGTGGGGCTGCCGGGCTAGTCATATGTCAGCAACGGCCTCTGGGTCAGCTAAACAGCGAGTAACCCGATGAGAACCCCAACCAGGATAAACCCGATAGATGCTAGTAGCTCATGTGTTCCCCAAGCAGTAGGACCAGTCGTACGATGTCCTCCCTAGGAGGCCGTATGTTGTAGGTCAGGATGTGAGGCGGAACCCGGAACGAGTTGAAGAGGGTGTGATATCCACTCAGGTATACAACCTGGGGCGTGGATATAACCCGTAGTACAGTGCGAAGGAAGTGGGGCAGGGTGGAGACAATGCCTATGTCAAGCCAAGGTAGAAGCCTGAGATTAGACGAGGTAGAATCTACTGTACATGGAGATTCTACCATGCTTATATAGGCTTCTAATAAATTAAAGTGATCACGGTCAATCGCGATCAGTTCCTGCACCATAGCATTAAGGAGCATTAATGCTGATGCTCCTGGGCTCCTCTGTGTTGGTTTCCGTGGTATCGGTGTACCTAGGAGACCCAATGTTCGGGTTTCCTAGTCCTAAGTGTCATCGTATCCAGTGGTTCAAACCCCGATCGGGTTTGCAACCACTCCTGTACTTTGTGCACGCTTCTATGTCAGCCCTTGGTGCGTCCGGGGACTAGAGTCCGTCTGTACGGGCTCCTAGTCCCTAACGTCTTCTGTATCCCGTGGTGCAGACTCCCCGAGTCTGTGGCTTTTAGAATCCGAGGCCGGGTTTCAACCGTGAGAAGGTCACGTGGTGGCATCATGAGAGCCCTGTGCCGCTAAGACGTGTCTGTATCCATACAGACGTGTTGCACGAAAAAAGTAGAACCCAGGTGATTCATGACACCATCCCCTCTACATCGGTTGCAGGGATGGTCTTGGGTAAGTGCCCGGCAACCCACTAATACTCTGGAATCCTTTAACCAGTCTTCTGGTAGGTTACTCTCGTTGTCCCGGGTTCCGGACCATGTTTCTTTTACTAGGTTAGGTGGTAGCCGGGGGCAGTTCCTTCCGGTTGGTCTGTTCACGAGTAGTATGTCCTGTTGGAGATGTTGATTCAGATTGTGTAACCAGTTGTTGGTGATTTCTGCCTCGTTGATTGGGGAGCCGGCCTGGCTGATGACTCGGTCATTTCTTAGCGTCCATATTGTGTATGCAGACTCGGATATCAAGATCCTATACATCCGCTCTGAGCCGTGCTTTTTCTTTCCATGCTCATCCTTGAAATCCACAAGGCCACATCCCAGGATGCTCTCTATTGAGACCTCAGGCCATTCTGGCTCTTTTTCTCGCCATAGTTTCTCGGCCGCAGACCATATCAGTTCAGCTCCTGGGCTGCTACAGGTTGTCAAGATGTGTTTGAGGTCTTCTGTTTCTCCACACTCCTGGCATATAGCCCATTCTTGGCATTCCGGAATATGAGTCCAGTGAGGGCCCACCCAGTGTGCATTATGCATAGACCTCCACAGGAATTGGGTGGTTCGGGGCAGGAAATCTTTGTGCTGTAGGGATTTCCATATATCTTCGTCTGTGACAACTCGACCTCTTGTTTGTTTAATGTGCTGTTTGACATTTTCTAGCATATGTTCGGTAGAGGGCCTGAGTTCTAGGTCCTGGGTTTTTACCTCTCGTATTCCGCAGTAAAAAATCTTCTGTTTATTGCCTTGTAGCTGTATAAGGTAGGTGTCAGTCACTCACATCAACGCCACGTGATCGTTACATATCACGCATAACACAGCAAAAATGGCGGAGTTCAAAACACAACATGCCGCAAATTGCTCAATTTCGATGTTTGGAAGGTCAAGAAAAAGAATTGACCCTTATTTAACTAGGGAAGTTTGAAGAGTTGAGTTCAGATAATTTTTCAAGTTCTCGCACAAAATGCAAAGGCAACTATAGTACTGTTATCTTGCATGCAAGGGTGTTCCATTCGGCTGGTGCTACTATATATGGTGCGTGTGAACCTTATATAAGCAGCAAATTTTGAGAGGTCTCAAAACCAAAATGTGTCTAATTGACGAAACAACCATTTCTGCACTCAGTAAAATGGGCTGGGAAAATCTCATACTGCTTCATAATGTAAGGCTCGAGGAGCGCTCACAACCGGGAAAATGTTGTATGCTTGCCCTGGCAGGGGATCGAGGAATACTGAGTGGTAGACTACTGTCTATACTCTTCAAGAGACTACCAAGAGCCGGATATCTGTGCTCCCGTGCGGTAGGCTCCTTCGAACTCCGGATATCCAGAGAACTGAGCAGACTGTAGGCCATAATGACCTGTCGTGATAAGGGCGTAAATGTAGCGTAAAAAGGGGAATGGCGTAGCTATAGTTGCCCAGTGCCTAGTGTGTATGCCAGGCAAGTCAATACCAGGGCTCGAGCCTCTATCGGAGCCTCCAAGAGGGCCGGAAAGGTGTTTGAGCGATGTGGTTTGTGATGAAAGATAGATAAGATCAGGTGACGATCGTACATGTGACTTGTAGCTAAAGAGTAACTAAAATATATATATGATCCCTTACAGAGCCCCCCACTCTTGAGCTGCAAGGAAAAGAACATGTCAAAGGGAGGGAATGGTGGAAAATTTTTTGCCCTGCGTTCCTCCATCAAAGGCCCTCACCTCCGGCTCCATGGGCTGCCCTGCATCCACTCCATCTCTGGCTCCATTCCCTCTCTGAATCCACTCCGTGCAGTGGTCACTTCACTCCCAATCCCACACCATACCGTAACCCATCCTACTCTGCTTTGTGGTCGCTTCGGTCCTCGGGAATAAGGGGCTGCACTTGGTTTGCAATCGACTGACAAGGTGCAGTGCATGCCACTCAATTGCTACATCCGGCAGTGCCATGGCAGAAGGCAGCACCATGGTTGGAGCGCTGCGCGGCGGCAGCGAGTGAATGTGCCAAAGACGAGGAGCACAGACGACCAGCAGCGCCGTAGGAGACCGAGAGCGTGCAGAAAGGGAACACATGGTCAGATTGCGCAAACTCAGATGAAATGGAATGGACACGCCTTGCAGGGGCTATCGCACACGATGAAGCCCCCGGAAAGGCTCGTGTTTGTTTGCGGCAGCCTGGTCCTATCCTCTCCATCCAGACGCGCTGCATAGTCCCGATGGCATTGTGCTATATGGGCACTGCGTGCGCGAAGGCAAGCACTTGTCGCCGTATTTGGAAGCATAGCGGGTACTCAACCGCACGATACCGCACAAGCATGCCCTTATGTCACCACGGACCTGCACAAACCAGGCGAATACGAGCGGCGAGGGACCTGGACGTGGTGGTAGATCGCGTGAGCGGCACTGTGTATACCAACAGGAGGTGCAGCACGCACTTGCACCATGGGCGTCGCTGATGTGAGGTGCTGCGAGGCTGCTGAGACCGGGTGCCATAGCGAGCGGGGCGGGATGTTTTGTGGTAATCCATTAGCTGTGCCCCCCATTCCCGATGCATGCTCTGAGCAGGCGACAAAGCGACTGGGCGCGTTGGAGATCCTCGAGTGCTGACAGCAGAATTGATGCCCCCATTAAGGCTTCGCACTTGTTGCGTCACCATATTCATCACTACCAGAACTTGGGAGACACTTGCGAGCAGCAAAACCTAGCCCCCCAGCCCTGACGAGCTGCACGCTGTGGACGGGATGTGCAGGCCTGAAGAACGGCCTCGGGGAGGTGGCTGACGTAGCCCAGCAGCGCGGAGGAGAGCCCGACGACGCAGACGTGAGGCGCCCGCGGCGCAGAGCGGTCAAGAACCCCATGTCATGAGACCCAGATACAATTTGTACACCATTGGGTGACAATGCCACAGATTTGACCCTATCACTGTGCCCCTCCATCTTTGTCACCTCATTTCCTATGACTGCATCCCAGATTCGCACAGTCTTGTCATCAGACCCAGACAGAATTTGTACACCATTCTGTGAAAATGCCACAGAGTTGACTTCATCACTGTTCCCCTTCTTCTTTCCCACCTCATTTCCTGTGGCTGCATCCCAGATCCACACAGTCATGTCAGCTGAGCCAGATATAATTTGTGCACCATTGGGTGAAAATGCCACAGATAGGACACAATGATTGTGCTACTCCATCTTTGTCACCTTGTTTCTTGTGGCTACATCCCAGATCCGCACAGTCTTGTCAGCTGAGCCAGATACAATTTGTGCACCATTGGGTGAAAATGCCACAGATAGGACACAATGATTGTGCCCCTCCATCTTCATCACCTCGTTTCCGGTGGCTGCATCCCAGATCTGCACAGTTGTGTCAGCTGAGCCAGATACAATTTGTGCACCATTGGGTGAAAATGCCACAGATAGGACATAATGATTGTGCCCCTCCATCTTCATCACCTCATTTCCTGTGGCTGCATCCCAGATTCGCTCAGTCCCATCATCAGACCCAGACACAATTTGTACACCATTGGGTGAAAATGCCACAGATCGGACACAATCACTGTGCCCCTCCATCTTCATCACCTTGTTTCCTGTGGCTGCATCCCAGATTTGCACAGTCTTGTCATCAGACCCAGATACAATGTGTACTGGTTGGTGATACTGCCACTGCCGAGACCAGGCTGCTGTGCTTCAAAGTCATTAGTGTTCTCTGTCACAAGATGCCCCTGCATTTCAGTGAGGGAAGACCAGGAAAGTGTTTTTGCCACTTTCCCAATGCAGAGCTATCTGATGTGGATGTCAATGCCAATTCAGTGGTAAGGCTACTGATCCAAAGATGTGGAGTAGATCTTACAGCTGGGCTCTCAATGAATGAGGCCCACAGTCTCTGGCTAGCAGCCATGTATAGGTTTAACTCTATATTTGGAACCTAGTCTGTTGTGTAAGCAAATACTAATAATGTCACAATCTCATTATTTACCTGCAATGCCCAAATGCGAGCTAGGTGTAATGGAAGCCGACAGTTTAACTTCAGCAAGTTCATTGCTTCCATCCAGAACAACACTTTCAAGCTGCAAAACTCGAGCAGCAAGGGGCTACCGCTAAAATAAACCGTGAAATCAGCCCCTACTGTATCCTACTATTTGATCTTTGATGCACATGACCGGCGATCACCTCCGGCATCACTTCCATCAACCGCGTCGCGCGCAAGTCGCGGCGCGTCTGTAGACCATGCGCAGGGCACAAGGAAGCATTCTTTTGTCTAAACCTACATTAAATACACATGTTCTCATTGATTCGAGCCCCGGATGAGGCACCGGATGCAGGTAAACATTGTTTTAAATATGTACATTTGACTAGGCTAGTGAAGCATAAACTGCGGGTTTTTTTTTGCTTTATGGCGGTCTGATTCTGAAGTGTCTGATTGTGTCGAGCTTGTATTCGCTCTCGCACGCTTCTCTGATACGGGAACCGGGGTGTTCGAGAGCGGCGGTTGATGGAAGTGATGCCGGAGGTGATCGCCGGTCACGTGCATCAAAGACCAAATAGTGGGATACAGTAGGGGCTGATTTCACGGTTTATTTTAGCGGTAGCCCCTTGTTGAGCAGCACTGTTGAAAGTTGCTGCACATCCTGGGGATCATGTACTGATATGAGATGTGCAGCCCAGTACTGACAAGCATAGCGAAGCTCAGACCCAATATTTGTTGCCACTTGGTCTGGTAGGTTATTATCATCTTCATCCAGGAGAAATGATAATTTGATATTGCAGATGTTGAAGTGCAGGGATTTTGACATAATACCAAGACAGTCATGTGTGCGGTCTCCAAAATAGGACCTAGCTGGGTTTGCAAGCTCAGGAGAACAACCCGGATCAAGTATGAAGTCAGCGAAAGACTTACGGAATGTGTAGATGCACTTGTCACATTGAGAGACATATAGAACACTGTAGAACAATTGCAGACTGTTGTGCACAGCTATCTCATCTGGTTCTTCGGTGACATCAATAACAAGTGGAGCAAGGTCAGAGACTTGGAGAGGGTGGCGAGTGGTGACCACACAGTAAAGCACACACTTCACTACCTCTACCTCCTGCCCAACACCCAGAAGAGCTTCAGTGAGGATGCCTTTATACAATGAGTCAATGAGGAAGTCATATTGGCTGTTCGCTCTTGTTGCGTGGTGGCCAGGTGTCTTTAGCATATCAAGGCGCTTTGCTTTCTGGTTTGGTGACAAGACCAAGTTGGGAGGACAAAGGTAGCGAACAATGGTTGAAGCATAAATGAAGAGCCCTCTAGAGTCAAGAGTGATGTTCTCCAGCTGCTCAGGAGACAGATCAGGAAGCTCAGCATTGAGAAAGCATTGAATATCCTGAGATGCCTGCTTAGGATCAATGTCTTCTATATGATAGATTGCCTTTTGGTTGATTGAACTGCATTCATTCACAATTCGTGGATGAGGGCGACTGGTGATGAGAAACTTGAGTCCACAAAGCCCTTTGAAACTAGAAATAGCCTGAATGAGTTGCTTGACGAGTTCAGAGCCTTGATCATTCTCAATCTCATCAAGGGCATCAATGACCACTACCACTGGTTTTGTCTTCCTAAGTTGTACCTTAGCCTGAGATGCTGTTGCCTGGGACCATGGCTGAACAAGGAGCTGTTGAACATGTTGAGCTGAAGCCGGAATAATGACCTCAATAGGAACACCCTCAATACATTTAGCAAATGGCTTGCTAAGAGAAAGGAGCTGTTGGGAAATGGTGGGAATGATTGATATATGCGACCGGGCCTTCTCATCATCCCGGGAGCAGAAAAATGAAGCCCCAAGACGGTGTTCTCTAAGCCAGCACTCACAGAGCATGTATGTAACAGTTGATTTGCCAGTTCCAGCCATGCCACTAAGCCAGAATATGGGTGAACTCTTAGTGCTGTTTGCCCACTGTTTCAAGCGGGATATCAGTCCTACGCGAGTGTTCTCTGTGCATGGTAGTCTGGCAGAAGTACCTGCCACTGTGTCTGCATTGAACAATGCTTTGGGGGCAAACCAAGGCAATAGCATGGTATGGGCCTAGGACACACTTTTCAGCAGCTGGACAGATATGACAATGCCTGACATACCTGCCGAGAGGCTCCATACAGCTTGTTAACATGCATTACACCAGAGAAATTCAGACCCTGTCCTGTGCCTCCAGCACCACCATAAGCACCGGGGCCTGTATTATTGAATGATCTGGGTGTCCAGGATATCCTTGCGGCACCTACCATACACTGCTCCAATGTGGATCTGGGACTCAGCCATTCCACAGGATACTGCAGTCCATGTAGTTAGCTATGAAAAAAAAAAAAAAAAAAAATTTTTTGAGGACTCACCATTAGTCAATTCTTCCATCGTATTCGGGCTTCCTTTGAATTTCCCCCGTAGCTTCTCCCAAAAATTGGGGGGTCTTGTCTGTTCCTTTCCCGTCATGGTACAAGCTGGTTCAGAGTGGGTGGTGGTAAGAGGCAACGCGTATGCCAGCCATCGTGCGAGCTGTCACTCGTGACGGCATGCAGCTCACATGTCAGCCACGCCTCGTGCACGTCGATGGCCGCCGAGGAAACCGCAAAGAGGCCGTGTAGGTGCTTTACTTCTTTTAGACAAGATGCACCGCCGCTTTGCTCCGGCGCAAAAGAGGAAAAAATAACTGAAAATGATCGCAAGGATTTACTTCACTGGCAGCAGGACATTCCACTGGTTGGGCCTTGGCTCTCGCAACTTGAAGATAGAAAAGAAACTGTATTCAAATTCAGCATGCTACGCCAATGCGATGGTGCAAAAAGATGTGTGAAAGTAATTACCTGGGCTTGAAACTTGAAGCCTCGGTACTATTTGGAAGTTTGGTTCAATGATCGGGGTCAATCAAATAGAATTATTTGATTTAGCATACAAGGGGTTTGGGGGACAGCAGCGTGAAAAGCAAGTCCACTGGCACAGTGAACATTCCAAGAGATCGCTGAGAATCTGGTGAATGTGGGTCGAAAATTGTGTTGAATAATTAAGCAGACCCAAGAAGATGGCAGAGGACAGGCATTGATATTGATGCCGGCCAGTCACACACTGCGTACAAGATGCTCAGAAGAAGGACGGTAATTTTTGACAGGCAAATTGAACGAAGAGATTAATTGATGACTAGCCTGCCCGCAATCCAAGAGACCAAGAATGAACCAAGCACCCCGAAATTGAGCACGGGAGGGAGCGAGAGAGATGAATATCGGTGTCGGAGGACTGACAGAGCTCCCTATTTATGCTCGGGAAAATTTGGCCGCAGGCTGAACATCACTGCGGCACAGGCAGTAATTTGCTGCGAGAGACTAAGTGACTGCGGATTGACTCCAAAACGGTCAGCTGAGGAACAGTCGGAACATTGCCTGGACCTGAATTAACTTTAATTCGGCATAGACACTGTATAATTCTACTTTGCAATTTTGACTTGAAAGGGCAACTCTGGGATTCCGCTGTAGTTAAAGTGTGGGGTGTCGTCTCATGACACTCTGCGGCACAGTTTGCACAGTGCGTAGCCATTTTATCAGGGATATCTATGAATACAAATGGGGAAGGAATTCGCGAATTTTGAGGAGGAGGGGAAAGGAAAGCAAATGGGAATGAACCTTCATGGGGTAATTGCACCGCCGAGGAGCCATTTCGTTAAAGAACGGTTAATCTCCGAAGCTGTTCTTTTTGACGCCTGAGTTATTGATAGAAGTTGCATAAAAGGCCGTGTTTAACGGCAAGACAGTCAACTCTGTCCATTGTATCCACTTCGCATCGGGGCTAACTTGCTCCAGTCCGAGACTCTGGCCAACATGCGCGGCAATCCATTCCACAATTGTGATAAGATGACAGCTTCAAGATCGCGCCGAAAGGCCTGATAGTGAAGTATTGTAAGTTGCAGAGTTGTATCTGTTTGTCAGGATTCAAAATTTTTGTAGAAACAATTGTGATGGCCTGTCATCGTTGTTTATCTACCATGAGCAGCATACCCAAAACGACTTTGCGTGCGGAGTTCGAACGGGTTTCAGATTGAATACCCGGGGAGTTTGTGCACGATAGCAGAGACGGAAGACGAAATTAATTCCCGAGGGAGAAAGCGTAAGTATTATACTGCAAGCTCGGGAGTTGATACATATGTTCCGCGGTCTGAAGCGAAGCGCGCGAGAGACAAAAGAAAGCCGTGCGCGGAACGCAAGCTGTGATGGCGTGGGTCGGAAACGCACGAAACTCGCCCCGCGTTTTGTGATGCCATGCTGTAAACAAATGAAGCAGCGCTCGGAGGCGATACATATCAGTGTATCCGAACAGACAACGGATACCCAAACGCGAGAATCACTATAGGTAGCTTGAACTCAAATCATCACCATTCGTGTTCAGTTCCAAGGGGCAGTCGGGATCCGAATACCGGATATGGGGAGGGGGGGGGGGGGGGGGGGGGTCCCCGGCGGGGCCTTAAAAAACTTTTTATAGTAGATTTTGAATTAGCTCAGAATGATATTTAAGCCACTTTGGAGGCTAGGGGGAGTTCAGAGGGCACAAACTGACCTACCAGAAGTGTTTTTCAGCTCTCAGTTGGCATGTTACCAGCTACAATTGAGCTACAGTAACCAGTGGGGAAGGGCAGAAGATTACAACAGCAATCTAAATGTAATATATCATCGAACTGTGGGCACAGATAAGCCTAGAAACACTTACTGGGACCACAGGATGCTTCAGTGGCGAGTCGCTCGACGTTCGGACATGTTCGGACTGAAGTCGGGCATCAGACGGCCGTTACTTCACGTGACGCGGCAGCCCACGGCAGCGCTGATGCGGGCTTCCCGTGGGAAACTCCTTCCCTATATAGGGGGGGGGGGGGGGGGGGGGGGGGGTCAGGATCGAGGTCTTAAATCACTTTTCGACGTCATATCCGAATTTCGAAACCCGACTGCCCCTTGTTCAGTTCGATTCAGTCTTAGAGTAGGTGCCTGCACAGCAGACAATCTGTGGGAGGAGAGCTAATTACCACAACCCAAACGAACCTGTTCTGTTCTTTTCTTCAGCTGGGGAGGAAAAGAGGAGCGCTGAAGGGCAGTTGTATGCGGAGATGGTTTTTGATTTTTGGGTTATCATGTTTTGACCTTGGGGAGAACAGGATTACAGAGGGTTCAGACAAAAGAAGCAATCGGGTGAACATCAAAGTAAGCGAAAAAAGCGTGGACGATGTCGAGTGAATCTGGGCGAGAGCCTGACAGGTGGCCATGGGAATGAAGGAATAAGTGTAGTTTGCCAGTGCTCGACGTTGGAAGGTGGTGCAAGATTCTAAGAAATTCAGACACGGCAAGAGGGGGAAAGGTGCCAGGATATACAGTTGATATATGTCGGTGATTTAAACCGATGACAAAGAAAGTCGTGCGGGGGACCGGAAGCTTTCCTTTTGGCTGGGACTTGACAGGACAGAGGCCCCGCGTCGCGCGGTGCCCGGCGCCAAAGAGATAACTAAGCACTGGTAGTACCTTCGAAAAGGACATATTGGATAACGAGACGCGAGAAGAAGATGACTCGGAGTGCTCAGGATACTTAATCGACCGCAATCGTTGATGCGTGGGCGGGCGACGGGTTATGAGTCTCGCATGGACCAGGAATGTGGGCGAGGAGATTCGGCTCTGGAGAGATACATGCAGCTGGACGAAAGAAACTCTGGCTTGCGAGGGATCCATCTGCCGCACGCGTAACTCCAGCCGTAGGTCGCAAGGAAAAATTTCTGATGGAATTTTGACACGGCGCCGCTGGATCTGCACAGACGTGAATGATGGCACGACTACCAATGCGTGCGAGAAACGCACCGCGGGCGGACGCAAAAGCGAGTCAGTACTAATAGTGTTTTATTAGGAACGTAGAAAAGGCGAAACGTGGGTCCAAATGCGAGATTTCTTTAAGTTTTGAATATTCGGCGTTGGATCGGCAGCTGACGGCGAATAATTTTGCGAGCTCTTTCGGTCACAGTGAAGATAAGGACCTATTGCGCGGAGAGTATGCCCCGCGTTGGAAAAAAACGGCACGGCTCCGGTCTGCGATGATGACGAGTAGCTCCAGCAGAGCCAATGCCTGGACTTCAAGTTGACACGCAAGAGGACTCAAAAAATTCACAGGTGAAACGCAGACGATTCGCGAGGGTGGAAATGTACAGGCACTGGATCCTGGCAAGGAAACACGTAGCAGGAACCCATGGAAGTAATATAATTGGTTCCAGCGAAGAGGAAGAGGGCACCTTAACACGGAGTTACGAATGGTTTGACTGATACCGGGACGGAGCAGAACCAAGCAAGTGTCAAGGAATCCACTACACAACGACCGACGCGACGCGAGATGGAGAAGCGCGGTTGGGGGGTAAGGTTGGCGCACAGATTCGCGGTGGCGCTCGGAACTCGGGGATGGCACCTAGAGACGCAGTGAGGGGCCAACCAGTGACGTTGATTTACGAGTCCGATTGACGAAAACATGATTCACGCGATAGCGAGGCCACTCTTGAGAGATACGACGATCAATGCCAGAAAATGCAAACACGAGTTGGAGATCTTGAAGAGCAAAGGACCGCACTAGGTCCCCAGTTCTGCAAAACCGCTGGCCGCTAGATGAGGTTCGCAACCAACTCAGTCCGGCCCGCATGATCCGCTCGCTCTTGCTTTCGCCTTTCATCTCGTTTTTTCAATGTCGCTCAAGTATATGTTTGCAGGATTATTCTACTGAGGAACCCTGATTCCAAGGGAAACCCCTCGCTTAAAAGTTGTTCTATTTGGAAGCCCAGATTCTAAGGGTTTCTTGCACCGGCCGCTATCCCAGAACGGAGACCCGGGACCGGGACCGGGCAACTTTGATATCACGGGGCGTTCCTATTTTGGGTTCTAAGCAACTACTTATGACGCTTTTCTACTATTTTAGCGGACATCGGCTTCTATTTCTCACTGCCTGCCTTCGAGCCGTTCCCTTTACAAAGCACCATCTTTATCATACTAATATCGTTCCAGGATAGCTGGTCGTTCCTTGCAACCAATCACTATTAGCAACACAATGAAATCTACGACTGAAGTGGACAATTTGAACGGTTATGTCCCTCCTGCCGGCACAGACTACATTTGTATGTCCTTCCAACCCGAGATGCGGAAGCCGATGCAGGGTCTGGCCCAGCTCGCATGGTTGCCCTTGTAGTCCTTGCTACCCCACCTCCCCTTTGCTGACCCTCGCGAGCATTGGTAAGGCGAGCAGTATGTGGCCGGCCCTTGTGGGAGATGACTGGCGGGTCAATTATATGTTCTTGGCGGGTCTCATCAATATTCCTCTGACTATTTGCAACATCCAGATTAGCAAAGCTCCGTGGGTGAAAGATGGCGGACATACTGCAATTTTCCAAGGCTATCAAGAAGGTCCGCAACCTGTTCTCGGGTCTGAATTCCAGCGATGAGGGGGCGTATCGCAGCCTGGACATTATGGAAAACATCGCGAGCTGGGACTGTTTGGGTCTGCGGAGGTGGCGTTGTTTCGTGAGACGTGCTATCGAGAGGATTTGAAGCAAAGGCGGATCGTATGGTTCTTGTTGGCAACCTAAATTCTTGCGGACCAAATTCACGCATCCGAAAAACAGCGGGAACAGATTCAAGGGCTGCTCCAGGATCCTGATACCATCTGTGGAAATATTTTATCACTAGATAGAATGGATAGAATGCAGAGTATATCGAACACAGACCTCGGGCGAATCAAGGAAATGTGAAACGGCAGGTTCTGAACATCGATCCATGCACGGAAAAAGTGGCGACAGGGAATGCCAAGGTTTGACGGCATACAACAGTCACAAATATACCGTCCATTGAGCAAGATGGCAATGTAATGTGATGCCCCGGTAGACTCGTGCTTCACAAGCAGAAGATGGCGCACCGAAAGACCACGTTTCGTGACAAGTTGGATTAACCATTTCACGGAAATGTGAGCCTTGTCATTGTTGAATGTGTTGAGCATGTGCTAGTGCGATGTTAATCCGACGCAAGCTGGAATTACGGTCTACGCACATTTTCCTCTCCCGGAATCCATTCATAACCTACTTCTTGGGTGACTCGAAGCACATATTCGTTCTAAAGACTTCGCTGAGCGCTGTATACCCAAAGATAGAAAATAACTACCCAGGATTCAACTTCATTCGGGCGCTGGACAACCTCGGTTGAATAAAAGAGACTGTCCTGCATTTGTTTAAAACAAGTCTGAACCGCGAATGGCCCAGCATAGTCGCGTATCACCCTCAAGGGTCCAACAAACAACGATTCCAGATTGGAGTCATGCTGACGACGAGAGGACTAAGTGCAACATCAGATAAGTAGACTGGCTGAATATCGGACGACTTACCGAGTATATACAAGAATAGTGGGAGTGGGAGTCGTTGAGTCGCACTGATGTGTGTGAGTCGCACTTTTGCCCATCAAATGTGCGACCCGGTTTCCCGAGTGCGACTGGTTAGCCGACGGCTTTGATGGGAACGAGATCGGCGCACGCTGTGATTCACATTTAAAATGATTGATTTTATACTCGCATTTGCTGACCCGGATATTTAGGGTGGATTTCTGGTGCTCAATTGGTTTTTTTCACGCCAGCCCAACCGCTTGCTCCCTCGCCGCAAGAATGCGCAATTTTCTAGGGTACCGTGCCGGAGCGATGCGCTTCAGACTCTTAGGAAGGTATATAAGGTGCCCATATCCTTTAGTTCAACCAGACGATTCAACCTCCTTTCCACCGTTTTGAAAAATATGCCAATTCTCTTTATCTACTGTGTGCATCTGGCTCTCATCAGTTATCGCCTCCGTCCCAATCTATTTTCAACTTGGATTTCAAGCCATCCCCGAAAAATTCCGCGATTCATACGCCCGGAAGTCTGGGGTGTTTATCCTTCGCATGACGTTGCATGACGAGCAAATCTAATGGCTAAAACTCCAAACGGGTAGATTTTTTCGTCTTTATTCGTCTACTCCATACTTTATTTGTCCAAAGTAATAATCATATTTGTTGCATCTTCTTCTTTGCCGGAGCGAAGTGGCGGCACATCTTGTGTTTATCTCTTATGAGATGTGAAAGGGTCCATCAAGATGGCGTGCTGAGCAGTGGTATCGTTGAATTGGGATGAAAAGCGCCGAGATACGGAGATCGTCGGCGATGAGCGGGGATTAATTACGTAGCAGTGCCTCAGTCGCACTTTGGATGCATTCGCCATCAGTTGCAAATCAGTCGCACTTCAGCAGAGTTGAGTCCCATTAATGGGACTGAGTCGCACTTTCTAAGTGATGGAGTGGGACTGGACGAGTCCCACTCCCACTAAAATCGTTGTTACTCCGACTTACCTGTCGGATTTGGATTAAGGCTTTCGTTGTCTGATCTTGGGAGCGTTCATTGAGGCCTTCAAACAGTTGAAGGAACGTCTTTTTGGGCCCTCTAATCATCCGGTTGATTCGGTTCTCTCCTTCCACCCTAGTCTGTTAGTTACCGCACCTTGATGACCGTTGGTGAGGGTTATTATGTAAGCTTTCCGTTTTGGGATCAAACTGATGACGCGTGAGACTTCAAAGGACGCATTTTGAAACACGGAGACGCATAAAACTTGGTGCAAAGCACTCTCAGGTACATAAAACTTTGTTACTTGGAAAAATAACCCTTGATGCTCTCTGTCTGTTCGAGTTGAGGCATCAACTTATCAAATAATGCCGAGCATACACATCTTTGTGTTGACGGCTCTTATAAAGTACGTCTCTGGTGCAGTGGAATCAATTCAAATCAAACACAATAAAAATCGCATAATATGGCCGGAACCTGCAAGAAACGCGTCAAGAACGCGAACAGACGCGTCCTGGGCAAAGCACGTGAGTTCCCAAAACGGAACGCTTACATAATAACCCTCAGCAACGGTAATCAAGGCGCGGTAACTAACAGACTTCAGAACGAGGTTGCGAGTGGGAAGTCAGTGCAAGAGACTACTTCCACCCGACCTGTTGTTCTCACCCCAGCAGTGAAGATATTGCTCACCCAAGCCCACGCCCATTGAGAACAAGGGGATTCTGAAACGAAAAAAAAAATACCTAGGGCCGTTTTTTTTATTAGCAACCCCTTGCTCTGAACCACCCTACCACGTGACGTCCAAATAAGGTAATTTTTGATCCGCTTCTTAGTTCGGCACGAACGGGACTCTTCAACACTCATTTTCGGCCATAGCACTATTCCGGCAACTCGAAATCACTAGTACCAAGTCAACTTCAAGGGTTCTCTTGTGCTCTGGATGACTTGAATGTCCGGAAACGGTTTGATAATATTGGCACAACATTTCCAATAGCAATGTAGACGACACCGTCTCCTCACCCTCTGCGACGCCTCTTGTCCGGCTGACCCTCCGCAGCTCAATTAGTGTCACCTCGGAATGAGCCATGTCTTTGGTCGAAAATAGCGATGATTTGCTAGTTGCCGGCAAGCAGTGCCAACTCGATGACGGAATACTTCCTAAAGGGTCGGATCTGGGTGATGCAGCTTCGTTTAGACTTGATTCGGGCTTTGTCCAAGCTCGAGGGAGCACGGAGGTGTTTTATAGCTTAATTGGATGTCCTCTAGATGAGTTTTGGGTAAAATTATAAGAGGGCATTTTTTTTTTTTATCGGCCATCTGGTCGACCCATCCTCCCTGCCTAGGTCTCGGCTTCTCGGCCCGGCACACCCTTGATTGAGAACGGCACGGATAGAGCTCGGCATCAATATATTTCGCTGCTGCAGAATATTTGGTGCCCAAAGAGCTCCACAGGCGCTCGAACTCGTCTGGGGAGACGGCACGGTACACAGCCCAAAAGTCACGATGGAAGTCGTCCCAGTCAGAACCAAGCAGAGGGCGTAAATGCGTGGCGACGTTCCCACCAAGATGGTGAAGACAAAACAAGTGGAACGTCAGTGGAAGAGTTTCGGTAGCACTCGCAATCAGAGACGGGTGTCGATCCGATGCTAAGACCTCAGGGGGCCGGCACGCGCTGCGAAGATGATTTTTGAAGACCCAGTTGTGTGTTTCCGTGTCTTCGTTTCGGTGGATGGCGTACCAAGAGTTACGGGTGCTCCCGAAATTATCGATCACAATTCCTGGGCAAAAAGAAACATAAGAGCCACATAGATGGTTCCGTGTATTGACATACCAATATTCAACGGATAACCGTACTGATTACGACAATAAGTGTTGTCGTTGATCAGCACATCATAGAACTGCCGCGACAACTCAACCTGAGTCGGGGACTGCCACCATAGTGCAACCACCATGTTACTTTCGTCCAACTTCACATCCCAATCCCAACGGGGATCCACCTCCTTCAGCTCACGAAGGCGTGAAAAGACAGTCTGGATGTCACCTCCTAGTTCCTCGATTTTCTGGTTTGCGACTTTTCGAGCTTCGTTGAGTACATTTGATATCTGCCGCGGCTCAAGAACATGGTCGGGGAAGCGAGCACAAGCCCGAAAAATCCGAGCACGAAGGAGCCAAGCACCGAGACAAAATAGCCATGGGCTCATTCGACTGTGATGGGTGGCTTCACATTACCCTCGACAACTCGGATAACATTGTGTTAGTGAAAATTTCCCATCGGGATGATCACATTCCATACTGGTGTATCAATGTTCCTGCCCATGTGACCGAGTTTGTGCGCCAAAACCCGAAATTGACGCCGGACCAGGTATGTGACTCGGAGCATGTTAAGTATGCAAATACTGATCCTGACCCTGTTAGCTCTGGGATGAAGTCCTGAAGACTTATCCTCGGCCTTCCTTTACACGCCGTGCTATTTTCTCAATGTGGTCCGAAAATAGCGCAAAGGAATGGAAACTCGATGCGGACGAACTTCATTACTCAAGTAACACCAGCGTACCTTGCCCGAGCCAACACCTTGAGCGAAAGCATTTGGTTCTCTTAAAACTATGTCCTTATAAGCTCAGACTGGGTCGGAGAGAGAACCGTTAGTTCAGATGTACAGAATACATTGGTATCGACATACCTGGGTCGGAGAGAGAACCGTTAGGGGTTCCTCTCCGCCCAGCATGCTTAATATGGTAATTAGTCAAATTGTCCGTTACGATGGTACTGCAAGGTCATGCTTTAACACCCCCCCTTGACCTGCGTCCAATCGAAGCATCTTGACCCAGCGCGAATGGAGGACGCGGTGAAGCGGCTTGGTGAATAAGTCCGCGATGTTCTCCTTGTTCGAGACGTGAACGACGTCGATCAATCGCTTCATCACGCAATCGCGGATGAAGTGCTCGCGTATCGAAATGTGCTTCATCTTTGAGTGTGCATGCGGGTCGTGTGTGCACGCAACGGTACCCTGGTTATCGCAGAACAAGGTAGTAGGCTGGATCTGTGGATACCCGAGTTCAGCGAATAAATTCCTGAACCAGAGGATATCCCGAGCGCAATGAGTCGAGGCAAGATACTCTGCTTCGCAAGACGACAGGGCAACGACGGCTTGCTGCTTTGAGCTCCATGAGAGCGGGGAGTCGCCCATCATGATCAGGAATCCAGAGACCGACTTGCGTGTGTCCCCCATTCCCCAATCGGAATCGGTTAGCGCCTTGAAAGTGGGGTGTAAGGTTTCTGTACCACCACCTAGGAGGATGCCGTGCAATGTGGTGCCCTTCAGGTAGCGGAGAAGGTGCTTCGCTGCAGTGACATGTGCAGGTCCGTAGTTCGTCATGAAGCGCGCGAGTTCCCTGACAGTGTAAGCAATGTCGGGTCGGGTACATGTGGACAAATACATTGTCTTCCCGACAACGGCCGTGTAGGGGAATGCTTTAGCCCTCTGCTCGTCCTCGGCAGACAACACATCCATGTGTGGGGCCAGACGCGTCCCAGGGTCCATGGGTGTCAAGACGGAGTTACATTGATCATAGCCAAAGTCGCGGAGGATAGACTCCGTGTACGACTTCTGGTGGAGTTTGATGGTTCTGTTGACACGGTCCCGCTCAATGGTGCACCCGAGATGTAGTTTCGGTTCGCCGTTGTCGGTGATCTCCAATCGGGAGGCGAGTGCGGCAACTACGGCATCTGACTCTGCGTCTGAGGTCGATGCAATGAGCATGTCGTCCACGCTTGTAGCAAGAATGGATTCGTCATTCCCGTGCACACGGCGGTACATGCTCCAATCGGACTCGGTACGTTTGAAGCCAAGTGCGTCGAGTATGGCGTTGAGTTCGAGATGCCACTGCCTGCCGGCCTGTTTGAGCCCGTATAGACCTCGGCGTAACCTCCAGTATCCATTGCCGACGATGGTAGGTTTGCGCATGTAAATTTCCTCGTCTAGAGGCCCGTTGAGAAAGGCAGTCTTGACATCGACCTGTCGTAACGTCATGTCGCGGTCTGCAGCCATGGTTAACAGAGTTCGAATGGATTCCCATCGCGCTACGGGTGCGAACGTATAATTGAAGTCCTGGCCGGGAATCTGCGTGAAGCCCTTTGCGACTAGGCGAGCTTTGAACCGAGCGATGAGTCCGTCCTGGTTGCGTTTGATATGCAAGACCCATTTTGACTCGACAGCTTTGCGATTCGGTGGTAGTTCATCTACGTCCTCGTGGACACCCTTCGCCTTGAGAGCTTCGAGCTCCTCGTGGATCGCGATTAACCAGTGCGACCAGTACATGGACGCTTGAGCTTCCCGAAGAGTTTTCGGGTCTTTCTCGTTCGGGTCGTCAATGAGTGCAGCGCCAGCAAAAGCAACTTCAGCGCCAATGAGGCACTGAGCAATTGCTACAAAATCGCCGTCTTCACATTTCACGTCAAGTTCGTCATCAGACTCGAGGATGGAACGTAGAAGATCAAGATCATCCCCCCCTTCATCCGAGGGCCCGACGTGGTTGACAAGCAGACGTGCGGGTATGCGTCGGACGCGTGGGGTACGGCGATTTGCCAAGGGAGTGTCATCGACAGTAGCATCCTCCATGTGGACGTCGGTATCACTGTTATTTAATTTTAGGCTCTATGGCCAACGAGTCGTGTAATAAAACGTACTCGGCTGCCTGTGGGCGTGTGTTACTCTCAATGGAGGCATTATTCTCTGTGGAAGACCTGTGAACAGGTAAGAGTACGTTCAGGGACGAAGAGTCGTTTTCACGTACTCGTTATGCTCAACGGCGTGGTTATGCTCAATGGCAGGGTTATGCTCAACGGCAGGTTGTTCCAGTACAATGCGTTGAGCACCATCGTGGAAACGTGGCTCAAGATCTGCGGGTATGTCGTCCCACAGTATCTCGGACAGCGCTGGCGAAGGGAGGAAGTCTGGGAAGCCATGGAACTCGACGTCGCGACGCGAGCGAATCGACCTCGAGTTAGGGAACCAGATGAGGTATCCCTTCGAGTCCCTGGCATACCCGACAAATCTCCCCTCCTCGCCTCTGGGTGTGACTTTGTTGAGATCGTCCGAGTTTGTTTTCCTTGACGTGACGAGGGCGCCAAATGGTCTGAGGTGAGAGAGATCAGGCTTCTTCTGTAGCCAGTTCTCGTATGGGGTGGCGTTGTGGTCAAGAGAGGCGTGCGGTACGCGGTTTTTGATGTGGACACCCGCCTGCGAAGCCAGTGGCCAGAACCACGATGACAAGCCAGAATCAACGAGCATTGCATGCGTCATGCGCTCGATGATCTGGTTTGCTCGTTCCGCGACCCCATTCTGCTGCGACGCGTCCGGGACTGTTTTCTCATAAGTGATCCCGTGCGCCGTGCAGTAATCGCGGAATTGGCCTTCTACGAGTTCAGGGGCATTGTCGATGCGGAGGAAGACGATAGGGTAGCCGAGCATCTTCTCAGCTGCGTTACGGAACTCAACAAAGGATTGGAGGGCATCAGATTTATTTTTGAGGAAGTAAATGGCGATCCAGCGCGAGCGGTCGTCGATGAAGGTAATAAAATAACGGAATCCGCCGTAACTAATGGGCAACGGCCCACAGATGTCGGAGTGGATGCGGAAAAGCGGACGGTCGGCACGATTGGTGGCTTTAAGTGGGAACTTGAGCCGTTTGATGTTGGCTAGCGCGCAGATACGGCAATTCTTGACAAGGACGCTGTCGATCGGCAGTCCTGTGGTCGCGCGCTTCAGCCCTTTAACGTCAATGTGGCCCACTAGACGGTGATAAAACCCAAGCGTTGGGTGTCCGCGTTTTCAGTGCCTGGTCCAAAGAGGGAAGTCACCGACGGAACCATCGCGGCGATCAAATCCGGGGTATCAACTCCATCCGGCTTGACCGTCTCTACATCCATCTTGTACAAATCCTTCACTATCCCTCCGGACGCGAATGGAACTTCAGCGGCATTGAGGTATGTGATTTTGCCGCTTCCGGTGCGTGTGCTGACGCCTTTCTTGTCAATCCTAGACCCCGAGATGAGATTGCAGCGGGCTGTGGGAATGTGGAGAGCGTTCGACACGGAGAATTGACGTGTTCTCCCATCGTATGCCGCAGTCATTACAATCTTTCCCTTTCCAACAGCTTGAGCTGATAGATTTGCACCAAATCCATGGACGTTCAGTGGTGTATCGAACTGGAAATAATCGTGGAAAAGTTCTCGGCGATGGAAAATGTGACGCGAGGCGCCTGTGTCATGGTTGACGGTGTCGTCCTGCGCAACCTCGAGGTTGAGCGCTGCAGCATTCACGTGGATCTCCTCGTCGATGTTGATATCGTCCTCGGTGTCCTCTGGTGCCTCAACCATGAACGCGTAGCCATCCGCTACTCCCCCCAAGACTGCATTCACCTCATTGTCTCCATCCTCTGTGGTCTCTACCATCCCAGCAAAGCGGCTTCCACCATTCGCCTCCAGAGCTTGCTTGCGGCGAGCAGCTATTCTGGCTTCTGGAGCCAAATGGACGTCCTTTCGACCGCGGAAAGTCTCCGGGTACTTTCCGACCTTTCTACCTCCGTACGAGAAGCAATCCGCTTTAACGTGACCAACCGGGGTCTCACAGAACACATTCTCGCAGAGCGGCCGCGATCCTGAGCGTTGCTGATTGTACGGGGCGGGGCGCTTTGCCTGGCGCTGATTTGCCTTGTCGTTCTTCCGTCCGTTCTGGTGGGAAGATTGACCGGAAGGCCCGGCTGCATAAGCATTGGGTGCTTCTGCTCCTGCAGTGTCCACGGCGTAGCCGGCATGGCTCCTCGCCTTCCCAGTGACAAGCGCGTTGATGGATACGATTGAAGGTGCAATCTTCATTTCCACCTCCTCCTGCTTCAGACGGCTGATAACGTATGCAGACGAGACTGGATTCTGCATCGCATCGCCCTGGCGGACCTTTTCACGAAGCGAGTCACGGCAATACCGCCATTTGTCGGACGGCGACATGAGTGTCACCAGGTGCTTGGCGAATTCGATGTCCGGCATCATGAATGGGTCTGCGTCCCGCAGTTTCCCATATAGCTGGATCATGACTTGCCGCCAATTGACTGGATCTTTGTTCGCGTCGCACTGGTGAGCGATAATTTGCTGCTTGATGGTGATGGCAGTCAGCGCATTGGACGGCTCATATTCGCTTTTCAGAGCAGTCCAGGCGTCGTGCGCGGATTTGCAGTCGCGGACAAGATATAGTCGCGCGCTGGGGACAGCTTTCACGATGAGAGCGTGGGTTTTCTTGTCGGCCAGCAGCCACGCTTCGGTGTTCTTCTTGGCCACATTAACCGCTGCTTCGTTCCCCGGCATCGTGAAGTTGGCGAGGTTCCCGGCTGCGTCAAGGCCTTGGACTTGCATGCTCGGCATGAGGTCGGGGATGATGGGAGGATTGTAATCTGGTCCGGCCACATACTTCCAGTATCCAGCGGCATCAAGGTCCAGTGTGGCTTTCTGCCTGAACTCGCTGTAGTTGTTCGACCCGTCTTCATCTTCCACAATAGGGGTAAGCTTCAATCCTCTCCACTCCTTCTCCTTCTCGTCGTTCTGAGGATTTGCCATGTTGTTTTAGGACTCTTGGGGGGTAGTGTGAAGTGGTGAGGATTGTTGTGTAGTGAGGATATAGTTTGTTGTAAATTCGCGTGGTGAATTCGATTTTCTTGACTTTCCGAATTCAAGTGAGCGCGGGGCCCGTAACCTCTTAAAACTATGTCCTTATAAGCTCAGACTGGGTTGGAGAGAGGTCGGAGAGAGAACCGTTAGTTCAGATGTACAGAATACATTGGTATCGACATACCTGGGTCGGAGAGAGAACCGTTAGGGGTTCCTCTCCGCCCAGCATGCTTAATATGGTAATTAGTCAAATTGTCCGTTACGATGGTACTGCAAGGTCATGCTTTAACAGGTTTAGTCACTTCCCCACCCTCCTGCGAAGTTCTGGATGGAAGTTGTTCGTCGTCGCACACTGCCCTTTTACCGCCATCCCAGCTCTCGTTATTCCCGGGAGTCAATGGATCGAACCTACCGACGGCTCGATAATGGATGGTGATGATCACGCGTCCAGTACCAGGGCCGATGTTTTAACGGGTGGAGGGAGATGGCGGAAACTCGATTTCTCGACGCCGAGCTTGCTGGGAAAACGCGTGAGGCCGGTGATTCCAGAAGTTGATGGTAGCAGCTCGGATGACGCTGCTGAGGTACAGCGTTCTTTCTTTCCCTCATTCAACGGGGAGCACAGTGACGACAAAGAGGAGGTAAGTCCTGTAGATTTTGGCTCAGGGGAGGATTTCCAGGCAAGGAGGATGCAAAGAGAATCCAAGGGTTTACAAACCAGTGGGGTATCTACAACAAGTATCCTAGCTTTATAGACAAAGAAGATATCACATGTATGTGGAATATGAAATATGTGGGTCAGAAGTTGAAATAAACTATGGCGCAGCAACAACGGTGAAATAGCGATATTCAAATGATCGGAAGTACGTGTGGGTCAAGCTTGTATTTCCAACAAGTCCAACTTTTCCAACCACACCTTGCATGGATTTTGATTTTATCTTTCTTTCAGATTGACGGATATCAAGCGCACCTGCTCAAACGAGCAGAAGAATTTGAACAGGCCGCCGCAATATTCCGAGCTCAAGTCCCGCACCGAAACCGTATCTGGATGTCGAGTATGGTTAAGCAAGACATTGGACACAATGTCGGTAATTTGGTGTAGGACATTCATAGGTATGAAAGATCTTCAAGGATCCAGGACACTACCTGGGCCAGAAAAACGGGTGACAAGGAGGAACGGCGTCGAATTAAAAATACAATGGGCTACCAGATTTCCCTTGGGCCGTAAAATCGTTTCTAGTTCAATTTTTTTTTGTCGGCCGAAGGGTTGGTTGGCGAAAGAAAAAGAGCAGGATGAGGATCGAACCGAGTGCAGTCAGCGGCAGGGGAAGTCAAGTTCAAAGAACGTTCAATACCACTATCCTAAGTAACCTTACCACTCTTCAACCCGCGTTTGTATATAGCACTTACCTTGGCCGATGCAAACAAATCAATATTTTATTCCTATTAAAATTGTCAGTACCGCTGAGCACAAGCATTGCGGGTGGGAGGGTTCTATTATGTTGCTCTAACAATCACCCCATTCTTTATCTCTGATATGCGTCTGTGGCGCCGTTGAACCACTCAACTTGGCGGGGCATGTCCAGATTGGGAAGGCCGAGCGGTCATCACGGACATCACGGACATGCAAAAATTGCTGGGTGGATTGCGTAGACTTCATCGATATTCCAAACGCTGCATGCAAGAACAGAATGAATATGGCTGATTGCGATTTCGAGGGCTAACCGACGCGACTATTTGACGCTGGATTCGTCGCCGTCGCTCTTTCCAATGCCTACTTGGATCCTTGAAGAACGCGGCGCGCAGGGTTATTCTTGGGAATCCTCGAGTTTGCGCAGTTGCTTTGACTTACGATTCGGCGCCTCCGTCCTGTTGTACACACTCACGCTCGCTTCCGCCACGCGCTATGCCATCGAGCTCGAGGCTGGATACAATATCAGTGCGTCTCACTCATTTATTCAACGTTTCCCTCGCCTTCGCCGTTCCCCTCCGCCCTGCCTTCCTCCACTGCTCTTGCCTCCTCGCCTGAATTACCCTAACTCACCTCCATTCTCCTTTTCTGTTTTTTTTTTTTTTTTTTTTTCCTGGGCTAGCGTATACGCAGATGCAGCGAATTCTTGCTCAAGACACCCACGACTCGTCTATGTGATCGGTCCAGTGCATCGACGAGTGAATGCGCTCGTCTCGGTGCGCGGACATGCATACAGCCGTAGAGGTGCGTCTCTTTTCTTCTTTCCCTCGCCCTCCTCCTTGCCACCCCACCTGCGCTTCTTCGGTCTTCAATCGTCTTCGTTTCTCGGCGCTATGCGTTACTGATGTTGCCCGCAGAGCTCGCTACCGGGAAATGCATCGTGCCCGTTCTCTAGCCCGAGCGCTATTCCATTCCGCCGCGCGTACGCCTCAATTCTCGCCACGACCTGCTGCATCCGCACGGCTCTCAATTCCAGCTACGACTTGGACTTGGTACATCCCCACAAATACGACTTCGCTGCTCGCTATGCTCGCTGCGACGTGGGACTGCCACAACAAAGCATGCAAGCCACGTCCTCGATCGGCCTCCCCCAGCAGCGCAGCTCTGGGGCAACTCGCATCAACACTGCGAGGAGGCTCCGTTCGGCAGCGCACGAGCGCGTAGGGAGCACTCGTGCTTTCCTCGTGCGGGGGTGGGGGTGGGGACACACGGGGAGCGAGAGAAAAGGCAGGAGGGAGAACTGGAGCGCGGGCACGAGCGCAGCGGCAGCTCAGCACCTGAGCAAAAGCGCAGCGGCGGCCGTGCAGCACGAGCGGGTGGTTTGCGAAGCACCGGAGGCACGTACGTCCTCTCCCGTTTTTGCCCCGCTCTCAGTATGGCTGACTTGTCCCACTGCAGTGTTCGGACTCCACTCTCACTGGCGCACCAAAAACCACTGAAACGTCAACGACTCTGTCCTTTCTCGGTCGACCACACACAGCTCCGCCTCGACCGCCCCCACGGAGCCCGCAGCAGAGAGGGAAGGGCTCGTTCGGCAGCGCAGTTTTGCGAGGAGTTCGGCAGAGGACGACGCAGGCGCGGACGGGGTGGGAGCGTGAGGAGTGTGCGAGCCCACAAACCCCGCGCACCAGTAATGGGTACGTCGTCTCCGTGCCCGTCTTCTTCATTGGTGCTAATTCATCTCAATCTAGCTGGAGCGCACCACCTCGACCTGATTCGCCCAGCGGGGTACGCAGGCCTCCCTTGTTCTCGCTGCACGACGACGACGCCTGTTGTGCGGTCGATTGCGATTGCCACATCGCAGCTCGCGTTGTCGTGGGTTCCTGGTACCTCCCTCGCCGCGCACCGCGCTCTCATGCTCCATTCCGTGCAGCGGTAGGCGATTCGGATGCCGAGTTAGATCTAGCTCGTCCCCCGGGTCCTATGTGGGTTTCCGTGTCGGCGTCGGGCCTTCCTTCGTGGCCTCGGTGCTCCCCCTCCCGACCCGAGTGCGGTGTGCTTCCCGCTCGTGGTTTCCCCTCCCGAGACCTACACTGCGTCGACGCCAGCGGCTATACATTGGATCCCCGCCCGCCGGCTCGCCTCCTCAAGACTCGCCTCCTGCGCTTCCTCCCCCGCTCGTCTCTCCCCGCCGCCGCCTCCCGCCTTGGTCTCGTCCTCGCCGAGACCACCGCCCCACCTCGCCACCCGACCTCGGCATTGGACGATTGATTTCCCTTTGAGGAATTCGCATCTCGCTCTTCTCCTCGTCCCCCTTCTCCTCGACGCTGCGGTGCGGGGAGGCTGATGTGGCGTGATTGGGGGAGAGGGCGGGCGAGAGGAAGAGCAGGTGTGGTGCTTGGCTTCTGCTCTTCGCCGTGCGATGCGCGGGGAGGGGTGGAGGTGGGGAGCAGTCGGAGCTTTCGCCCTCGCGCCGCTCATGATCGCGCTCAAGCATACTCCGGATCGCGTGTCCACCGTCTGCGGCGCGGTCGACGAGCTGGGCGACACCACGGGGCCCAGCGCAGCGGCCGCTGCGCCGCCGTCGGACGACGGGCTGGGCGGCTCGGAGGCGGGGCTGGGGGGTGCGGGGGGACGTCCAGCTCTCGAGACTGTCTGCTAGGGCTATTTAACCTCAACCATCGAAGATACTCTTCAATTCTCAACAGCACACCTCGTACTAGAAACTGTGCTCGCGTTTTGAAGTGTTTTCAAGTTGTCTTCAGTATCCCGGCGGCCTGAAGCCAACTTGGCTTGCGGACGACTAACGATTTGGCTAATCTATTGTTTGCGGCTCTGTCGAGCTCTCTATTGTCTCCGTCTGCGATCGGGTTGGCGCGAATGCGCCATAATAACGCCCCATGACTACTGGCCAATGCGAAGAAATTGACCCGTCACTAGAGGTCCAAGCAGAATCAGAGACATAGTCAATATAAGACCTGCGCGACGGGCGGTGAAATTCTCCACCGTCTCAATTTTACCCGCTCGCCCCACCCCACGATGGTCACCCTCCGCGCCATCGCACCCCCTGCCCCGCGCCTGGGCACGCCCACGCGCAAAACCGTCCGCTTCATCAGTCCACACCGCCTGGAACCCGACGCCTCCACCCTCCCTTCCGACTCCAACTCCGAATCCAAACCCAAACCCACATCCCATCGCCTCGGACCGCTTTTCACCCGTCCCCCATCCAATTCCAGAACAAAACGGAACCCCAACCCCAAACTCTCCACCCCCCTCCTCCTCGCCTCGCGCCGCACTCAAGTCATTCTTAGGCGCATCTCCCGCACCGCGCGCGTCCTCGGGAAGCTCGCACGCTTGATCCAGCAGCGCGCGAAGGAGGAGGCGAAAGATGTGAGCCAGTGTCGGTGTGCAAGCGACTGGTTCTGTCCGCTGCACGGGTTCACGGCCTCTACGCCGCCGCCCCGCGCGCGCGGGGAGGTGCGGGTGATTCCCTCACGGCGAGCGTTGCCTGTTGAGCTGCCCGTGAAGGTGGAGGGGAAGGGGGTGGGGGGGAGAGTGCGAACCTGCGGGGGGACGAGGACGAGGGCGCGGGCGCGAGGTGGCGGGCCGAACACGAGCGTTGTAACCCCCCGCTGAGGACGCTGCGCTCGCGGTCGCCGACCCCGGGCCCGGACGGGCCACGTATAAGGTCAGAAAGCCCAGCCGAAGACGCCAGCGCCACCCCACCAAGTGCAGCCACCCCAACAACCGTAAACGCAGACGCGACGTCCGATGTCCTGCTGGCAGCCAGCGCACCGCGCACCGCGCGCACGGGCTCCCCCCCGGTGCACCTCGCGCAGTGGGCGCACGAGGCGGAGCGCCGCGCGCGGCAGACCGCAGACATGCAGTGGCGCTACTTCGCGCTGCAAGTGCGGTGCCTTCGAGCAGGGCCGATCGTGCCTGTGCCCGCGCGGACCGCGGCGGAGCCCAGCGCGGAGGCGCGGGCGGAGGCAAGGGTGGAGGCGGAGACGGCGAGGAATACGGCTGCGAATCGCGGCGCCGATGAGGTGGGGGACGAAGATAAGGCGGGAGATGCGGACGATGCGGACGATGCGGATGAAGCTGCGGTTGTACTCTCACCCTCACACGACTCGGACGCTGAGGCGGACTCGGACTCGGAATCGGACTCGGACTCGGACTCGGACTCAGACGACTCCGATCCCACGCCCTGGCCCTGGAATGACCTCCACCTGGGCTTCGCCCCACCACCCACCGCGCACGAGCCGGACCTCGACTACCCGACGCGCCTCGCCATGTTCAAGGTCATGCGTCACCTGGGACGGCGGGACCGCGCGGATGTGGAGATGCTGGAAGATGCGTTTGTTATGCGCAATTGGGGCGCGGCGGAAATCAGAAGGAAAGAATTGCAAGAGGCGGAGGATCAAGAGGATGATGAAGAGGAGGAGGTGGATGCATATGGGTGTATAGAACGCAAGACGGCTTTGCCGGGGGCTCCGGCGCCACCGCCGCCATGGTACAAAGGCGCAGACTGTCTGGGTCGATGAAATGTACTAGTTTTTATTTCCTACGCTCTTCTTTTGAATCCTATTGCGTGCCAACTCGCTGGTGCTTGAGTAGTCGTCTGAAATTCTGTGTCCTCTGGGATAATTGAGCAATGTGAGGCGTAATAATCTGAGTGCCACAATCGTATCGGCAATTCGGCAAACGCGATAACATTAACCAAACAACGCGTACGCGCTATTTTGTTGAGTCACGGTCACCGTTTTGTGACATCGCCTCTTTCTCTCAAACCACCACCCGTCGCCCACCAAGCGACCTCCTCAAGACTTCGACTCTTCCCAACACTCATCTCATAACATGTCTGGCCGTGGTAAAGGTGGAAAGGTTAGCGCTCTCTTGGGATTCCCTCCCAAGTTGTCTGTATTCTAACTCGCCTCGCTGCTGCAGGGACTCGGAAAGGGCGGAGCCAAGCGCCACCGCAAGATTCTTCGCGACAACATCCAGGGTCTGTCCCCGCCGTTTCCCCTGGCGCGCCATCCTCACCCAATACCTAGGTATCACCAAACCCGCCATCCGCCGTCTCGCGCGCCGTGGAGGTGTGAAGCGTATCTCGGGCCTCATCTACGAGGAGACCCGCGGCGTCCTCAAGATCTTCCTCGAGAACGTCATCCGCGACTCGGTCACCTACACTGAGCACGCCAAGCGGTACGCTGTCCCCATCCTTATTTACCTGTTCTCTCGGGCTCATTATATACTCTCCAACCTGCAGCAAGACCGTCACCGCCCTCGACGTCGTCTACGCCCTCAAGCGGTCCGGCCGCACCCTGTACGGTTTCGGTGCATGATTTTTTTTTTTTGGGGGTGAGTGACCGCACCTTTCTCGCCCACCCCCTCGCTGACCCCCAAATTCTTCTCGCGTGCACAGACCACCCGCTTACCCACGCCGCATGTATTTCCTGTATCTCTCTGTACACGTATCCTATATTGTATGCCTCGCTCATGCCTATCCATGACATTGCCCTATATTGCCCCACCCTGGCTTGCCTCCTGAGTCCTTCCTGGTTTCGCTGTCGACGACGTGTCCCGGCCATCTCTTGTACTCGCCGTTGTCGTGGCTGTATATTTCCTTCGAGCTCGCGGTGTGCACGGACCATTAAGTTTGTTTGGTTATTTTTATATTAGCCGATGCTCGTACGTCTCATCCCTTTCAAATAAAGGCGAACCGACGCCGCACGCAGATCACTCTGCTTCAGATGCGGTGGGCGCCATCCTGAAATTTGTAGTATAACTGTGAGGACCACAACAGCCATAGCTGATCTTTTGAGACGAGGTAGTAAAACAGACGCCAGAAAAGCACATTTGGACTCGGGAATCGAACCCAGGCTGCAGATGGCAGGCGGTGCACTGTGCACCAGCTCCGATTTTTAAGTAGTAGATGTGGGAGTGGAGCTTTTATGTGTGTGATTTCAAGTTTTTTGTGAGGGAGGAGGAGGTGGAAGAAAATGCACCAAAAAATCCCACCACATCCTACCAAAGTCGAATAGGGGAGTCGAACCCCGAGCAGCCTCGGAAATCAGGCTTGCTTCAGAAACAAGCGTAAGCTCAGAGACGGTGTGCCGCACGCTATATTCGATTTCTTGCCTGTGCTGGCTGTGAACTGGGTGGGGTTTCTTGCAGCTTTGAAAAAGACAAAAAATTTATCGAAGACTAATTCGAATACGGGGAGTCGAACCCCGCGCAGCCTCCAGAGTTATCCTACTGTCCATCGTAAGCATAGAGGCGGTGTGCCGCACACCATATTCGAGTTATGGTCTTGTCTGTGAACCGGGTGGGGTGTATACATACATAGCTTCTTGTGAGGTTAGACAACAAAAAATCCTGCGCACAAACAAAAATGCAACCACATAGAATATTGTCAAGTCGAATAGGGGAGTCGAACCCCGGATGTAATGCCGCCGAGTAACATTGTCGTATACCACAAACGCAGAGCCCGAGGCGGTGTGCCGCACACTATATTCGATTTATTGTCTGTGCTGTGAACTCGGAGGGGTGTGGCTTTTTGGGAAAGGTTGAACACTGAAATGGCACGGACAAAAATGCAGGACCTCGGGAAGTCGAACACGGGAAGTCGAACCCCGAGCAGCCTCCGAAGTTACCATTTCCACATTACTACTGTAAGCATAGAGGCGGTGTGCCGCATTCCATATTCGATTTATAAGACCGGCTGCGAACCGGGAGGAGTGTGGGTTCTTGTGAGGGGTAGTCGAACACTAGAAAGGAACGGCCAAAATTTATCCGCCATGTCCCTTACATATGGGATGAGAATTTGGTGAGCTTTAGGGCCGAAAGAAGGACTGGATGTGCAGCCTGCGGATATATATCGTAGTTTCATGAAATTCCACTGTCACGAAGATTGAGGGTGACCTTGTAACCAATGAGCAGACTGTCCACTCGCCAATCAATGTAAAAATGCTCACCGCATCGATCACCGCATTTATTTTGGGAATATATTCCTCGCAGATGAAAGTTACCAGGTCCCCAAAGCCAGACGTTTTACAAGTACGAGGGCACATCGCAATCTTTGCCAAGGTAGGCGGGAGAAGTTCGAGGGCCAAAAGATCTGTGCCGGGTGCCTCCTTCAAGAGTGTTGGTACGATCGACATAGTCGAAGATCCATGCTCTCGGAGTGCATCGCATCGGTAGCCCAGGAGCGGAGTATGCGAGAGAATGCGCAGTGCAGTAATTGCATGTTATCCAGCTCCAAGTGGCCCTTGACCACGGTAAGAGAGCCCCCGCCGAACTCGCGGCCTCCACACATTCAACATGGTACAGGAGAAGGGCATGATAGAGGCGTGCCAGGATATCCAAGTGATGTGTCGGACTCGTGTGCAAAAGAGAGGGCAAGCTGAGTTCCAGGGACTGTTTGGCCGCCTCCTCCACTCAATCCCCCCATTCATACTGGCACGCGATCGCGTAAACAGCGACTGTGTCGGCCTCGACATGTTGCTGCAAAGCCGCTTGGAGTCTAGGAACCGCGCACTCGATTTCATACTTTGAAACCGACGCTTCGATGAGCTTGGCCAACTTGTCCACTCCGTTTACTGGTTGCAAGAGCTCTGCGCCAGGATAAAAGCTCCGCAGGAGTGGATTGAGAAGGTTGCTGTGTTCATCGACTGGGATCACAGGAACATCTGGCTCTGAGTCGGGTTGCGGAATGGAGAACAAGTCCTTGAAAAACGGCGATGCCAACGATAGGATCTGGCAATAGACACAAAAATCGGCGCCATCGGACGCACGTAGGATGGTGTCAGCACCCGTGTCGTCGAAAGGCGCGCTGGGTACAAATGGAGGGGAGGCGGCATCTGGATCCATGACGGGACAAGTGGCAGGACTGTGGTGGTGCAGAACAAGCCACATTGAGTCTGCGCGGATCCTGCAAGGCCGGTTGTGCCCGATGCTTGTGGCCCGATGTAATCCGATAGCATATAGATACAAAGCCGTCCCTGCCAAGCATTGTCAAACTTTTCCCTCTCCCCGCCGAAACCGCACCATTAATTTGCCAACACATACCTCGTTGTGTATAGGCTTACACGACTTGGCAGAACAACATTCTCAACCACACCCTGTCAACAATCAATCGCGTTTACCGATTTTACACGACACAAACTTGCATACACCGATCCTCTCGAATTTCTAGTGGTACGTGACCGATCTGTTGTACGCTTGGGCCAAGAGACAGGTTCGGGTATAAGCCCTCTAGCTGATCTTTCCGCCGTCGTTACAGTTGGGTTGTGCTTCCAGAGATGGTACTGCTCTAGAAGACTTTGTTGACCAGGTTTATTCAACCCATTCAGATTTGATCTGGTCCGTCTTCTTCTTAGTGGGCTCAAGCCAACACACAATCCACCTAGCAAGCGATCCAACACACTACGGCAGAGCTTCGATCTTGTCGGGGTGAAGGCAAAGTCACTAGCGCAAACTGCAGCTGGGTCTCAAAGAGAACACCCTTGTTTTATATGTGGAGGTCTTGGACCAACAACACGAAACCCTCAACTTAGTCACTCGATGTTTCCAGAGTCCACAGTTTACTGATTCCAATATAAAGACTACTACAAGTGAAGTTCGGTATCAACCTCCACTAGCAGCCTGAGTCCACTAGCACCAGCTTCATCCAAAGTCTAGGGCATAATGTCCTTCTGAACCTAGTCTGTTCTGTGCTCCTTTTTATACTACTAGGTTCAGGTTACATGTGAAAAGAGAGCTAAATAATACAATAAGCAATATTAAATGATAAGAAATATGGTCAGCCAATGAGATGACTGCCGTTTGGTTTTGGGACTGGTTTGGTATATGCCAGGTCAGCCTCGCTGACCGGCTAGTGTTCAACTGTGGGTATATCAACTGATCCTCAGCTCTCCATCTATGCTGAGCACCACTTCCGGACTAACCGGCCATGTAGCCGGTTGTCCAGGTCATCTCTACTCTGTCAGAGTGTCAATCTATTACATCTAGGTGACGCAGTGTTGCGACCGACATCAAATGGCCATAGCTCGTTGGTCAGGACGTTGATCAGACCTCTGGTCATCAGTACAGCCCATATGATTGTCCCTAGCTCTGTTCCAATAGCCTGCTTGCTATTCCCCTTCACCCTAGCTGCCCAGATCGGGCCCTAGCCTCATGTTGCTTCATCTGTTATGTCGTGGTATGTCTTTGTCAAAGCCCTAGCCGGTCACTAGTCAGGTTGTTCTGCCTATCACCGTCTAGTTGCTTATCTAGAGATTAGGTGGTACCACCGGTTACTGCACCGAGCTTCCTAGCTCAAGGCATCCCCTAGCTGCACCTCCATCGTAGATATTTGTCTGCTAGACCCTTGCTAGCTTTGTTGCAAGTCTCTGGACTACTAGAGTCTTCTAGGTCATGTCTCATGAATGTATAGGCAGTGGTTTAATCCCTGGTTGTTTGTACACTCAGCTAGCAGCTAGCGCATCACACTAGTGTAGCCTCACGCTACAGCCAGCAGTTAGGGCTCGCTCTGACTCTCCTTTATATCACCTAACAAGTGGTCTGTGTACTAGCTGGTATGCTAGTAACAACAGAAGTGCTAGTTGCTTCCTGTTGTATAAATGCTGGTCATAGGAAATCGCAAAATTAGCCCTAGATGCCGCACATTTATGTTACGCCGTTTCAACACGCATCAACCCCACAACACTTGACACGTACGGCAACACCCTACTGCTCGTCACCAGGGTGTACAAACCGACGCAGATCACGCCCCACTGTGGGCTCTCCTCCGACCTCGGTGCTGGCGCATGAGAACGGCATCGCAGCGACCCTGCCTTCCACGTACTACTGCACACTTGTAGCTGGCAATAATAACTCACTGGTGAGTCCGTCACACATTCATTTCCACTAACACCTATTACATCCTGGTAATATTTTTGAATCTTAAACTTTAAATGCATGGGTCCAGCTCCTTGACGGCCTCACGCACTGGGACGGCATGCACGTTCCTGCCCCCGCTCAACCTGCACCGTTGCCTCATTGGCCGCGAATGCCTCCTGGTGAAACAGTTCCAGCCAGGATACAGGCTCAGCTGGCTGTGTGCACAGCTGCAGAGCCCCACATACGCCATGCAAGTCCATATTCTGCCACTTCATGGATTACAGCATTGTTGCGGGGCTGCACAAGCTCAACAAGGCGAGCCAGATGTTTTGTGGCATGTGCGCAAAGGAGGCTGCAGAGGTGACGGCGACCGGGTGCAGGAAGGTGTGGGAGGAGTTGCCCAGATTTTGTGACCTGCCACCTTGGGGAGGGGGGGATGAAGAATGATGAGCTATAGACCTTCCCCCCCTGTCTTGTACATGCAACCATGATACCCACGTCAGACGCGTAAATGTAATGCTTTGGAGCGATGGACAAGATGAGATGACAATCAGCCCGAGAGGAAGGATAGAAATGCTCGTAAACCGCATTGGACATGGCGCAGCTACCAGGCAATCAATGGAGAGATGTGAGGAAACTACTCATCTGGCTCATGCAGCGCATGTACAGGCGTTCAGATTGCAATATTCAAGCTTTTATTCATTGTAGTCAGGTGTGCTGGATGATAGTAGGTATACAATTGATGTCTGCAATGACCGGCGAGCCGAAGACGCAGGACGAGAGGCGGAGGGGCGATCGCAATTATAGCCACCTGCCTTCGGTTTGGCACCTCATATGGCCAGAATAACTAGTTAATGGTTGGAGGTTGCCACATGGCTTAATGTGTTATCTCTTGGGTAGCCTAACATAGCATAATATAGGCATAACATGTTATCTGTGAGTGACCATATAGGGCAATATGTAGTCAGGTGATCTCAGGACCCGGAGAACAAGAGGTCAGGTGATCTCTGAGCTGGCCGAAAAATGTAACAGGTTATAATAGGGAAATAAAAGAATGGCACTAGCAAGGCTCGAACTCTGACCTCTTGTTCTCCGGGTCTAGAGATCACCTGACTACATATTGCCCTATATGGTCACCCACAGATAACATGTTATGCCTATGTTATGCTATGTTAGGCTACCAAGAGATAACACATTAAGCCCTGTGGCAACCTCCAACCGTTAACTGGTTATTCTGACCATATGAGCTGGGTTTGGGTGCACATCACCGCCCTGTATGTAGGTGGGAGCTGTGCGTGCATGTGTCGGTGGCAGCAGACCTCCAAACAAGATCCTATCAGCAGTGGGGTTGGGCAGCACGGTGGCGACAGTTGTTGGATGATTCACAAGTCAGAGTGCAGTCGACCCGCACTACTCCTCCTCCGCCAGCTCATAGCCCACCCAAACAACCTCTGAGCAGCTGGTGCACAGAACAAGATGCACCCTGCGGTCCATCTCGGCCCCAGTGATCGCATACGGGCCACCGCACTGACACGCACGCGCCCACGCGTCGGCGCCGTGCTCGTCAAAGTCCGCGAGCGAGATGACCTGCGCCGGGCACGGGCGCTTCAGCTGGTCGTGGTCTGTCTTTGCCTTTGCACAGAGGGCAGGCGAGGAGAGGACACGGTAGGCGTCCTTGATGGCAGCGATGCCGGGGGTGGGTTGGGAGGCGTTGTTCTTGACTGGGTGGGAGGTGAGCAGGGCGTGGTGGTAGGCTGCCTTGATCTCGGTGGGAGACGCGCCTGGGGCAAGGTTGAGGACGATGTAGAGGTCCATGGGGCTGTGCTTGATTAGATCAAACTGACTTTGGAGGTGGAGAGGAAGTTGAAGAAAACAAAGATGTATTTTACGGGGGGAGAGATGGACGGGTTTGTATTGTTTACTAGGGGATATACACATCTTTTCTTGAGCAGAAAGATTTTCAAAGGTTGAATTTGGTCTGATTGAGAAAACACCTCGGAAGTGATTTGTGATCCGGTTTTCTCACACACTGACTTTTCACCTCTGCCTCTTTTTTTTCAGACAACCCCTCCGACAACAAAATGGGCTCTACTAGGTCAGTACCCAACTCTACGATGCCCTGGCATGCTGCTGCCCGAATCACTGGCCAGAAAGACAGCAGGACGGGCTGGATTGGGGGCAGAGGTTGTGGATAACATTGGGCTGACTCTGTGCACAGACTGTACAGAAAGGGCTGTGTCCTGGGCCACAAATGCGCCAAGTGCAACACCCGCCCAACACCTCACTCATCCAGATTGAGGGCGTCACAACAAAGGAGGACACCCAGTTCTACCTCGGGAAGCGTGTCGCCTATGTCTGCAAGGCAAAGCGTGAGATCCAGGGCTCAAAGGTCCGCGTCATCTGGGGGTGTGTGCCTTTCTCTCCTGCTAATCAGAGTACCTTGAAGCATAAAACATTCAAGTCCAGAAGCTCAAGGAAATGCCTGCAGATCAAGGTGAATGGAATCATGGATATCTTTTGCTCAATATTGCAGAGCTTGGTGTGCACATGGGTTACCCAAAGGATAGTGTGTTGAGGAACCTAGATGTAGCCAGAAACACCCTGCAAATGTCAAATTTACTTGGTGTCATCTCCTGGCTTGCAAATCCCCAAGACGTCCACCATTCCGTTTTCTCGTTGTCTGCGTACTTCGCAAGACCTATATGATGTGCTATCCACATTCCGTTTGATTCTAGGACCGATGTAGGGGTCGAAATTTCGCAATTTTAGGTGGACTGGTGGTGGTATTCAATAACCTCATGCATTGGATGGCCAGGGAATTGAGTGTTTCGAGGTTCTTCGTGCGTCCCACATGTACCTCGAATTTTCAGGATGCTGACTTTGGGATTTGACACAGTTTTCTGGCACAAAAAGCACTTCCTGGGTGCCACATCACTCATGTGCGCGCACCATCTCTCGTGCGCCACTGGCACCACCCCAGATAAGTAGGAACCCCCCACATGCCCTCTGCATAGCACCTTGTGAGGCCGCCAAGGTTGGGGCAGCCCAGCACCTGTTTATCTACGTACTGCTACGCAATGTGGGGCGACAGCCACGAGGAGCAGGGCACCTCACAGGTAGACCTGCAAGGTGCAGTGTCATCTCTCTGTGCGGCCCCCATGGAACCAACACCACCGTATCAGCGACACAGCCATCCCAGGCTCAAGCGTGGCCTCAATGGGACTGTGGAGCACTGAAATGCACGCTGTCAATGCCCACACTGGGCTCGATGCTTAGGAACTTGTACCTGCCCATGCAGTGCCAAGGGATGGCTGCCACTGTACTGTGTGCTTGGGCCTGTGCTTCCTCACCTCCGCACGCATTAACCCAGTCCGATGGGTATCTCTATTTCCCACACCATCACCGCACAACGGCAGGGCAAAGGGAGGCAAGGGGAGGGAGACACACCCTGCTCGAGCACAATATGTCACTCCGACAGGATGTACTCCCTGCGCGCTATGCGCACTGTATCTCACAGAAAGCTGTCCACCCCAGGCAATTCTCATCAGCATCATTGTCAGTCAAACAGGGAAGGAAAGGGACGACAACGCACAACCCAGGGTGGTCCTCGGTGCACAAAGCGGTGACCAGTGCACACAAGGCCGCATCCACCCACAGCGTGGCGATGTCATTGTGCAGCACCGCGAGCACCTCCATCAGCTCCTCCACCCCTTTATCCCCCTCCACGCTGCCGCCTTCAGTGCCAGCATGGGGATGTTGTCGTGCAGCACCGCAAGCACCTCTGTTGGCACGCTCCACCCCGTCGTCCCCCTCCATGCCACCGTCTTCAGCACGCTTTGCGCTGGGGAGGCCGACCGCGCCGATCCAGCACTGGACCCCAAACTCATTGGGATTGAGGTATGACCTTTTTTATCATTAAATATTATGTGGTGCAGCACCCACAGTTAAGGTGTGTGGTCCATGCCAAATAAGTGATTCCAGATCTGAGACGCACTCCATGCACACTGAGATGCAGCACACCAGATGTGAGATGCAGAGTCCTATATTTGAGGTTTGTATGATTTCTATGGCTGTGGTTCATTATGTCACATCTGGTACAGTAAGTACTTTTCAAAAGTCCATGGGAGTTAGTGTCATGGGACTTTACAAAGCACCAAGATACTGTACTATTTCAACCAAATGTTCACTGGGTGTCACCTGTCACCTAAGGTGTTCATTTTGCAAGGTGTTCAATTCTCGGCAATCATGGGGAAATCCCCATATATGGCAGTCCGACGAATGCCGGTGAAATGCTTGCTCGGTGTCTACAACAGCAGTACTAGTTTAATCAAGATCCAACGAGCAGAATGCGAGTTTGCTTGATTAAGGCAAAAACACAACTACTAACCAAATCCTAACTACTTTCCCCTTGAATGGTTTAGACTGTGCCGCCGAGTACGGGTCTTTTGAACGCTTTAAGAAGGTTCAAGGAGCACAGATAGTCCAACAAAAGGTTGCGAGGAACACACCTGTTTTAAAAGGTCTAGTCCGAAGTGCAAGGTTGATTTAGAGTTTTAGACCTCTTTGAGCAATGCCAAACGAGCGCCTAAGCCAACAAATCGAGTTTTAAAGCTTTACAAGCTTGAGCCAACAATCCCAAATCCTAATCAAGGTGCCGTGTTCTCAATTCCCAAATAATAAGCCTTCCGAGGCTACTGTAGTGCGGTGCCGTGTTCTCAGTTCCTAACAAGCTCTCTCTAGCTTCTTAACCGTTTCCAATCCCAAAATCCCGATCCAACAATTGATATTTAGTTACTTGTGCAAACGAAACAAAACTTCTTAACGAAGTCAGTCCTGGATGACAAGCCCCAAATCTCCGTCGTTTATCAAGCAATACCCGGTAAAGGCTACTGCTCTTAGGGACAGAAAGTTCAGTGTCTATCCATGCCAAAACCTCCTCCTTATATACTGTACAATTATGCTTACAATACGATGATTATTCTACTCGCTGGTATATGAGTAAGGTGTCCGTAGTTAATCACGTGTAGGTAAATATATAGGATCCTCGTGTATTGACCCCCTTATGCTTGAGTGTGTCCGGTGTGACTGTTTCTTGTTCGATCGTGTTGACAGTCCCATCTTCTATCCTCGTGTCCCCCATTCAGGACCTTCAGTATTAGGTAGAGGAAGGTGCTGGCTTCAAGCCAGTACCTTAATCAGCCCAAACCGCCAAGTGGTTGTAGAGATATGCGAGTTACCGTCCTGGCCCGGTTCAAGTAACCAATTCAGGATGGCAACAATGATCGGATAGTTGATAAGCGAAGTCCAGCCGCAGTCGGAATAACCGGCTACTGCTAACCCCGAGTCACCTGACCCGTCGCGCAAGACTCCATTTGTAAATCAAGCACAACAAAGCACTTGAACACCTAATCAAGACCCCACAGTGGTGCCCCAGATCATCAGAGAGGATGATTAATATTGCCCGTGTTGTTTGTGGGCCCCGCGATGCCTTGATTAAGCAGCGATGCTTAATCTTGGCATTTAAACCCTTAATCATGAATGTCAACCAGTATGAACTTTCCAGTTGATGCATCCCAGGCGGACTTGATTAAGGTCCTCATGCAGGATCAAGCCCTGATTAGCCATATTGGACTTATGCTAATCCTTTGGAGCAGCGCGCTACGTGATTAAGGTAGAAATCGGCAAATTCCTTGCTATTTCACCCATGGTCCGTTTCACGGCTTATCACCGGACCAAAAATTTGGGTGTTTTTTCGCCTAATTGGGCCACAAAATTGAACCATATGCCAAAAATGTTCAGTTCACGACCCTCTGTCACCCGTCACCTGAACATTTGGTCGAAATGGTATAGTAACTTGTATATATCCTCAAATGGGCTGCCTTGCCCTTATCTTTCTCCATCATCTGGAGGGCATCATCTGGCTTTTCTTGGCTTGGTCTGGCACCTCTTGGGCATTTCGGGCAAGACTTATCTGTAACGAAAATAGCCATATTTCACGTAAAATGCTTAAAACTGATGCCTGCCTGTATTGGGGTGGGATTGATGGGCCCTGGCCATTGCCTTAACATTGATGGGTGTTTGTATTTGGTTTTACAGCTGCTCTACCATTGAGGGCTGCCCATATGGGGTTACAATTGATGGAATGCTCCACAAAAGCACCAGGTCTCAGAAAGTATTTCACATTTTGTGGGCCAACGGGCTGCTGATTGGAAAATGGTATAGGTGACTCTTGTAACCCTTGATGAGCTCTATGATCTGGGCATCACTTTTCATTTTTGGACACTAACACATTTTGCCCAAAAAGTAATTTTCCTACATCAGCCCTTCCCTGATAGTTCAACTGTTTTGGATGATCTAACCATGTAGGGATGTTATTCTAAGTTTTTTTGCTTCCAGCCTTACTGTGGATTCCAAGTCATTGTCCAGTGAGCTATACTCTATATTGTTGTCTTTGTTCTGACCTTTACGTTTGAGATAGGCCCGAGATATGACTGCTGGGGAGTTGCAAATTGACGGCTTTATTAGATCATCATTTTAATTCCAATGGTGGAAATTAGAATCCCATTGTGTTTTCCTGCTAGATTTGGAAGGGGACTTCATTATGCAACTTCAGATAACCTTGATCACATCCAAGGGGTGGGCATGATGGGAAATGTCAACACAATGTCCTGTGAGAGTGACAAGTTGATCGCATCTCAGAATTACTGTATATGGTTTGACATGCACCATATATAGGCAATGATGCAATCATTATTATGGAGGGGGGGGGGGGGTGTCTGGAGGCTCAGAAAAAAAATCAAAAGTTATGCAGAAAGGCTCAATTCATTCAGAAAAATTGGGGATCTTGATCTTTCCTTTTGGGAATTTTGGTTCCCATGGATACCCACTGTTGTAAGTTCCCATCATTCCCACCCCTAGATCGCATGACTGTGTCTCAAAGTGAAACCTGGAACCTCAGATGACAGATTGGCTAACCTGTGTCTCAGTCCTGTGTCTTGGTGTAGCATCTTGCTGAAAACCACTTGTTTTTCATGCAACCTCAGTGCTACACCATAAACCACATAATTTTCATTGAAAAAAACATTTATATTGAGGACTCCGCTAGCGAGTGCGAGCTCGAGGTCTGCGGCACTGAGGTGGCGGCTGAGCGCGGCAGCGACAGCGTGAAGGGGTGCGAGGCGCAGGTGCGGTGCAGGTGCGGGGCACGGTGTGCAGTGCGCGGGCATGAGAGCGATGGGCAGCACGAAGGTGACGTCTGAGGGTGCCGAGCGGCATGCCACAGGGGTGTGAGGCGCAGGTGCAGGGCACGGTGCACGGGCATGAGAGCGATGGGCAGTGCGAGAGTGACGTCTGAGAGTGTCGAGTCGAGTGAGGCAGCCATCTGGCGCAGCAGACGGGGCATTGAAGGTGTCGAAGGTGTCGTACAGGAGGTCGAGGATGAGGAGCGCGTTTTCTGGATGACCTCGAGCTGCATGACTTGCCTTGGTGCTCTCGCTGGGTCGGCAGCTTGTAGACACTACGGGGAGAGTCCAGCAGGCCAGTTTCGTGAACAATGGACTTATTAGCTAGAATCATTTAATTGGCAATTTTGCTGTATTTCTTTTCTTGCATATTTGCCAAAGTCACCAAATTAGTAAATGGTGATTTATCAGCCCACCCCTGCTGACTCCTCAGCATCATCATGACGACGGCAATGTCAGGTTACGTCTCACTGAGCCACTCTACTGCATTAGTATGTATCTCTAAGCTGATACATCATGCATATCTCTGAATTACCGACCTGGATATATCACTGCCCATCTCTAATCAGAGCAGGTGATATATCACCCAGCCAAAATCTGGTGATAAGACAAGGTGACAGTCTGTCAGGGGAACCCCTGCTTCGGACGGTTTTCCATCCGGACCCAATCCAGATGCTCCAGATGCTTTGGGCGCTTTGGGCGCTTCTCCGGATGGTTTTCCACCCGGCGCTCTGGACACTTCTGTGCCCTTCTATCCAACCGCCAAACCACCCGGGACATCTGTCCGCTCTCGTTGGCACATGCTGTGCGATCAGGCCCGCGATCATTGTAGATACCTCTGGACACGTGCTACTGGGTAGTTACCAACTAGTATATAAGGTTTCGCCTAGCATTGGAATCCTCATCCTTTCTTCTCTTCGGATTCCCCCGCTAGGTGCATAGTATTTCCGCTCCTGTATTTTAGTACCTATATTTATACTTCGGATTCCCCCGCTAGTTTCCGTGCCCTGCGCCGAGCTTAAGGTTGCCCTTACACAGTCCAAAAAATAACTATTCAAACCAACAAAAGTAATCCAACAGCTCGAATCAAAAAAGTCGAGCTAGAGGTAGACAAAAAACCGTGAGAACCGAAAAAAATCAAACGGTTCAAACCACTGAAAAAGAAAGCATTCGAACCCGGAAAAAAAAAACCAACTGTTCGGATCGAAAAAGTCGAGGATGCAAAAAAAAAAAGCGATTCCCCTGGTCCGGCGCGGTGTCTGTTCTTTCAGCCCGCTGTCTCCGGATGATTTTAGAGAAACACTGCATATGTTGCGGGGATATAAGTACAGATCAATTCAGGGTCAGACCTTGCCCTCAGCAAATTAAGATGCAAGTTCCATACTGTCGAGGAACCGTGAGTTCTCCCGGGCCGCCCTCTCAAACCCGTGTGGGTACCTATCTGACTGTTTGGCCCGCTCATTTTAAGGTGGGAAGATTCGTAACACTGCACAACCAAGAATACCATGAAGGGAACTATGGTTGGGATCAATACAAAGTCTGAGTTTGATTATGAAAGCACTGGTCCCGAAAGATCTTCTCTGTCAATCACCAGGGGCCGATGCTTGTTGGAGGGAAATCACACAGACCGTCTTTCAGCACCAGAGCGGCTGTTTGATACCAAAATACTAAAGGCTTCAGGGACACAGCTTTTGCTAACACTAACAGGTTCTCTCTGTGAGAGCAGACTTCGACAAACTTCCCTCCAGCATCCTTCCAACCATTTCCAAACCCACTGCGCCGGTGTTCAATGGACTGAAGGGGCAGCAGGGACAGTCGGGTACAAACTCAGGACTCAATTCCTGATTCACTGAGCCCTGTTGTATGTCAGCCATGCCCATCCAAAGAATGAAACCCCTCACTGAAATGGCTGGTAACTCAGTGGCGAGAAGAGGCGCCGGAGGGGAGACTATGGCCGTGCCGACAGGATTTCCAGTCGAAGAAACATCAGGAGCGGTGATCTAGAACCGGTATGAATACTACTACAACGTGAGCGTTGCGGGTTATTCAAGTACCGAAGAAGAACCGGGGGGAAGAGCGAGGGCTCCCACTCCTATATATCCCCCCAATATAGCTAGCAAGCGGCGACAGAGGATACGGTGCATAGCGAGTGTTGACTGTGGGTAGAACACGGTAGTAAGTGGCGGATTGGAGGTGTCCTTTATGTAGGACCGGTCCCTGGACCATACCCGCCTTGAGTGACGGGTAATGTTTCTATCTCACACTCAGTATGAGTCCCGAAGAATCCCAATCTCATTTTTTGAAATCACTTTCTCACCAATGCTGTGTGCCGCTGCTCCAGGTGAACTCTGTCAGATCAGTATTTGATGTTTCTTGAAGGCTAATTGATTGCATTTGTAATTTGGTTCTCGTCTTCCCTGTCAACTGCCGAAATCTAAGAACTGCCACCGTCACTGATACACTTCTCTGCACAGTTAGTGCTGCACTGGAGAGAGCACTTGAACGACCTCTTCAGAGAGTCACTGGGCATTCGATTCCCATCCAACATGTAATAGGAAAAACCTCAAACAGCGGGTACCCTGTGCCTTTAACTTCTATCCAGCACCTCCATGGATGTGAACATTGCAGATAGATGGGTTGTTTCCGTAGCGTAGCCTGTGATGAATGTCGTGTCCTGGCATCAAATTGGACTTGCTAGATGACACTGACTTAACTGTTCATCTTTTCAGGGCTTAACATCATTCGCAGGTTATGTTCCTGTTAGATCATTGGGCTTCTGCTAACACCGATGCCAGCCGACACCGTTCGAAATGATCAACCGAAGATGGGTCCTTCAGAAAGATCGTTCAAGCAACGTTCACAAGTACTTACTCATACGGGAAACTCTGAATGTTCTTCAGTGAATCGGGTAGAGTTACCGATTGGAAGGAAGTGCTGCATGGTACAGACAGAGGAGACGTTTCCGCAGTGGCCAATCGGTGGATGCGAAGCTAAATCTCAGGAGGAAGACCGCAATGTTTCTCAGGTCTCGGCTTCAGCATCAGTACCTAACCAGAATCCTGATCAGAGAACTGGACTCTTGCTTTTCTCTTGTAAAATCGAGGCGTCGCGAAGTCCCGCACTAGATTTGGGGCTGCGCTGGGTGGATTCGAAGCACAGGTTTGATTAAGAGCTGAACCGCGCACGTTCGGCTCGGTGCCTGTTCAGCTTCCCGCCGCTGTCCCCGGATGATTTGGGTGCGCATATCACAGAGAAACGCCGTGTACGTCGCGGGCGTACAGAAATATCGATTCAGGGTCACATCTTGCCCTGAAGCAGCCTGAAGCAAATTTAGATGCAAGCTTAACTGTCGTGGCACCGTGAGTTCTCCCCCTCTCAAACCCGCGCAGGCACCTATCCGATCGTTTGGCCTACTTATTTCGAAGTGGCGAAGATGCGTAACACTGCATAACAAAGACCATGAAGGGGACCATGTTGGGATCAATGCGAAGTCCAAAGTTGATGTCGACCGATACTTCTCCAACAATCACCAGTCGCCGATGTACCCGAGGTTGTTGGGCAGGGGAGTCCTTGATTAGATCAGCGCTCAGCACTGGAGCTGTTTGATACAATAATAATAAAGGCTGGGACGCCAGAACATCTATTTTACAGCTTTTACTAAAACGTACCCGGCGCCGACTTCAACGATATGCCTGCCGATACTTAAGCTTTGAGTTTCACGTAGGGATCGGGGCCGTATCCGTAAAATACGGTGTACGGTACGGGTTATGCGGTAACCCGTAACTGTCCCGTAAGGCCGTCTCGTGCCGACTTTTACGGTTACGGGCCGTCACCGTAGCACGGCCGTATGAAGCCATAGTTTTTACGGCTGTATACGGCGATGTACGGCCGGGCCGGGCCCGTAAATACACCCCGCAAAGCAGTCTGATTTTCAGTCGGTTTTCATGCGACTTCAGCCGCCTATTTTCACGCAACGAGCCACCCAATTTCTAAGATACACAGAAAATATTACCGCGGCGGGACTTCCTTTTTAGATCACGGTTGTCGCACTGTCACATCCTCTCATCTGGAAAGTGGTCTCTTCAGTCCGTCAACTGGTTAGAACTGACTGACCTCTTCAGGGACATTAGTAATGTGCTCTAGATAGGCACCGGGATCTGCCCTGGTCCCCAAACCTACCCAAAAGAATTGCGGAGCGTACGCCGCAATGACCGTAAAAAACCGTAAAAAGGGCCGTACCGTACCGTAAGGGCCCTCGACTCCAGTTTACGGTTACGGTAACGGGCGGTTAGTGGCACCGTAAAGGACCGTACGCCTTACGGGCCGTACCGTATACGGTACAGCCCCGATCCCTAGTTCACGGGCAGCTGAAATCTGACCCGATTTCAGCAAATCGATCCTCATCGATGGGATGCCATTGACTAGTGATCCCATGTCGGCTCTCATTTCGTTGGCCGTGAAATTCAAAGTATCGGCTTCCATATCAATACCATGCCGGCCGAAATTTCGGATAATGCGGTGTGAATAGAGCCGCGCACCTGCGCCATCGTTTGATACAGAAGAGCCTGATTTATGTCCGATTCCAGAATCAAAGTCGAATCTAACAGATTGATAGGCAACTCAGATGCCTCTCACTGACTCTGAGCGTGCGGGCGTTCATCTTTTCAGGGGTCAGTGTAAGCAATATTGTTCGCAGCAGTTATGTCAGTGTTATTGTAAGTAGTTGTGTACGTGGTATCATAGATGATGAACCCCGTACATCACACAGGTGTGCAGAAGGATCCTGCCCCCAGCAAATGGAGGTGCAGCATGCAAGATCACTCCTGTCGACGTACCAGGAGATCCCTCGTGGCAAGGGTACATATCCTGAGTTGGCGAAGATAGGGTCGCGCTGCACAACCAAAATTACATTACAAGATAAGTGGGATCTGTTTATCAAGAAGGATTGGTCCCGAAAAGATCTTATCTTTCAATCACCAGGCAATCTTTGTTGAACAGGGAAGTTGTTAATCTTTTACCGGAGGGGTTGTTTGATCTGAAAATAGCAAAGGCTTCAGGGACACCGAGTATAGATATTACAGCTTTTGCTAACACTACCAGGTCCTCTCTCTCCTGATTCACTGAGCCCTGTTGTATGTCAGCCATGTGCATCCAGAGGAGGAACCAACCCACTGCAATGGTATGCAACTCCGTGGTGAGGAGAGTGGTAACTATGGCCGCACTTCCAGTTGGTTCAGATTAGCGCTGTCCATTAATATAATATGAAATAATATATCATTAATATATTAATGATAATACAGATAGAATAACGCTCCGGTGACCCGCATAATATTGATATGGAATAATATAATATGATATGATATGAATATAATATGATAGAGCTGTTATATCCGTGTCGGAAAAGGCTGGAAGGACGGAAGGTCAGAAGACATAAAGGGCCGGAAGAGTGGATAGGGCCGTAAGTGATACCATGTAGGAGATCAGGTGCACCAACTAACTTGGCTCGACGACAAAGGAGATGGAAGTCAGACCACGGAGCAATGTGGAGGCAAAGCACATTAATTTTCAACTAAAGATACAGTAGAACATAATGTATTTATACTAATTACGAAGATAAGTCTAATACGGAAAGAAGTAAGTAAGAGACAGTAAGAACAATAAGAACAATAAGAGGGAAGCATAGTTGCATAAGTCATATGTTTGATTTGGGGAACACTCAGAAGACCTTCATTGTGGAAACCCCAAAGGTTGTGCATCAACGGAACTAGCTGGACGCAACAGGAAAGTTGGTTAGGACGCAATGGCCATAAAGTAGGCCGTAACCGGAACGGCTGTAAATGGCTGGAAGGGAACCAGAATGGATCGAAAAGTGCATGGTTGTAACAAGAGCACTTCCCATATTATCATATTATGGACTAAATGCAGGGCACTGAAACCCCCTCCCAAGTTCTTGCCCTCACTCAGAAGTTGGGAGCTATCAAACAACCAAAATTCAACTTGATCTGCCGGGATTTACCGCTCAGTTGCTTGAGTTGTTAGTGCCGAGAGTGATCCGAGTGGCTGAGCTGGGATTAAAAGTAGTGCCAGGAGGTTCAAATTGAACTGTTTCTGCTGTTTTGACCCTAATGTGTGTTGAGATGGTTCATAAAGTGGTTACACTGACTTTTTATCCCAGCCTCACCTGAACTGAAGAGGGATTTGGCACAATGAGAATAGTAGAAGTGTATTAATAATATATTATGAATATATTATAATACATAATATGCGGATAATATAATACAGATACAATATTGCCCCTGGAACTGTAATATGATAAGGATATAATATGATACACCAAAAATTGTATTAATATTGTATTATGGACAGCACTAGTTCAGATACCGAAGGAAACCTCTGCTTTGAGACACCATCTGTCTGAAGCAGCAATCTCCTTGGCAGAAAATGGAACGAGCATCCCGGGGCGCCGGCTGTGTCATTGAATCATGACTCATTACCTCGATCTTGACCCAAACATGACCAGGCTCACGCCGACGTTCAAGTTAATCAAGGAAGATTGGTCCCGAAAGTATCTTGTCTGTCAATCACTGCCAGGGGCCGATGTTTGTTGGCAAGGAAGTCGTTAATCAAATCAACTATCTTTCTGCCTCGGAGGGGCTGTTTGACGTGAGAATAGCAAAGGTTTCAGGGACACCGGAGTATATACTAACAGGTTCTCTCTCCCAGGGCGGACTTGGGCAACTACATCTGAGCATCGGATTATATCTGCTCAGGGGCAACAATCGTTCGCAGCAGTGATTTCGGCGTTAGATGGGGCTTCTGCTAACAACGATGGCGGTCCATGATAGAGGGTATGTCGTTGCGGAAGCATACATGTGCGCACACGAGTAGCGTTCGTGTTCTTCCCGCCCCTACTTTCCTGCAATTCTCTAACATGCCTGCGGTTCGAAACACCCTGCTCAGCGACCAACCAATATCATCTTCTGAGGCCCGCACGGGCAGGATCATGGCTCTGGCCCCGACCCTGCTCGAGTACGTCACAGCCACCGCAGACGCCCTGCAGACGATCGCAAGTTCACGTCAAATCCCATTCCTGCAACCTATTGTGACCGGAAGCCTCCTTATATTCGAGCGTTTGATTGTAAGCTTCAAGATGATGTCCGCCTCCCGACCTGAACCTCAGCTTTCTAGACAGCCAAGAGCAACAGCAACACGAAACTGTACCTCCGGATCGTGGACTTGATCCATCAATTCCAATGTCTCCTCATCTACACATGCCTCAGAGTCCACTACATCCCAGTTGAAATGCTCGCCATCATGGGGAATTTCGCACGGTGAATCATTCATTGACGGAAGCCCAACCAAAATCTGATTGATGCACTTTAGAGCACTGCAGAAGATACACGGCTGTTTACTTTCTCACCAGCAACTTGGTAAAATCAAGCGCTTATTCAAGCAAAGCGAGATCGCCTTGCAACTTCAGAACTGTGAAATCGAGGTTCAAAAATATCTAGACATGTACAAGGTCGGTTGAACATCTCTTTCTCTACCATTGGAACTGACAATTACTAGTTAGGAGCCTTAGTCAATGTCTACGGATTTGTCAATGCACTAGCGGTTGATGCTGCACAGCGTCACCGCGACGTCCTCCTGATGCTCGAAAATTATAAGGGCTCCGAATATTCATGCTCCGTAGGTGGCAGTCCTATGAAGGCAGAGTCTACCGTTCACCACTTTGCATCAGTTGAATGGAAGTACGCCCAATCAAAGCAGGTGGGTGGAAATTCCACTTCTCATTTCCGTTATAAAGTCAACTAAATACATAATGTTAGCACCAGTCTTCTCCCGATGCTACCTGCGAAGCCTAAGATATTTCACGGACGAGACAAGGAAATCGGGGCGGTGGTGGACCTTCTTATGGCTGAACCAGCCCGAATTCCTATCCTCGGCCCCGGTGGCATAGGCAAGACCACCCTGGCAACTGCTGTTCTCTATCACCCGGATATTGTTTCAAAATATAGCAAACAATATTTTGTCCAATGCGATGCGGCGAACGGAACGTCCCAGCTGATTGATGCCGTTAGCTTCCATCTCGGCCTCGAGCCCTCACGGCAGCCTGTCGATGCCATTATCCACCATTTGTCGAACACTGGTCCCGTCATCGTTGTGTTGGACAATCTGGAGACCGTGTGGGAGCCAACTGAGAATAGACGCACGGTTGAAGAATTCCTGTCGCATTTATCGAGTGTACCCCAGTTGGCTTTGCTGGTGAGTTCCTTTATTCAAACTGAACATCGCTCGAGCTCAATGGAATAGATCACGTTGCGTGGCGCAGAGAGACCGTATGGGGTGAGATGGAATAGGCCATTCGTTCCTCCTCTACGACCCCTCAGCCCGACTGCGAGCCGTCAAACTTTCATCGATATCGCAGACACTCCATCTCCGGGAGATGAGGCACATCTGGACGAAATTCTGGAATTGACCGGACATTTGCCGTTGGCCATTAGTCTGATGGCAAATGTGATTGCCTCGGAGGGCTACTCTGAAGCGCTATCTCGTTGGAGATACGAGAATACAGGGCTCCTCTCGGAAGGATACGGAAAGGACTCAAATCTTGAAAAATCAATCATCATATCATTGAAGAGTCCACGCATGACATCGCAACCAACGGCTCTCAAGCTTCTGGGAATTCTATCCATCCTCCCTGATGGTTGCCGGGACCGAGAAATCCTTTCTCCGCCCATCCCAATGTCGTCGGTGCTGGACGCGAAATCAGTTCTGCTCCGCACATCTCTGGCATATATAGACTTCGATGGGCGGATCAAGACCCTGAGTCCAATTCGGGAGTTTATTAGGCGGGCATACCCCCCAGACAAGGGTCTCATAGAGCCCGTTGGGGTCCACTGGCACAAGTGTCTGGCTTTATGGCATTCTCACCAAGAAACTCCCAGCCTCGACCTCGTGTCTCAGCTCAGAGAAAATGCTGGCAACATCAATAGTTTGATCATGTACACTCTGGAGACAGAGGGCTCTCTGGGAGTGTCAGTTCTGCATAGCATCATCACTTTAACAATTTTCTCCGAAACGATGTTGATATCAGGCAACCCCAAGCTCTTGCCATTGGTGCCAAAGTTCATTGATACTTCCGGCGATTACATGCTGCACTGGAGGTATTTAATGCTACGTTTATCTTCAGGTCCCCCCGTGTCCGCTGCGGAATGCGAAATGTTGATTCCGGAGATTTTGAACCAGATTATTGCTGCAAATGATCGACAAAATCAAGGTGATGCTTTTTGCCAGGAGGAGGACATGTGCTGACATGTGCCACTTCAGCTCATTTTTGTGCAAGTGCTGTCACACATTACTGCAGGGCAGGGGATATCCGCAAGGCAATGGAATTCAATGACATCGGAATGTCTTTGATCTCTGTAACAAGTCCTGGCAACGAGCATATTCCCAGAGCTCTGGTATTCTCCAATGCCGCCAGTCTTGCACGACAGCTGGGGGAATATCATCAGGCGATGAAATATGGACAAAGAGGACAACTGGCGGCCCGAAAGGAAGGCTCGATACTCCTCGAGTTGCAGTGCATCGTTCACGAGGCTCAGGCAGTTTTGTCACTTGGAAACCTGTCATACGCATCAGATTTATGCGAGTCAGCGCAACAGTTCGTGATTGTGCATGGGGTCCAAGGCTCAGATCGCGACCTCTCTATTCTGGATACCGCTGCGGATATTGCCTTTTGCAAGGGTCAATACAGGAAGGCGTACGACCTCCGTCAGACTATCGTGAAGCAGACTTCACCTCGGAAGTCTCCACGCTTTCATGTACATGCGTCCCTCTGCCTCGTGGAGATTGAAATCATCCTGGGACGCAATGGATCGCACACAGTCAAGGATATAGCCAATCTGAAACAAACATCAGAACTTTTACGTTGGGGGTACGGGGTACTGCTCGCAAATACATTAAAGGCCCATCTGACAATCTCAATCGGTCATAAGGGCGGAAGAGAGGATCAATTACGGTGCTTTGCAACTGCTCAAAAGTCTAACATTGCCCAGATCATGTTCAAATGCCTAGAAAAACTCGGTGACAAAAAATATCACCTATCAGACCTTGACAGTACATTTGTCTGGGCTTGCACATATCTTGCTCTCGCACGGAAGAGCAGAGACCTGTGGCACACATATCAGTCGCTTCAACATCTGGGGGACATATTCATTGAATGGGAGGAGCGGAATACTGCCCATGCCCTCTTTCACGTTGTGTTGCAAGGCTCCGTAGAGATGGGTGTTGATCACCGTCAAGAGCAATGCAGAATTCGCCTTCAGCAACGGGTAATCACAATGTGAGACAGAGTCTTGGTTTGTAAATATTATGGGATCAGATTTTCGGGAGCAGCCGGCAGAGCCGCAAATTGGGAAAGTCGAAAGACGAAACGAACAAACCAAAGTAAAGACTTATGGTTTCTACCAGAAGCTTCGATAATTTTGGAATCCGAAGATTTGATTCCTTGCAAACAGATATCTGGGGCTGCTGTGAGAAGTTCCTTTTCACCGCCTAGGCAGACAGCCGAGTTCTGTATTTGCGCAGAGATTTTTCATTGTGGGAAACAGTCGTGGACCGCAAGAAGTCTGGAAAGTGCGCATTGTTGACAATGTCCACAACCAACGACGTGGTACAAGGAAATTACCATATCGGGACGGTAGCGGTCGTTTGGATCCGAGGCTGTGCAACAACAACTGCTTGCTCTCAACTCCCAAAATCTTACGTGAAAAAATTCTGAGCCTGGCTAGATACAGCCGAGTATTCGAGCCTACTCGCACGATGGGCAAAAAAAAAATTAAGTAATCTCTGAGTCGCACCTCAGCAGGAATGCAAGATGCTGCAAGATCCACAGAATCCAGGTGGCAGGTGCAATCTGGGCAAAGAGGAACCGCGGTTGAGTCAATCGATTTGCCGGATGAGAAATGTTAATTCAAAAATCCCTCTACGGCGTTCATTACTTATACTGTGCCTTCGATGACGATCCTTCAAGCAGCAAGCGTCCTGAGTAGTCGCGGGGAAGACGGTGAGGGGGAGGTTCAACCTGGAAATATATATGTTCACGGTGTGTAGCATAGCTGTAAGCCGAGATGTGGCTGGTTCCTTCATCCCGACGTCTTCGAAGTTAACCTCAATCACATTCGAACTCGTGCATGCATGGAACCCAACGCAATAAGTACTTCATACAACGCGATTCTTTCTCCTTATCCACCTACAACTTGAGCGCTAGCCCTCCAATCCAGTTCACCAGAATCTCGTTCAGTTCCGCCGCATGCGACGACACGCCCCAGTGGTCCGCTGCGACCTCCTTCTTTGTCACCGGCCCCTTGACGTACTTGCTCGTATTGGCGTCCGAGAACGCGGGCAGCGCGACAATGTCCTTGGTGAATGCGACGTAGAGGAAGGGCTGCGTGACGTCGCGCGCCGCGGGGGGGAGCTCTGGTTGGGATGGTGTCAGTAAGCCGCCCGGGCAAATAAGACTTGGGAGTGGGAAGACCAGACACGGGAGGACGCGACACGCACTGGCATCTTCCGCGAGGTTGGCTTCGTCGACTTTCGCCTTGTACCAGCAAAGCGGCGCGGCGAGGCCGCCGCTGAGAAGTACGGAGCGGAGGTTCTCCTTGTCCTGCGCGACGGGGTGTGAGCTTTATTTATGTATCGTTCTCGAAAAGAGCAAAGGAAGAAGAACTGACCTCTGCGGTCATATACGAAGGCAGCGCAGTGATTTTGTTGCCCTCGACCCATGCGCGCGCCCCGCCGTCAACGCACAGGGTGTCCTTCCACGATTCCGGCTTCTCGGGGTATAGCAGGTTGATGAACGAGTCGATCTGTGAGTTGGGTGTAAATAAAATATATTATATGGATGATCATCAAGACGAGCTTACGTTTTTCTCGATGAGCACCGCCGCGTCGGGCGCGAGGAAGAAGCGCTGGTACGCGAAGACGTCGTACCCGACCATCTGCGCGATTTGCCCGTGCAGAGGAAGGGTGTTGACGCCCTCGGCGGGCATGTATCCCAGGGCGAAGAACGCGCATGCCGAGATGCGCTGGGGGACGTAGTGCAGCATGCGGGAGAGTACGTACGAGCCCCTGTAAAGTAAAGTAATTCCCAGTAAGCTAATCTATGAAACGGGCGAAAGAACGCGAATGTACCAGTCATGTCCGATGGCGACGACCTGCGAGACGTCCTCCGCGTCGAGGATGTCCGCCATGTCCGCTGCGAGGCCGTGCCCGACGTAGAGCTTGGGGTCCGTCGGCTTGTCCGTCCCGCGATATCCGAGATGATCAGGAACGATGATACCGTAGCCCAGAGGTTGAAAGAAGGCGACCTGCTTGCGCCAAAGGAAAGATGCGGAGGGGAAGCCGTGCGAGAAGAACAAGACGGGCTTGCCAGCAGCAGGGGGAGAATAGTAGTATGTGTAGTTGAAACCGCGCTTAGTCTTGGTCTGCTTGTAGTTGCTCTCGTCCATTGTTTTGAAGAGTTTGAGATGGATGTGGTTCTGTGAAAAGGGATGAAATATTACCGAGGATTGAGCAATCTGCTTTTCTATCGATGAGTTTCCGGCTAATTCCGGCTCGGCTTGAAGTTGCGAGCCAACTGTCTTGTTTGCCGGCCGGTCCGGCACGAAACACCCTTTCTCCCAACTCACTCGGTCGATCTATCTTTCGCGTCTCTTCCCGTTCCACCAGCTTGCATCGGCGACCGATGGGGTTGCCCTTATTTTCGGTCCCACGACTTTATTGTTCACAGAATATTCCTCGCTGGATCTGCCCTCGTTTTTACTCGGTTCAAATCACGGAGGCCAGCACTCGGTGTGTCGTAAATGGCTTCCACCTGCATCGTAGAACTAAGAAGGACACAGCGGAAACTTCCGCCCTTAACATTGAATCCGTCCTTGCTTGTCCCCGACGACTATGTCGATGTTTCTGAACGGCAATCTATCGACATACGTTTTCCCAAGCCGCGTAGCAGCGAAAGCCAGCATTCCCATGGACTAGTTATCAGGTTTTCCCAGCCCTGTCCCCCCCAGTCTGCTGGATTTTTCCACTACTACCGGGATGAGGATACCATGCCAGTCGAAGGCGGCGTCCGGTTTCGGTTTACCTCCTCCAATGAGGCCCCATCATCCTTCAATCGCGGTCATGACTGCTGGAGGCGTCTGGACTTCCTAGGCAGATTTCTCCACCCAAAGTAGCATGATACGAAAACCTTGCTGCGATCCAGGAACAGCTACTTGGAGGGTCGTATGGTGATAGCAGAACAGCTCTCACAGTGCCGTACCACCTTCCGGAATGAACCAGTGGTCCCTCATCTACTGGTATTCCACATGAGCCAGCAGTTCCCCGTCGATTTCGGTCGCGCACTCTACTTCACCGCTGTTGCCGCAGACTCGGAGGGACACCACACCCTGAGATCTACCGATGTGTCTCTAATCAGCACCGATTTGCGGCCTGGTGCGTCAATGTCTCTCCTCTCACCGGCATCATCCCGACTCACCCAACCATTCCTCCTGTGTCTGTCAGACTCCTGTTTATTAGGCGCCGGACTCGCCCGCTTCGAGCCCTCGACGAGCCCCCAGCACACGTGGTGTACCTCCGTATCATCAAAGTCCTCCATCTCACCAAAATGGAACCCACCTTCGCGAGGTGGAAATCACGCATTGACCTCGAGGCAGGGCAGCTGCTGCATTCCTCGAGCGCGTACCTCGATGGTGCGGCTAAGCCCTGGATGCACGATATTAATGGCAGCGATATCCCCCTGTCCGCTGCCCTCCGTGCGTTGTGGGATAATTGTGAGATTGCCTGCCGAGCTTCCGTTTATAATTCTGAATTGTCTAGCTTCCGTTGAATGATTCTAAAATTGCCTAGGTTCCGTTGAATAACCCACAAATTGCCGAGGTCGCGTTTTCGCGCGCCAACCTTGGAGTGGTGGCACTACTCCAAACTCGATGATTGTCTTAGACTGTGTAGGTTGCGTCTACTTCTCTTCGCCTGATGGGCCATTCAAAATACCCGGCTGTCAAGTCGATCCGTTACTTGCCTTCCATGTATTCTACTTTTCTCTTCGCAAGTGGATATGGTATGGATGTCGCGGAGCGTGTATGCGTGTAAACTATGGATGAATCTGATGGCCGACACGAAATTTCTAGCTCGAGGTGCACGCACAAAACAAAGTACGAATGGGATTCTGGTCGGCTGAACGACGTTCTCAACCACACCCTTTCAGCGAACTTCCCAGTCGCGTTTCCTAATTTTACATGATACAAACTTTCATACACTGATTCTCTCCGTGACCATCCGTTCACTAACGAGTTACTTGCCACCCGGCAAGCCTCCAATCCACTCCACCAAAATCGCATTCAACTCCACTGCATGCGACATAACCCCCCAATGGTCTCCATCGACTTCCTTCCGCGTCACCGGCCCTTTCGCGTATTTCTTTGTGCTGCCATCGGCAAAGGCGGGCAGCGCGACAATGTCCTTGTTGAATGCGACGTAGAGGAAGGGTTGCGCGATGTCTCGCGCGGCAGCGGGGAGCTCTATCAAGTGACGCAAATTAGGCTGGAAAAAAAGAGTCCGCAATATGCAAACAATACGCACTAGCGTCTTCCGCGAGATTCACCTCCTCAACACTCGCCTTGTACCAGCAGAGCGGCCCGGAGAGGCCACCGCTGAGGAGCACGTTGTGGAGATGCTCCTTGTCCTGCGTCGACGGCGTATGAGCATTATTTATTTACGCTCCTCGCCCAAAGGAGCTTTAGAAACGGGAGACTGACCTCTGGGGTCAGATACGAGGGAAGAGCAGTGGTCTTGTTACTCTCGATCCACGCGCGCGCCCCGCCGTCAACGCACAGACTGTTCCTCCACGTCTCGGGCGTCTCGGGGTAAATCAGGTGGATGAATGAATCGATCTGGGCGGCGGAAGGTGCAGGTCAGGGTGGGGTGGAAAGTTTGATGTTGATTTTGCTGCAGATTACAGATAAGAGCCAAGGAAGAGGACGCACATTTTTCTCGATGACCGCCGCCGCGTCTGGCTGTATGAAGAAGCGCTGGTACGCAAGCGCGTCGTACCCAACCATCTGCTTTATCTGCTCGTGCAGGGACATCGTGTTCACGCCCTCGGCGGCCAGATATCCCACGGCGAAGAACGCGCACGCCGAGATACGTTGAGGGAAGTAGTGCAGGAAGCGGGACACGAGGTACGAGCCCCTTCAAGTGCAGATCACGATGAAATCTGAGCCGATCTATATATCGAATAAATCGGAGCGAAGGGCGCACCAGTCGTGTCCGATGGCGACGACCTGCGTGACGCGCTCCGCGTCGAGGATGTCCGTCATGTCCTCTGCGAGGCCGCGCCCGACGTAGAGCTTGGGGTCCGTCGGCTTGTCCGTCCCGCCATATCCCAGGTGATCAGGAACGATGATACCGTATCCCTGGGGCTGGAAGAAGGCAACCTGCTTGCGCCAGAGGAAGGACGCGGAAGGGAACCCGTGCGAGAAGAACAGGATGGGTTTTCCGCTGCCAGCAGCAGGGGGAGAGTAGTAGTACGTGTAGTTGAACCCACGCTTGGTCTTGGTCTGCTTGTAGTTGTTCTGGTCCATCTCTGGGGAGATGGATATGGATCTGTCGAAGGAAGCTTACATATATGATCACGGAGTCCGGACCCACTCACACCCCGGCATCAAAGCATTTGGAAGCAACGCAAAATACCAGGCTCCAGTAGGTCTTACTCTCTAGTCTTAATCGGGATTATATTATCTACATTTTGGGAAACTTTTGACTCTATTTCGATGCTTTAGATGGTCTAGTAGGTTTCAACCGCGTGGTTCAACCGGTCACGTGGCTCGTCGGGTGGACCTTAAGCTCGCCATTCAATCGACGCCCGAGGGTGCCCGAGCAGGTTGATTCGGTATAAACCCGTCCAGGTCTGTGGGTGTGACGGTACAGCAACCCGAATTCGACCGATGTCGCTTGGTGCTGATTCCCCACTAAACTGGGCTCCAGAATTGTGTTTTGATAAAACCTTTCAAATGCCGAATGCCGCATTCCACAGCGATTGTAGTCATATATTGAGGACGTACTCGAGTTGTGTGACGAGATGATCGCCGTTACACATGTTGTCAGCTCTCCGAAGGAACGACTGCTGAGCACGTTCTAGACTTTTCTCAGACTCGATTTAGATAGAAATATATTAAGGCAGTGCTAATAGGCTGATGTGTCCCGTAGAGTCTCCTGCCGCATTTTGACATCTATGACATCTACGCTGCCGCCAGTTTGGGATTCAGAGCGCTCCTAGAAACTAATATCTGGTCACCGACACTGAGAACACCACTATCCTCAGCTGGTATCATGTACATGCTGGACGGACAGATTTAGCATCGGTGAAGGAGAGCGCTTGAAGCGCAGACAAACAGACACACCCAAAGCAATACTTTGACGGCGCCATTGCGTCTACTTTGCGATACTGCATCATAGCATTATTTGGCATCTGGGAATCCCGCAGGCCGCTCTTCGTGTCAACGTTGGGAAACTGGGAGGGATCAGGTCGCTTTCAGGTGTAGTATCGCAGCAAGATACGCACCATGCATCTCGGACAGCGTGCGGGCAGCACAAAGCTGCGGTTGTCGACGGTGACGATTTCCTGCCAATCGTCCTCGCCGAACGGCTGGTCCACGCCGCCGACGACCACGTTAGGCCGGAAGCGCTCCATGAGCAGCTTCTTTGCGTCGTCTCCGACCCAATCGTTGCTCGGAGGAGCAGGGTCTTCGGGCTTACAGCCAGCGACCTTCTTATCGAAGTCCCCGCGCGCCATTGCCCACACTTTCGCCTCGGCATCATCGAGTGACGCGTTCGAAACGATGAGGAAGGGGCTGAAGTCTGGGTAGCGCACACTAGGACCGCCCGCGTATGCTAGGCGCGCGGGATCGAACGGCATAGGCTCCGTTATCGGACGTGGTGTGGCTGTCTTCATAACCAGCAGTACCGGCCGGCCTACGTAGCCCGAAAGAATTTCCGAAGGGGTTTCAAATGCTCCTGGGTCCGCACTCTCGACGATGTAACCTTCATCGGAGAAACCCCAGAGATCAAAGCCCGTGTGCACATCCCAAGTGCTGAGCTGCTCTTGGGTGGGGTTTAGAGGGATGGTGAATGAGCACGTGTCGGGGGAGTCAGGAAAAGTTACTTCGAGGACGCCGCCTGTGGGAGAAGACGGGTCCCTTCTAATCGAAGGAAAGACCCGAACTAGCTGCTCAGATATCGGTCAGTAAATTCAAGAGAAAGCTTGGGGAAAACTGACTTTGATGCCGCGATTATCCCGCGCAGAGAGCTGTTTATTCTTCTCGAGGTCCACGATCATCCATTTACGGTCAAACTAGACGATTGAGAACACCTTCGGAAGAAAGTAATGACTGGATACCTCGAAGCCCTCTTGGTCGTACGGAGAGCTGCGCAAGTCTACACCTGCACAACTCTTGGATTTTGGTATGTATTAAGTAGCGGCAGCACGGAACAGAAAGGAAAGGTACCTTGATAGGATAAACTATACAGACGACTCGTCAATAGGCATTACTTTTTTTTTTCACTCATTCGTAACGTACCTAGAATTCTGGAGATTTTAATGTCGGTGCCGTGAATTGTGTCCGCATTCTTTCGGCGACGGAAAGAAAGCTGGAGAGTATAAGCCAGAAATTTATTCCAGATTATTCTTACAAGATTTAATTTGCTTGTCTAAATGTCTGTCAATTGCTGACCGGCGTGGAGAATTGGAAAAAAAGGCTCACGGTAGTACGCGTCACAATAAATAGTGAGACGAAACCAATGGAGAGGAGTAGGAGAGGTCTAACAGGTATGGCGGATTGGAGACTTCCAATCCCAAGCATCATAAGCTTAAGTGCGATGTGGTGGTTAGTAAGATCAAAAGGAGGACACGACGAAATCTTTTTATAGTCGCGGATCTCGTCGCGATCTGATCGGGGGCTGCGTAATTGGTAACTGCACAGTTCAGACGCTGGTACCCGCAGTGACGGAGAGCTCTCAGAGGCTGAGGATCCTGTTCTCACTGTTAACATATGCGTATCTCAGTGTAGAGTCAAGGCGGCTATGAAGCGAGAAATTTCCCCCAAGTGCTCCAGCCGAACCGCGTCGGCCGCCCTTACTTACTACTGGTTCTGTATCAGTGTGGGGCACCCTTGAACTGAATGGAATCTCATATCAGCACCAGTGAGTAGCCTTATGCGCGCAAACGCCTGCTATTTGGAGGCTCATACTTACACTACAGCAATATGCACCAATCGTCGGGCTTGCGTCAAAGATATTGAAGGAGTCCGCGAGGAACATAGGATCCAGCATTAATATTGTGAGTCTTCCGACATAACCTGCCGACGTGGATAAATCATGTGAGGTGTGAGTATCACTAGCACTGCTGTAGCGGCGAGCGTCCGTCGAAGAGGCAAGAGCCAAGAGATGTTCGGAAGAAATGGGATCATTTAATCTTCGAATTCCGTGTGATCCGCAAATCGACTTGCAATTGGCCTTTATGCGTCTTGGCCGTATGGCTTCACCGAGCGATAGTGCACTCGTGTCTTGCTGTCTCCTAGCAAGAGTTGACTAGGGTCGCAGCAACCACACAGACCAGTACGAGCATGCAAGGCCCGAAGAGCTATATATGCCAGCAACATGTCTGAAATGAATGCCAGCTGTCCTTCATGCTCCTAGGAACATGTCTCAAAAGGATCCTTTTCATTCATTCGGAAAACCTTGGCGCGGCTCTGATTAGTCAGCTTAGGGGTGACTAGGGCTGTATAAACCAGGGGGCGACACCTACCTAAAACCCTCTCTCCCCTTCGTCGATGTCGCTCGAATACCCACTCACTCGCCGTTTTCCCGGGAAGCACTTCGCGCTTGCGACGTTCGTTGGCGCCTTTGTTGTTTTGGTCTTCCTTGCCACGATCAATGGTATGAGTTCCCGCCGTCCCGCCACTCGCCACTTATCTGATTGTTTCCAGCGGTCTTGACGGGATACGAGACGATTACCGTCTTCAAGTCTGATTACAATGTCACCCAAACTCACTGGTATCACAAATACATGCCATCCGCGATGCCTAAAGCCGGCACGCTCTGCGATTCGCGTGTGTTTAACCTTGGCGACACCTTCGTAACCAATTATACGCTGTTCCAGTGGAACATAGCATCCACTCTCAGGGCGAATGCGGGAGATTCCGGGATCTCGTATGTGAGCATACTTTACTTATGAAGTAGGCAGAATTACTGACGAGGACAAAAACAGACTGGTTGGACTCTCGAGCATTGCGACGTCAGCTCGATCTACATGCACGGAGACGCCAGCACCTACACTCTCGATTATACGGTCATCCTGGAATGTCGAACAGACGCCTATGGATTCACTGCGCGCACCGATTTCTCGCTGTCGTCCCTGGCTGGGAAATACAACCAACTCTTGGGCGTCAAGCGTCTGCTCAAGAACCGACAGGACGGGGTCTTTAACAAGACGAAGGACTCCCGTGGCGTGGTTCTCGATGCGCTGACTTCGCTGAGCAGCACAGACGTAGCCTCGCGAATTTTCTCTCTCCTACAAGTTACAAACAACACCTCCCCCATCATCATTTCTCTCCAAGCCGACTTCCCGTTTTGCCCCGCGGCTCTAGGACGCGTAGCAGCATGCGCGGTCAACGCTCCCCAGTTCAACATCTCCAACTCTTTCGTGTCATACGCCGACCTCACGTTCGCGAATTACTTTGCGAGCGACCCGCTCACTGATACCAACAAGCCCGTAATCACAAACGACACCTACAACGCCGTCGCGAACGTCCTCCAGACGATGTACGCCGCTGTCCGCATCGATCTCGGGAACCCGAGCCCGAACAACTTCCTGCTGAACACTTCTGTCGTCCCCTCCACCATCTTCCCCACCTTCCCGACGACGATCCAGGGGGTGTACAACCAGTCGGAGGAATACGCGAACCTTGTCGGGGATGCGGTCAATCCGGATTTCAACATCACAGGGCTGCTGCCATTGACAGTCGAGGGCCCGGCGCAGTTGGACGTGGTGTACTTGTGCCGCTTCGAGCGCCCGCTGGCGCCGGCGCAGGCGTTCATCGCCGTCCTCGTTGCGACACTGAGCATGTTCTCCACCGGGTGGGCCCTCTTTTTGGGGCTGGCTACGAAATTCGTCAAACGTCGGGATAGCGGAGGTATTCGGTTTCTTTTCGACAAAGAAACTGCCCACTAATGTCGTCGATTCATAGCTAATAGCTGCTCAGAGCATACAAGAGAACTCGAGGAGAAAGAGAAGACGCCGTTTCTTGAATGAGGTTCGGGACTTCGGATTCTCTGCTTTTTTTTCGGTTTCCTTCGGTTGTATGTATTAGCAAGGGATAAATAAGTAATCATTCTGGACGCGAAAAATCAGGCGCAGAGAGTGTAAAATAATCAGACCATAAGACTACACGAAGGAGACTGATACTATTGGAGGCTGGAGTGACGTTGCAGTTATCTGACAGCAACTGCGGGTGGTGGAGCCGCATAGACAGGGATTGTGGCCCGCGTGTGTGCCTTGTGCACCCGCCACCACCGCCAGCTCATAAGCGCGGCGGTGACAGCGTAGATAGTTAAAACAATGGGCATCGCGATGAGATACCACTCGCGGAGCCTAAATTCATCAAAATGCGTCAAAAACAAAGAGCGAGTTTGACGCTCACTTCTTTTTACGGATAATCGCAGTGGCCGTGAATAAACCGATTGACCTAGAGCCGAATTCAGTTTACCAGACTGCTGAATGTGATGATCGACGTACACTAGATTCACGATGAACACGCCGACTACAACGCACAGGATTCAACTTGAACAACAGTCGCTACCACAAGAAATAGTACAATCCTCACCCCAGCTAACAGTCAAAAGCTCAGTAGGCACTGGGGTCAGTGAGGCGGTCGACATACAAAATAGCTCGAGTACGGGGGGTGAGTGGCATCTTGTTAGTCAACGACTTGGGCCGTAGGCAGAGACAGAACAACTAGCAAGGTAGATGTGGAAGAAGGAAAAGAGGGAATGGAAAGCCGTAGATGCACAACTTTGACATGTATCTGAGTATGTAGCGTTCTCGATGTTCGGTTCTGAACCGATGCTGAACCTGAACCGGGTCCGAACCGGACCCGAACTGGACCCCATGTTGGGTTCGGGGTTCAGCAAATTCTTAATTTTGCCGAACCGGTGGGAACATGTTCGAAGCGATAGGTTAAATCGGCCTATTTGTGAGTCAGGGTCGGGCTCAGGCCTGAGCCCGGGCTTGGCTTGCAATTTTCATTTCGGCTCGCCTTCTGCACCCTATGCAGAAGTTGATAGCCTTCCACTTTATTGGTGTTTGGAGCGTTAATTGTCACGTATGGCGTCTCACCGATATTTTTGAATTACTCGTCCATTTCGGGAAGCGAGAGAAGACGCCGTTTCTTGAATGAGGTAGAACCTTGGTCTTCTTCGGGGGTAAAGTATGTATTCATTCTGGACATGAAAAAATCAGGCAGACAGTGTGATACAATCGACGCATTGAGTATGGAAGCGCCTTGGAACCTGGCGAATTACAAGTTGTTACAACTACCAGGAGACTGATCCTATGGCGGGTGGAGCGACGTTGCAGTTATCTGACAGCAACTGCGGGTGGTGGAGCCGCATAGAAAGGGAGCGTGGCCCGCATTTGGGCCTTGTGCACCCGCCACCATCGCCAGCTCGTGAGCGCAGCGGCGACAGCGCAGATAGCTAACCCGATGGGCATCGCGATGAGATACCAGTCGCGGGGACTAGAGCCACCAAGAGTCAAGACGAGTCCCAGGAGATGTAAATTCGATGCTCACTTGTTATGGATTATCGCAGAGGCCGTGAATAAACTGATTGACCTGGAGCCGAGATTCAGTTTACCAACTTGGTGAATGCTATGATCGACGTACACCAGATCCACGACGAATATTCCGGCTACAACGCACAAGATTCAACGACAGTCGCCACCTCAAATAGAACAATCTTCACCCCAGCTAACAGCCAAAAGCTTAGTAGACACTGGGGTCAGTGAGTCGGTCGACATACACAATGGCTTGAGTACGTGGGGTAAGTGGCATCTCGTTAGTCAACGACTTGGGCCGTAGGCAGAGACAGAACGACTAGCAAGATGGATGTAGAAGGAAAAGAGGGAATAGTGGAAAGCTGTAGTCTGTAGGTGCTGTGCAATGAAGAGCTGTACAACTTTGACATGATGCTGATGGATCATCTCGGGCCGGCCTAGTGAAAGAAGCGGATGACAGAACTCTCGTGCTTTCCTGGCCCACATCGATCCTACCTCGCCAGAACAAACACAGATTCCTGGCAAAGATGGCATCGTCACCGCTGCTCTCAATCCCCACCGAGCTCCTCTTTGCTGTAGTCGAGGCCATCGACGACGCGGCTTCGCTGCGCAGCTTCGCCCTCACCTGTAAGCTCGCCCGCCTGCTGGCCGAGCCAGTCATCTACCGCGCCGTCCTGGTCACCACCGGCTCGCAAGCGTCGTGCCTCGCCAAAGCCCTACAGCAACTGCAGCCTCCCACGCGTGCAGAGCTCGTGCAGACGCTGGACCTACGGCCGGAGTACGACAGGGACGCGGACGTCGAGGAGCTGACGCCGCTGATCGGGGCGATGACACAGCTGCGCGCGCTGACGATGGAGAGCCCGTTCGCCAATTACGGCCTCTGGCACTCCAGCGCGACTCGTCCCCGGTGGGAGGCGCTGATGCAGGGCTACCGCGCGCTGTTCGTTGATGCCCAGTGCGGCGCTGGCCTGCAGAACCTCCAGAGCTGTGAGTTTTTTATTGACCTGTTCTGGTCGCAGGTGCTGACACGGCTGGAGTGACGATCCACTGGTCGGGTGACGCCCGCCGCTTCTGGCTGCTCACGGAGTTCAAGCCGATCCTCACGCTGCCGGCCCTGCAGAGCCTCACCGTCTCGTGCGCCATCCTGGGCGACGACCTCACCGACGGCATGGTCGCCTTCGCCGGCACCACACCCTTGACGCATCTCGAGCTGGTTGAGTGTTTCGTGTCACAGAAGGCGCTGACCGCCGTGCTGGGACTCCCTCGCGCGTTGCGGTCCTGCCACCTGGGCAATATGCGCTACCACAACACCTCCTCTGACTACCATGAAGCCTCGCCCGAGCAGCAATTCGAGGCCCTGCGCCAGCAGCGGCACTCGCTCCAACAACTCACCTGGTTCGACAAGGACTGCGCCTATGACACAGACGTCCGTCGTGTGTCCACCGTCCCTGGGAGAGGCCTGAACGATTTCGCTGAGCTGCACACCCTCACCCTCGACGGTCCCTCTGCGCTGCTCTTCTCGACCCTTCTCTCCGAGTGCGCGCCGCCCAACCTGGACCGACTGCGCATCATCCGCCACGACGAAGGCACCGTCTTGGATCACCCCATCGAAAGTGTCGACTACACGCGCGTCCCGGGCATTCCACCACCCTTTTCTCTGCACCAGTATCTCCCCAAGCTCCACCACCTCGACCTCGTCTTTTCTCCCGACAGCCGCTGGAATACTGAGCCCTTCTGGGCCAAGCCCGACCGGCGCGACCACGTCAGGCGTCTCGGAGAAGACTACCATGCCCGTGGCATCCATCTGGTCATCTTTACCGCCAACCGCGGCAGCACGTTTCCGCCCTACCTGTCTGGTGAAGAGGTGCCATGCGAGGAGCCCGTTTACCGTGCCGAAAACGCCTGGTTCTTACCTGGAACGACATAGGTGGAAGATCCACAGCCCTTTCCTCACTCTGCGGCGCTTGCACTCCTCGGCCTCGTACATTCAGCACGTTGGTGGCGACACGGCTCAATGACGGGTAAAGGAAAGTGTCGCTAACTGCCGCCAACTGCCGCCATCGACGCCAGTGGCAGCTGTTGGGCGGCACTGGACCAGCCTGTTTGCAATAAATATGCTGGTACAAGATAGAAATACGCCCATGTATGTCAATGATATGTATCACCATTTTGATCATTTCAAAAAATCAAACAGGTATGTTTTGAGAGTTGCCACGGAAGCAGTCATGTTTGTGTTAGCGGCAGTGGGTGAGTGGCAGTTTGGTGGCACGCGAAGGATCATGCATCTTCAAGTTGTCATCACAACGCCGTCTTGAAGTTGCTGGACTCTGCTGCTTTGCTGCTGCTCTTTCAACTTGCGAGTTTTCAAGTCAGTCAACCGCCAGCTAGTCGTAATTCATATTTTTTCTTTCCTCACTCCGCCATTTTATTTGCCATTTTATCCTTCAAGTTGTTTAATCCACTGGAATGGAATTGAGATCAACGTTTAGATCGGCTTTTCCCGCCGTTTTTCGTCGAACTGAGGAGCGTAGGCTCATACGGTCCGGCTATTTTGACAATGTCGCGCACCGGCCGCCGTCATTTACAGCCCCGAGCTTCCAGATGTACACACCGGCCGCCGAAAGTGCATAACCGGTCGATTATCGGCACGGAAGTCTCAGTGCTGGTGGACACCGATTCCGAAGATATCCGACTGGCCGAACTTTGGACCCAGGACCACTCATGCCTCGAAAGCGAGCGGCCCGGAGACCACCTGTGGTCTTGTGACAGGTCGATCTGCACTGCTATAAAAGCACAGACGGAAATGATTGTTCAGCACACCAAAGACCACGTTCAAGCTATGCTGCCGAAAACGCTGGCCGCGCTCTTTTTATTCTGCACAGGAGCATATGCAACTGCGCGTACTGCCCCACCCAGTGGGGCCGTCGTAGTGCGGGGGTCGGGAACCCAGGCCGGGGAGTTCAGTACTTTCACGGCCGCAATCAATTCTCTACCGGCCGACACTTCTGCGCGAACCATCTTCGTTTACCCGGGTAACTTATTTGCGGGACAACGAGGATCGCACCCGCTGAACCGATAGCAGGAACGTACACCGAACAAGTCCGCATCACGCGCGCTGGGAACCTAACGGTATTCACTGTTCAGAAAGGTCGTTTGCAATTTTTTGACGAGGTTCCTTAGATCTTCGGATACACCAACGACGTCATGAACCATGCAGTAAATCAGGTATGCCTTGGCTTCTTAGACAGTCGACAACAGTTGGAGCTCGTGGTGTAGGTTCGCCTCACATTCGGTTTATCTCAAGGCACAGCTGGCGCAGGAGAACTTTCCGCTACGCTGAGAATCGACAAGGCGTTTTTCAAACTTTACAATGTTGACGTGGTTAACTCGGTGAGAATATATTTACGTGCCCCCTGGTCGGAGCAGGAGGAGCAGGATTGCGTCCATGGCCCAAAATCTCAATCCCTGTCTTACAGTTTAACAACCGATCTGCGGCAGGGGCACAGGCGTTGGCTGTGGCCGGGTACGGCAGCAAACTTGGCCTCTACGCTGTCGGGTTTTACGGGTGCGTAGATTGCTCAAAAGGATTCAACTTTCCCGAGCAGAGACCTTCTTCCTCAGATACCAAGACACTCTCCGCGCTGAAAAGGGAGTGCAATTCTACGGCCTGTGCTACATCGAGGGTGCCGTCGACTTTATCTTCGTTCGTCTCCCCCGATTTATTTCTCGTTTTGCTCATTCACTCTCCTCAGGGGCAATCCGGGCACGCGTTTTTCCACCGCAACACTATCGCCTCAGTTGACGGCGGAGCCATCACTGCCGACGGACCAGACACCGCAGACCTCAGTCTCTACGTTATCAATCTGTCTACGCTCACAACCAGCACCGCCGCGACTGCAAACCTGACAGGCAAGGTATTCTTGGGGCGCCCCTGGAGCGCCGCTGCCCAGTTAGTTCAATTTTCCCTCATTCGATTTCGTTATTCGTCCTTGTTTCCTCGAGAATTGACTATGGCGCTAGGGTGGTGTACATATCGACCAACATGGGCGCGCACATCAACCCAGCAGGATGGGAGCCCTGGTCCACGGCCGAGCCCAACACGTCCGGCGTTTTGTTCGCTGAGTTTGGGAGCACCGGTGCGTCGTTCTGCTTTGAATTTATTGTATATATACGCCGCGGCTAATTGATTATTATTCTTAAAGGGCCTGGCGCGGCGGGGACGCGTGCGTCGTTCTCGAAGAAGCTTACCTCCGCAGCCGGATTCGGCATTGCCGACGTCCTAGGTGCGAACTGGGCTACCTGGGTTGACGCTACGTATTTCACCTGAGGGAATCTCTCTCTCTCTCTCTCGGATTTCAGACAATTGGAGGGAACCAATTTTATCCGTGCAATATATATATGACTCTCAGTCGATTTTATTACAGCGAAATACGTGGCAGAACATTCAGAGGCCACGTTCAATCGGCCGCCAGCGGTGATCCGCTATCGTTTACATTCTGTTTTGAACTTTGATCGGCCTCCCGCCCACTAAGCCTACTCTATAGGCGCAGCAATTTATCAGCAAGGGCAGACTTGATGATTAATGTCAAGTCGCGAAGTACACCTCTAACGTCCTTACAATCTTCGACACTAATCCACTGTGTTGGCCGGATGTCAATGATGCATAGATACCCAGATATGTTCAGTGAAGTTCCTTGCAAGCTTTTACACGGTGAATAGCAATCTACGGCCCCATGGAGCAGGGTTAGCTCGTCGCTAGTCTGGGTAGAGGCGTAGTTAACGTTAAAGTACATCTGCAAGGGCACATGTATCAGTAGCTACACCCGGCACGTTCCACCCGTCTAGACTCGGGATAAATTTATTCACACCCCCTGGATTTCAGCCGGACTGAATCGTCATCTTCAGCCGCGTGATGGTCATCGGAATCGTCCACTTTCGAAGTACTTTAAAAGGCGGCCGCTCAAAATATCCAAAACACATTCATATCTACCACCCTAGGCCTCACCGAAAGAAAAGCACCTAACACCCTCACCGAAAATGCCTTATGCATTCGCCGCGACCCGTCCCGTCAACCCACCCGGCGCCGAACCCATTCTGACAGAGGAGCAGCTCTGGAAGGGGCTCGAGTACAAAGCGCGGAATCCCGCGGTCAGTTCAACCTCGAATTTTGGGTCTTCCTCCGCTCACTCGGTTAATAATAATTATCCCCAGCCCTTCATCCCATTTATATCGGCAAGCAAGACCACCTTCGAGGAAGGGAACAAGGTGGGCGTTCAGTTACTTATTCGACATTCCCCCACTAATCGATTTTGGTTGGGCACTGGCAGCTTGTGCGCGAAGTGACACTGGCCAACCCCGACCACAGCAAACTCACGGAGTCGATCGAAACGCACTCCCCGACTATCGTGTACTTCGAGATGAAGGAGACCGGCCTGCGCGTGACGAACACCATCTCGTACGGCCCCGCTGACGAGCTGCTGTTGACTTATTCCTTTGCCAACGGGAGTACGTGTTATTTGTGAATGCGGATTGGGGAAGCTGGCGGCTGACTGTGTTCTTAGTTCCCGGAGTTGCGGCGGACAAACCGAAGCCGAGTGCTAAGGAGCTGAACGCGACATTGGATAAAGCTCTCGAGAGGAGTCTGAGTGTTATAAGAGGGTTGGTGAAGGAGGGGAAGTTGTAATTGATTGTGTAACTGCATACATCCGTTGAAGCGTAGGACCAACAGCACTAGAAAGAAATGGGGTGAATGAACTCACAATGAGGAGAAAGGGCCCTCTACGAGGACGACGACAGCCCTCTTGCCATGGGTCAGTTTCACTTCGTTTTTCCTTTTCATTTCCCCGGCGATGCGGCACTCGACCTAACCATGGTACGGCCATTCAGCAGGACGGCGTGGCGGCCCAACACTCGCACGGACCGCCCGATACGTGAGAAATTGCCGTTGAGGAGTTGCCACTTTATTGCGCTAGAGCACATCGTTCGTGGTGCCTTGCTCTCTCCAATCTTTGGAGGGAAGGATGGTATGCATTACATTATTGATTGTATCGACGAAGACATGTATCTGCGAGTGAACAATATAGATTAATTTTGTTCCACACTTTCTTCTTCACCTGTAACCATTATCTGTGCTACACATACCTTGTGACGGCATGGGATGCGTTGGAACTGACATTGAGCCTTGGAATGGCTTGAGACTGGTTCTAAGGTCCTCTGCCACGCCTTTGAAGCACTCCGAAGCCGTCCCAAGGTTACATGCTGAACCATGCCGTTGCAAGCTGAATGGCATTTTTTCCGAAAAAGGGAGTGCAATTTCACGGCCTGTGCTACATCGAGGGTGCCGTCGATTTTATCTTCGTTCGTCTCCCCTGATTTATTTGTCGTTTTTCTCACTCACTCTTCTCAGGGACAATCCGGGCACGCGTTTTTCTACCGCAACACTATCGCTCCAGTTGACGGCGGAGCCATCACTGCCGACGGACCAGACACCGCAGACCTCAGTCTCTACGTTATCAATCTGTCTACGCTCACAACCAGCACCGCCGCGACTGCAAACCTGACAGGCAAGGTATTCTTGGCCATGGGGCGCCCCTGGAGCGCCGCTGCCCAGTTAGTTCAATTTTCCCTCATTCGATTTCGTTATAACGTTATTCGTCCTTGTTTCATCGAGAATTAACTATGGCGCTAGGGTGGCGTACATATCGACCAACATGGGCGCGCACATCAACCCAGCGGGATAGGAACCCTGGTCCACGGCCGAGCCCAACACGTCCGGCGTTTTGTTCGCTGAGTTTGGGAGCACTGGTACGTCGTTCTGCTTTGAATTTATTGTATATATACGCCGCGGCTAATTGATTATTATTCTTAAAGGGCCTGGCACGGCAGGGACGCGTGTGTCGTTCTCGAAGAAGCTTACCTCCGCAGCCGGATTCGGCATCGCCGACGTCCTAGGTGCGAACTGGGCTACCTGGGTTGACGCTACGTATTTCACCTGAGAAAATCTCTCTCTCTCTCGGATTTGAGACAATTGGAGGGAACCGATTTTATCTGTGCAATATATATATGACTCTCAGTCGATTTTATTACAGCGAAATACGTGGCAGGAAATTCAGAGGCCACGTTCAATCGGCCGCCAGCGGTGATCCGCTATCGTTTACATTCTGCTTTGAACTCCGATCGGCCTCCCGCTCACTAAGTCTATTAATGGGCGCAGCAATTTATCAGTAAGGCCTGGATTTCAGCCGGACTGAAGCGTCATCCTCGGCCGCGTGATGGCCATCGGAATCGTCCACTTTTGAAGTACTTTAAAAGGCGGCCGTTCGAAATATCCGAAATACATACATATCTACCACCCTAGGCCTCACCGAAAGAAAAGCACCTAACACCCTCACCGAAAATGCCTTATGCATTCGCCGCGACCCGTCCCGTCAACCCACCCGGCGCCGAGCCCATTCTGACAGAGGAGCAGCTCTGGAAGGGGCTCGAGTACAAAGCGCGGAATCCCGCGGTCAGTTCAACCTCGAATTTTGGGTTTTCCTTCCCACTCACTCGGTTAATAATAATTGTCCCCAGCCCTTCATCCCATTTATATCGGCAAGTAAGACCACCTTCGAGGAAGGGAACAAGGTGGGCGTTCAGTTACTTATTCGACATTCCCCCACTAATCGATTTTGGTTGGGCACTGGCAGCTTGTGCGCGAAGTGACACTGGCCAACCCCGACCACAGCAAACTCACGGAGTCGATCGAAACGCACTCCCCGACTATCGTGTACTTCGAGATGAAGGAGACCGGCCTGCGCGTGACGAACACCATCTCGTACGGCCCCGCTGACGAGCTGCTGTTGACTTATTCCTTTGCCAACGGGAGTACGTGTTATTTGTGAATGCGGATTGGGGAAGTTGGCGGCTGACTGTGTTCAACCTAGTTCCCGGAGTTGCGGCGGACAAACCGAAGCCGAGTCCCAAGGAGCTGAACGCGACACTGGATAAGGCGCTCGAGAGGAGTCTGAGTGTTATACGAGGGTTGGTGAAGGAGGGGAAGTTGTAATTGTGAAATTGTATACATCCGTCGAAGCAGAACAGAAAGTAGGACCAACAGACACCCACACGTAGCACACGCAAAAAGCCATGAAGGATCGTCTTGACGCTTCATCTTCGCTCGACTTTCATTCGCCTTCATCAGCTACCACAAGCCCAAGCAGCGTTTGTGCGCTCATTGCCAAATGATCATCAGACTAACAACGACACTAGCAATAGGGCAATACCTACCCTTCAGCCTCGAGCGCCTTCAACGCAGGCCCCACGGTAGAGTCAAATATGCCCCACGCATTGCTCACAGCGAGGAGATCGTCCGCGTTCACCCAGTCCGAGCCCGCGGCCCAGAAGGTGTTCCACGTCGAGACGCTCGAGGGCGTGTCCCAGAAGCGCGTGCGGATGCCAAAGTCGTGCGCGTTGCGGACGAGTTCTTGCATTTGAGCGGTCTGAAAAACCACCGCTAAGTCAACGGAGAGGGAGAGGGAGGAAGGAGCGCAAGACGCACGCTCGACACGCTGCTCCAGTCAACGCTCGCGAGGGGCGAGATCTCCGGGCCCCACTCGAGTCCCACGCCGGGCTTGGTGCTGTACAGATGGCGGATGTCCGAATCGAAGAAGATGTCGCGCGGGTCTGCGGCGATGACGGACGCGAGGGGCGTGTTGCCTGTGCCCACAACCGTCACGGCGCCCTGCGTGAGCTTGCTGTTGGAGTAGGTTGTGAGGTGGCCGCCGGCGCGCAGTGCTTGAAGGGCGTCGTGCACGGGCTGGTATGTTCTGTGCAGGTTTGTTTGAGGGCATATTAGGGAAAGACAGAAGCGGAACGAACGTTGGCCCATCGGATTTAAAGTCGATGAGCAGCTGGAGGGGATTGGCCACGGAGATTCTGCGGGAAAGTAAGCATGAGCTAGTTCTATACGGTCTCGAGCACGGACGGTGTGGGAGAAGATATGGTCCCATTGATGATACCCAGGATATTCGCCAAATACAGCGAGTTGAGCGTCTTGGTCTTGTCTATCTCGCCGCTCGTATGGGCAACCTAGCACCTGAGATTAGCATACCAGCAACAAGAAAGCAAGGACGGCGCGCACGAATAGCTGGCTACTTTGCCACCAGACGTCTGCTTCTACACTCATGATACTGAGGTTGAGGGCCGTCCATAATGGAACCGCGCGGGTATCTTTCAATAGCTCAGCACGATTTTCATCCAGTTATTTGGGAAAACATACAATCGTTGTGTGAATGAATGGGCTTGACGGCGATGGACGTCGAGGCGAACGCAGCGAGAGAAAGGAGTGGGAGCAACATGGGAAACGAGTGAAAATGAAAGCCCTCGAGGTCCCCGAGGTATGTATAAACTGGGAGCCCAGAGACAGACAGATTGGTCGCGCATGCAGATCATATGGTCTTAATAAAGGAAGACAAGACTAGGGTAGGCGGATTGGTCGCGGTTCGATTTCGGCTGAGCAACAGCGGCTAACAGCCGACACCAAGACACAACTTATTTCCGGAAGAACTTGGTTGTGTTTTGCAACTTTTACTGAGATATCTGGTACAGAGAGACATATACCAAGCTCCAACAGTGGTCCATGTACCATGTATCAGCAGTATACACCAGCAGGGATTTATCTTAGACTCGTTGAGTGTCCAAGAAGATTGATGAATAAGTCACGTTACCGTGTTCCCCTCAAGATGAGAGTCTGATAAAATGCGGAAATTCATCCCTAGATGGTTGTGGAAAGAATTATCATACATCTGATCAAAGCCAGTATTTGCGACCCAATTAAGGGCATCTATGACACAAATTGAAGCTGCCTTACCTGTTCACTTGGCTCGGCATTCCCTCGGAATCCTGGATGCCAGCTCCCGAAGCTGGCCCCACGGGCAGTTCACTGGTCCCTTCCTTTGATTTCCATCCTGTTGGACAGAGCTGTCTGGTGACAAAGAAGACCCAGCATGTAGAATTTTTGTAGGTAGATATATTCATTCAGACTTGCGGCATATTTCCATCGGCACAATGGCTGAGAACTATGTAGTATAGACTATTGATTTTTTCTAGGCTCAGTTCAGCCTCTACAGTATCGCCTGTGTGGATTTCTGAGGACAATCGTTCAGAATCACATATACTGTAGTACAAGTGCCTCGGAGTTTGAAAAATGGCATGTCAAGACAGTTGAGGCATCAGCAATCTATCACCCCATCAAATGTGTATTCAGCTATACTCATACGTTCAATCCTAATTTTTTCGGGATCAGGCCAGCAGAGAAAAAACGGGGGTACCAATGGAAGAGGACATTCAAGGAGAGGCATGTGGAGAGCTTGCGGAAAGTGTCCAGAGAGTGTCATGCTGCTAACCGAGATCGTAATCACGGTTAGGGCATTAAAGCGTACGTATTACGTTGACGGGCGTATGATTTACGCCCGTCTAAACAGATACAAGCTCTTAGGCGTAACGTATTGGTGTTGCTGAATGACCCATACGTTACGTAGGCGTATATAATACGCGTATACTGTTGTATTTCGTTCAATTCGTAAGGCGGTTTGGGGTGTCATCTGGAAACGCGTTTCTGACAGGTAGACGGCACACCACGCGTTAGCAAAGCGGTGTCTCGGTAGATCCCGTTAGATCCACCGGCTCTATATAGAGCGTCTTAGTACACATTTTCTGCTTTAGCGTGTTATCCTCTAAACTCTTCTACAAGCATCATCCGGCTCCACATACTTCTCGTTACCTCGCGGCGCATGTTTCGTGATTTCCGACTTTCATCGAAGTTGACGTTGGATGGCGTATGCTACTTCTTCTTTTCCCCCATGACCTCTCCGAATCCCTCCTCTCATCTCCCTCCCTCTTTCAATCATTCCCCCCCGGGTCCCTGGTGTCTTCGCATTTCGTCTACCAACATCCTGCCTCCATTGAGCGCTGCTGTGTACAACAAGACTCCGGTGTCAGGATCGAAAAAACAAGCTCATTCTTAGTCTGGACAGCAAACAAAGGCAACCAGAACTGAAAGTCTGAAGATTGCAAGCCAGGGTTCGGGTCGTTAATCCAAGAGAGAATGGAAAGAAGTAGTCATGGGCAAAGGCGGGGACGCTGGGAATTTATACATGCTCCGGTGATACGGCCGCGGTGAGAAAAGACGCAGCGCAGTGAGAATTTTACGCAGATGTAACAGTGGCGCAGTGAGAAATTTGCTGCGTGAAGCTGCGGTCCGCTGGCAGTTTGAGGGAAACATAGTCAGCTGAGCCATTGCTATTGAATATGGCAGGGATAGGCTGGGTACACAAATGGGGCATAAGCGCAGTACCCGCAGGACGGGACGAGAGGAAAAACCAATGGAGTTAGACCTACATGGGGCAATTGCACCGCCGAGAGACCATTTGCTTAAAGAACGGTTAATCAGCGTCGCCGTCAAGCCGCGCGCGGGAGGAGGCAACCAACGTGCACACGTGCCAGTCGAACGCACCGCCACTGATTCCTCCATGTGCTGGCCCTCATCCCGAAAAGTCGTTCTCTCAGTCCTGAGCCCTTTAAGATATCGCACCAGTCTATTTTTGCTCGAATACTGCCCTACATGAGTCCTACTCCACTCCAGGGCTGCTTTCTTGTGAGCTGTAGATGAAACTGCTTGTCTCCGCGAATCTGCTGGGCATGGTTACTGCGCCTGAGAATCATTCAACGGACCGATGCGCATGTGCTTGTGTATGGACTGCAATTAGTCTCGACAGATCGTTCTGATTCTCGGTCCACATGACTTCCAAACCCATCTATCGCTTTATATATTGCCGCACACGTTCCTCTGCCTTCTTTCGTTTCGCTCTTCATATTCGCTTTCGCTTTCCGGCCAGCCAGCCAATCCACCTACATACCCAGTGCACGATGTGGAGGACGACGTTCAATCTGATGATGGCCCTGACCTTCATTCTGGCGGCGGCTGCGCAAGTCACCTTGGACACAAGCAAGGTACGTCCGCTAAAACCGCGTCGTTTTCGACTGCTAAGGACACGGTGTGCAGTGCTACACGCTATCAACGAACGGCACGCAATACCTCGACTCGACGAACAGCGTTCTTGCCATTCAAGTACACGCAGAGTGCGTATATTCCATTCTATTCGCGCAATTGTGCATGATTTTAATTCTATTGTTGCCTGCCTTCCAGCCGAGCGGCATTAGAAGCCGGAGACGACAAAGGCGTGCGCTTCCACTTCCCGTTGGGTGAGAAGGGGTGGGTTGTTTGCGAGGCGCACAACGACCACTACGTCGGCACTTCCATCCCGAACGCCGTGAACTGGGCTACCGAGGTGCGTTGCATCCCTACCTACGCCGACGTCTTCTTTGTTTCTTATACCCACTCTACTCTCGCAGGACTCCCTCGCTACCACCGTAGCGCTCGCGACGATCCACATCGCCGCCTCGGGGAACCAGGTGTTCATCAACGCGGGCCCACGGAAGCATCTGAGCGCGACTGCTGGAGGTGTGTTTCTTTCCTCTTCCCTGTCTCTCGTTTCCGCTCCTTCCTTCATTTCTGGGACCCAATGCCGCTTTATTGCTTGCCGCCTCCCCTTCCGCATTCACTTTCGCATTCGCTTTCATTTCCGTGTAACTTTATTGCTTTTCATTTCATATCACCGTAAATTCATGGTTGACTGATATTCCTTGCAGTATCAACGACCGAGTTCGACTGGGACATCCAGGAGATCAACTGTCTGGTCAACTAAATCGATGCACCGTCGCTGCTCCTTGTAATATCCCCGTCCGTGTGCGTATAAGTATCATGATATATAATTATGCCGCCGAAATGTCGCGATTGGGAAGAGCTTTGGGGCCTATCTCATTTCTCATCTTGTCCATCGCTACGGTTGTGGGTTTCCTTTTCTCAGTCGCGCAGGAAGACGTTGGTTAAACCAAGATCCAAACCGTACAACTTCAAGACTCGTAGCGAATGGTCCGCACCTGGGCTTCATGATGCGATTATCGATTCGCCTACGACAGGCCCCCGTTCGATTCGGGCTCGGGTCTTGGCCGGAACGACCTGATATGTCCTTTTTCTTTCTTTCTGCACTAGCATTTTTCTGGGGCACTGGCATGGGCCTTCCAGACTCGGATCGCCATTGGATCGCCAGACATACCAGGCGCGATAAATTGAGACAATATATGTATCCCAGGTTTCCGAAGTTCGTCACAACGATCATCTACCTGCATCCTTCTGCGAGTTTATTGCATGCATCGAAGTTCATTTGAATCTGTAGAAGACCCCCGGCGGATGGTTTGCGCCCGCTCTCTATAAAGTTCGGGGCACGCACCCGTTCGATTCAGGCTCAGGTCTTGACTAAATATGCATGTATCCTTTTTTTTTGCGTTGGTCGCTGCATTCCCTGTCAATGCCATGTTCAATGCTGCGATCCCGATGACAGCAATCAACAGTGGGCAATAGGCGACGCACATGGCACAGTTCAATGCCTCCCTTTGGTTTTACGATCCCGAATTTTGTCCCCCGACTTTTCGCGCCTCAATTTTTCGCAAGTGGAGACTGCACCAATTCCAGTGGGTGTGAAGCGAAAATCAGGCTGCCGGCGAAGCGGATGAAACGTAAGTGTTCAGCTGCGGTGGGGCCAGAACTAACGAACAAAACAGAGCAAGCTTCATCGTCTTCTGTTCCCCGACGCAACCCTACACGCCGTAAGCCAGCCCGAAGTCAGTTCAAGTCAAGAAGTGCAGGACAAAGTCTGGATGAACACCTTTGTTATTACTATTGTGAAACCTATGCCATATACATGACTGAGGAGGCTCCGCCAAACCCGACACAGCGACACACCTGTCAAAGATCAGGAAATCCAACACGCCTTAGAAAATCCAACACATTGAAGAAAATCCGACACATTTTCTCAGATCTAGATCTGTCGCATTTGACCCCTCCCCTGTCGCGTGCATGGCGCCTCGCTCCCGTCCGCTACTAGTTTCCAGCGTGCCCGGGCTTCTCCAACTGTAACTTTTCCATGCTCTGTCTACTTGCGCTCTCAACTTCACCTTTAGCTTACGGAGTCTACATAACCTCCCAAGTAATTAGTATACGCCAGTAGCTTGGAAATATGGATATTTTGAATTTGAAGGGCAACACTACAGAATTTGAGCTACTATGTAGTTCGCCACGAAACCTCCCGAAATTGAAGGCCCACGAGTCCATCTCGCGCTACATGCATGTCGCCGGCCTTGGGCCCAGACAGCACGATCCTGCCGCCGTCAATTGGGGCGTATTGTGTTGCTGTGTGGGTGGTACGCTCACCGACTGCTCCAGTGAGCGTGGAGCGACCCGGCGGCGGATGCACATCTATCAAAATTGTGGCATCGAGCTAGTCGGCAGCGTATACGGTGAGGCTATGATTGAAGGTCTGTGCCACTGCAGACCTTGTTTCCTGTGCCTACGAAATCCCCGCTGGTTCAGAGGCAACCTGCCGCGGCTGCCGGACCTGTTCAAGCAGCATTACACAGGGAGTTGGGCGGGCGGGCATGTACACTGTATGGCATCCAAATTGAGTGGGCTCTTTGCTCACAATTATGGACAACAGAACTCACTCTCAGTCCATGCACAAGCCGACGTTAAAACCATGCGTCCCGCGCTGTGGTAGTCTGGCAGAAAGAAGCCGCTAGGGTGTCGGGAGGACGTGAGCGTCGCGTGATTCGGCGCACCCTGAGTTGATCTGAATATGTGCTCAACTCTCTCTCGACGCCAACTCAGCGCCGTGCTGCTGTATGCAGGCGTTGTCAGCCGTGTTCGTGGTTGGATTCTGTCGACGATGATGATTGGAAGCAGGTTGTATTGTCACAGTGATGGGCTGACAGCGTAATGGAACGGGACGTCTAGCCGGGTGTGTTGGATTTTTTGAATGAAGAATAAATGTGTTGGATTCTCTGAAAAATCATGTCAATGTGTCGGCTTTTCTGGAATGTGTCGGATACACTGATATTTGACAGGTGTGTCGCTGTGTCGCGTTTCCTACATCCTCATGACTGAGGTCCTACCGAAGTACTACCGCGGCGGGCCATAAGTACAATGTAGATAGAAACGGAGAAAGGAAAGAGATTGTTGTATGAGCATCGTGCGCGCCCGACAACTCACTCTCTTGGCAGATGGATCGGTTACGTAGAGTTTGATTCTAATGCATATGGCCCCCTGAGCCCTCCGAGTTGCCTCCGAGTTTGTAACTGATCACTGACAGTTACAAGTTCAATACATACCACCGAGGACATGGAATCATGTACGTATAAACAGCTTCAAAAAAAAAAAAAACGAGGCGGCAACATTCATGAGGGCGGCAAACACAGAATCTTGGAGATTGATGGTGGGTTGCGTATCCACATATACGTACACATAAATCGGTTCGTATATGAGAGACTGTCCGGAGTCCAAACGGTACGCTTCCGTATGTGTATTACGGACGTGTATCCGTAAGGTTACGTTTACGGCTTGATGCCCTAAATTTTATAAAGTGGTAAAGAGGTAGACTCCACCCGCCCAAGAGCTGTCATCCTTTTCCAAGCATGACACGCACTGCTGCTCTCGCTCTCCTTGCATCCACGCTCCTTTTGTGCGTCACTGCGCAGACCCAGCCCGTGCCAACCCTCTGCGACTTCAAGTGTCTGGAGGGGCAGTACATCGTCGGCGGGGAGGCCAACTGGTCGCTCACCGGCTCGAGCTACGACGTCGCCGTGAAATTCATGAGCGACTTCTGCGGCGCATCGTGCGTTTCAAATCTTATTTCCTCTCTCCTTGCCCCTAATTCTAAATCACAAATGGCATATTAGGATCGGTAACACCGCCGTGAACTGCACGGGCGACATGCTTGGTTCGACGCGCCGCGTGCTGCAGGCCAACAACGTCTACATCACCGAGCAGCTGCAGAACCTCACCCTCACGCCCGGCGGTGGCCTCTCGCAGGTCGTTATATCTACCGATCCCGACGCGTATGACGAGGGCACGTGGACGTACTACGACTACTCGCATCTCAGTGACATCCATGTGTACCACAACGTGCGTAGACGGCTCTCCCGTTCTTCTGGACGATGGTGTAAATTATGGTGTCTTACAGCACTCCACGGGCGCACCTTCGATGTCGATGACAACGCACAAGTGCGTGTCCAATGCGACGATGGGAGAAGCTGCGGTTGTTGGGCTCCTGGCCAAGGCGCAGGTCTACTACATCAGTGCTATTGCCAAGGGTTAGGCGGTTTTGCCGTCTTCAGGGAGGCATAGGATGGATAACGGGCGCGAGGACGGTGCTAACGAGGTCATTGTCTACAGTCATAGAACGTCTGTTTTCCTCAGGCTCTGGTGTCAGTGATGCTAGAACTTTGATCGTTGCAATAGGGGGTTTCAAAGTTAAAACTCGGGCGCCCAACTTGAGGCCCAACTTGCGGAGTTGGGAACCCAAGTTGGAGCCGTTGTCTGTGAAACACCTGAACACAGAACAGACACAACTTGGGAAGTCGAGGCATCGCCATAAGCGAGGCGATGCAGGCCGGGGACCCGAATTAGCCGAAGTGGAGATGAAGTTGGGCATCAAGTTGGATGTCAAGTCGAGCTCTTGTGCACGACTTGACCTCCAACTTGAATTTTTGGGTTCCAATTTGACCTCCAATTCCGCAAGTTGGAAAGCAAGTTGGACCTCAAGTTGAAGCTCAAGTTGGACTCCGAATTTTAACTTTGAAACCCCCTAATGCTTACCTTGCCGAGCGAGCACTATGTAAGATAGGAATCATCGGGTCGCTAAACGGAAATGAGGCTAATCTTCTGCACGAAATGGCCTGACGATAGTCAGCTGCCATTCCAGTAGTCAACATATTGGTACCCATGAACAAAGCCTACCAAATCTAGCCAGTACCGAAGGTGACAGAAAACTAGTAAAGGTGGGTGTGCGCAAGGTGCATCTACTAAAAATAATTAATAAATCGACCGGTCCTATTGTCTATTGTTTGGTGTTTGATGCATGTCAGCGGCAATGTCGGCAATATGTCACCGACTATCTATTCGGCTACGCGCGAACAATGCGCAACAACGCATCTGAAGCTCGACGTGGCGAGATTAAATCGATTTCCAGCCCAAAGTCGCTGCCATTTGTACACACGACAGCGAGCATATGGAGGGTTCGGATGGGGAGTTAGTGAGGCGATCACACAGCATCGCACCGTTTCACGCACCTTGAGAATCTCGCACACAGTAACGCGGACAAAAAACTGCACAGCGTCGATGTCAGTCGAACCCACTCAGGCGGAGGTCTGTTGACGTTATCCGGCTGGCAGACGGATTTGTGAGTGGAATATGGAAAGATGTAAAGCAATCACGCACCTATCATACTCGCGTCAATCCACCGCGTTCGAGTTGGAAGCTGCGCAGAAGAGATAAGATGTGCACGTGTGAGAGTGAGAGTGAAAGCACTGATGGAATATTGATGGCTTGCACGGGGTGCATGGGCCGATTTGAATCTAGGTTTTGATTGGGTCCAGCTAAGTCCCGAGGAGGCAATAGGGTTGTTCACGGCAGACCTTGAAGTCCTTTTTGCGCCCTTTTTGCGCCCTTTTTGCCATTCACTTCGCTTTTTTCCCAGTTCACTACCTACCAAACAGAAGCGGAAGCAAAAAGGGCACAAAAGGGTGTCAAAAAGGGCGCAAAAACCAAGTTGACTTTGGACTTTGGACCGAACATTTCTGACTGACCCATGCAGTAGGCACAGCCGCTGCAGACGACCAAGGGATAATTCTTCTGGCGACACTCGCCAAGTTATTTCTGGCTATTTTGAATAAAAAATGGTGGTCACGGTGAAGCAGTCGCTTCCCGGCCAGAGATTTACGAGATTACAGTGCCCACTTTATAAAATCAAACATCTCTGTAGCCTTTAAAGACTCTGCTCTTAATCTACTAGTATGTATCACCCCAGCATCACTTTTCCTGACTATTAAGTCACCGCTGTGCCGTTGCGGCATGTTAGAGACCGTTGACAGTGAAAGGATTGAAATCGGTACATAGATGAAAAACTTTATTCAAAGATTTCAGCTAAATAACCAACTCCATGGCCTTGTATTATGTTTGGGGGTTCACGTGGCAGGGAACCACAAATACGAATTCGGATTAAAAGGGCGAGGTGTGTGTGTGTGTATGGTGATATTTTTGATAATTCCAATGCTAATCTTCTTCGTCCAATAAAGTCCAACAGCAAAACCCAACTCAATCCAACTTCAACCAAACAAATCCCGTTCCGTATCCTGTAAGTCCGTCCCATTCCGTTCCAATAATTCTGTTAACGATTTCGTAGAGTCCCATAAAATGTTCCGTTCAAACCAAGCAAGAGAGTCAAAACACAGGTGATAACCCAGGCATAGTATTCTGTTCTAATACACCATTTTGTATCCCTTTTATACCCCCACTATTTGTACCTCCTAAATAGCCCACAATCAATGTAAATTCTGGTTCCCCACAGCCTCAATTCCTAAGTAACTAGTGGTGGAGGCGTCCATATCCCTACACCAGATCTGCTCCCTTGGTGACTTCCCGAAATGCAGGGCATCCCCCTGCCATTTCCTTCGGTAATGGGCTATGCTCGTCAGCAACACAACTCCTCTCTCTATGCACTGCCTGTTCCTTAGGCGATACACGTCTCCAACGTGTCCACCACATATTCACTCCATCCCATGGGTTTCCAATTAGGTATGTGTTTGATCGTAATCCTCGCTTTGACCTTTCCTGATCGCCGTGATCCCATCAAACACATTGTTCTAGCACAGGTGAGCAGTGTTGTTGCATCCCCTTTGCCCATTGTTCATTCGCTGTGAGTTGAACGTACTTCGGGTATTGCCGTTTACCCTTGGAACTCGCCAAGTACCCCCATCAACCCCATCAATCCCGTGAACGGAGCCAAATCCTTTGTGTTTTCAGGTGCATAAATTTCCGCCACTTGTCAACATTGGTGTCAGTGCGATGTGTTTGAATTTACATTTTAGTCAAGAGTGCCATGGGAGATCTCCAGTGAAATTTGAAAAGGCTTTGGACAAGCTCGATCTTAATAAAGAGTAGGATAGAATAGAATCAGATTCTATACAGCGAGGTATGAGTGTTCGTATAGTGCCTGTCTACAAGCGACTAAAATAGGATAGGAAAGTGTTTGATAAGTGCAGGGTATTCAGAAGTAAAGCAAGGTGTGTCACGTCAGCAAAGCTGTGATTACCAGTCCAATTATGACAAAGCAACTGTGCCTACTACCAGCCACAAACACCCCACTTGTCAGAATAGCGGGCATTGCATTCCAGGCGGGCCAGGATTGATCACAACCTGGAGCACAACGGGATTGGGATTTTCAGTGCTCCTGAATTAAACCACGTTCTGGACAGTTTGGCTGTGACAAGATCAGTCTTAAAAAGCAGGACAAATTGCAGAATATATGAGTTTGAACCATGATCAGTCATTAGGGGAATTCACGGTAGGGCCTATTTTCCCGTTTGTGAATAAATATATTCAACTTATGGGACCATTATTTCTACAAACCAAAGATATTCCACAAACAAGATTTAATGTTGTTTGTGGAATAAACACTTGTTTGCAAAATTTATTCATGTGCTTACACAGCATGAGTAAGCAGTCCGTGCCTGATCCTTGTTGCCCATGTGGAAGACTAATGCTCCCAACGGTGTTCCATGAGACAGAAGATCACCGCCACCCCGCCCGAGAAATGTTGCTGAAGGAGGCCCCAGGGTTCAAATAAAAACATCAAATCAGTAGAGACCGACACAGAGGGTGACAGCATGGTCAAGGCATTTACTGACTTGAAGAAGGAATCCTAAGGAGCTGAGACTGGTCAAGGTCAAGCCAGAGGCGAGGCCCCAAAGACATCAAGCTTCCAAAGCCAAGCATGGGAACAGTTAAAATAATTGGAAAACAAATGGGGTGATCACGTGTTTATTCCACAAACAAGGATTTTATTCATCCCATCACTTGATTATTTTTATTCATAAACAGGAAAATAATGCCTACCGTGAATTCCCCTATTTCCATGCTCCTAGATATTCCAATGAAACTAGCCGATCTTACTAATGCTGCCTGCAAAATGTATACACTGATTAGATTCACCCTCAAATTTGAATCAATTGTTGACAAACTTTCGTATCGGTGGATAGGATACCCAAATCCTTGTGCCATCTGTATTTCCTTCCCTTTCTCAAATGATGTCTTTACATCCAGCCCAATCTCCAGCTCACCAGGCAAGGAGCCAGATTCAACTTCCACACTCCAGTTTTTCTGAGAGAGTCACTGCCCCCGAAAAATGGTCCATCACTGTTTTGTTACGGTCATTGCAATTCTTGAGGGGAAGGTCTAGTGGGGTCATTTCTGCGTAATAGCTCCTAGCAGTGCTCTTGAAACGCAACACTGGGGGTCGGCACATTGAGAGCAATATAAGGGAATGTGTACCATGGGAGTGAATATGCAAGCTGTGATACCCCCGAGACAATCTTTTAGTGGCATAGGCAGCGTCATGGTTGTGGCTGTGGTGGCAACTTGTGAAGGTCCGGTGGGCAATGTGGCTGTTACTACTGTGGCGATGGAAGGCCTAGGACTAGTACTGTCTGTGGAATGAGAATTTTTCCCTCATAGTTGGATCCATCAGGGTGGTCTGTGTCATCAGCGTGGAGTTGGATGTTGGATCCATGCCAATAATTTTCGAAATTGAGGGTGACATTAACACAGGAGAGCTGGTAGTGCTCAGGATAAATGAGGGAGTTAAAATATGTATTGAAGTGTCTAGCTGTGAGAGACTATGACAAAAGTGCTGCCACTATGGCAGGCGGCACTTTTTCCTTTAAGGGACGGCACTTTTATCAAGTGAGGTACGAGCTGGAACTGATAAAGTGTCTGTCTAGAGTGACTAAGAGAGAGACTAGGCGGCACTGGCGGCACTTCAAGCTTCAAGTTTCACCATGCTTGGACAGGCAAAGTCAAATTCCCGCTAATATATAGGATATATGTAGCAAGTAGCCCCCTATTGTCGTCCTCCATATACAATCCACATAGACATGATCAAGTGATAAATTGCTGAAAATTTGATGGATTTTGAGGAGGCACAATTGGCAGTTTGTGAGCGCCTATTGATGCATTAAACACCTACTTTCTGCTCTGAAATGCTATTCTGTCTTGAAGAAATGAGCAGCTATTATGTCATCCAACACCTACTATATATTATAATTTGTATGCAGTTAGCCACGAAGAACTGGGGGTGATCACTGAACTCGAAGTCATAATGCCACAGTGAACAACTGATTCAACAAAGATTTTATAGTTACTTCTGCTTTATGGCGAAGCTTGGGTAGCAAAATTTTGATATGGAGGGGCCGGGATTTCAATCCCTTCACAAATCACATTGTGATAGAGGTACAGCGTTGAAAACCCAGATGCGAAAGAAAAAAGTTCTTCTGTATTTCTCAGTGGCAATATGAGAGCTTGTAAAACGAAACAGGTGGACACAATACAATCACTTTGTGGTGTGTACAAAAATATTTTCAGATTTTTACGATGAGTAATTGTGGAACATGAGCCCTTTATTTTTGTCACCCATTTTGGTGGAGGGCCCCGATCTGAAAAATGGGGCCATGCACAGGGGTTGATTGCACCCTCAGGACAATCTGTGACTATGAGGAGTGAGAGGGACTGCTGAAGGCCCCCCACATACAATTTCAGGTCTGTAGAATGTAGGGGGTGCTCACAATAATAATTATCTCCTCAGTACTTCTGGCACAGCCATACATTTACGTTTTTGGCATGTTTGCAACTTTCTGTGCTAGCCGACAATTTGTATGGGCCTTTTTGCTTGGCTGGGATTGTTAATAATCTCTATAACGCTCCCACGAAAAAAAATCGGGCTACCGACCTCAAAATCAAGCCTATAATTCCATATTTTTCGCTTCCAGGTCTTTTTTGCCTCCAGGTTTCAACTCTGTAAATGAATTGCATCTAAGCGAATATATCCGTAGTTGAGTGTTTGCCGTCCTCGCCAAAGCCCCCCGACGCGGACGCGCACACTCGTGTTAGCACACTAGAGCGTCAGCCCGCCCGCCCCGTGGAGATTACGCGCACTTCGAGCGCGCGGCGGCTGTGTTCTGTGTGCTCGCGCAAGAACACACAATGTGCCGCAATCGCCGGTTGCGGCCGCGCACGCGAAACTACCACGCCGCCGCTCGATCCGAGCGAGGCGCGTAGGATTTCCACAGGAGCAACTACCTGTTGGCGGTTCAAGGCGGAGCTCGCGGGAACGTGTCAGATGCAGACTTTTGAGCAGTGCGAGCCCGAGAGTACTTCACGTACCAGTGGATAAGGTACAAGGAGGAGCTACGGGGAGGTGGTATGCTCACCTTGCGCTGGGCGGCACGCGTGTCGAGATCCACACACGTCTCGAGTCAACCAACCTCTCCAAAAACTTCGGCCAAGCTCCCCTCTCCAATCACTGCATGAAAAGCCACTCTCCATCGTCGTGCTGAACGGTGGAGGGGGTGTGTTTCTTCGTATGCACCGCGGCCATCTGTACGTCGCGTCCACGATGTGGAAGAAAAGAAAGAATGTCACGGATGTGTCACATGGGCCATCGGCAAGTCGGCTGGTTCCATATTCGATTTGATGGTTGAAAACAGATGTTCACCCAGAAAATAGGCCGGTTAGTTCTCGATGTTGTTAGGAATCATGCTCCCGTAAACGTTCATGCTCAACGTTCAATAAATTAATTGGAAAGTGCGCCTCGACGCAGCTCGACGCTGAGGAGTCATCAGCAAACCCTGGTTTCTGCCGTACTCTTACGTAGAAATACACAGCAGTACGTATTTCAAAGTCGGGTACGTATTCCTACATATTGCTCTGTATTGCTATGTAAGGGGGACCTTCATACGACAGACATCAGGATTTGCTGATGCGACGACAGAAGCCTTGCACGATGGAGTGCTTGTGGAGTCTGGGGCTGGGAGGATGCGGAAGCAAATTGAACCATCAGCAGCTTGGAGGATCCTCGCCTACGCGTTGGATTGATGCATAGACGTTGATACGGAAAACAGCTGTTGGCTCGCAAAGTACATGCAAGTGTTGATTGACGAACACCTAATGATACTAATCTTGTATATACTCTTTTTGAGGATATGATAATATCTAATCTGCGAATTGCAGTGCCAAATTGGTACAGGATGAGATTGTGTACTGTTAGAAGGAACGACGACAATAGAGTTTGAATGGAGAGCAAGACTCGACTCGGAGTGATGGAGTCTTGAGATGAATATCAGTCTTAACTAATTTGAACCTTGAGGCCAGATGATCAGAAGTAGGACAGAGCGTCACGCAGGCGTCAGCAAGGCAAGATGATCATGATGGTTGACATTTGTCGTTGTGCAACATTCCTAATGTACTGCCACGCACCACTATCCTTCCCAGTAGTTGCACATGCCTCAAATACTTCTTGTATTAAGAGATGCCTACCTCTTGTATTAATCAGATGTCTCGCCGAACCTGATCTCTATCCGCCAGCTTGCCTCAATATGGAATACTGTAGTATTAGACTCATTCCTTCCTTCACTACGACTTGCCTGAAGCTCAATTTGTACATACGCCTCCTGCAGTCGTCGGTTTACCAGTAAAATTACTGTGAAGATTTTGTTGCACTTCTTTACTACAAATCGGGGAAATCCTCGAGTCATAAGTCCCATCTCGCCAAAATCACCGTTTCATCGAAGAAGGGTGGGTTGTGATTCTTCTTTGTTGACCGTGAGCATGTTGTTTGAACGAATTAATATCATTGGTCTCCGAGTGGTCATCTTTCTGAGTCTTTCTCACCCCGCATTCATCGTTAGGAGGCTGCTAAGCTAATGCCTCGGTAACACGGAAACTCCGGTAGACAGGAAGAACGGACAATCCGGACTAGCTTTGATAAATTACCGCAGGTGTGTGCATTTAGAGTGCATCTAATCATTTATCCTGTGGCTACCGATGCAAGTACAAGTAAACAGATAAAACGCGTAGCATAGACATGGTAGGGATCTACCTGTCATTGACTATTGACCATACATTGCATACCATGAGCTTGGAGCAAGCGTGACTCTCGAAAAACTATAAAAGAGCCGGTTCTGAACGTTGCAACAACATTCAAGTCCACGTCTTATAACTTGAACCAGCTCCATAATTTCCCAACAACCAGCATTCAATCACCATGCAGCCTTTCGCCAAGAACATCCTCACCCTCGCTCTAGCCCTCGTCTTCTTGGGCCTAGTCTCCGCTTGCACGGGTCCCGCTATCAACCAGGCAGCCCTCAATCTCATCAAGACCTTCGAAGGGTTCCGGGCCAGTCCTTGTAAGGCTTCATCATCAGTATCCGGTCAGTCGTTGCTTGTGCTAACCAATCACCTACCACTAGATATTGATCCCACTGGCAACCCCACCGTCGGCTACGGTCACATCTGCCACAAGGCCCATTGTGCCGATGTCCACTACCCCTTCCCCCTGAGCACCGCCCACGCCGAGGCTCTCCTACGGAGTGACCTGAAGGTACATCTCTTGACTCACCCTCCCGTCATTTCCACACCCAACTAACCACATGCATTATCTAGACAGCCCAAGACTGCATCACTCTCAAGACCGCCGCACGGGTGAAGTTGAACGAGAACCAGTACGGCGCCCTCGTCAGCTGGGCGTTCAACGAAGGGTGCGGCGCGGTGACCACCTCGACCCTCCTCAAGCGCCTCAATGAGGGACAGAACCCCAACACCGTCATCAAGGCAGAGCTGCCGAAGTGGAACATAGGGGGCGGACACCCGATCGCGGGACTGACAAGGCGCCGGGCCGCGGAGGTGAAGCTGGCGCTGAAACCGAGTAGCAAGCAGGTTATCCCGGCTTGCCACTAAGGGCGTGATATAGGGTTAGCAGGGTAGAAGGGGGAGAAGGAAGAGGGTGCGAGGAGGAGTGGTGGATGAGATGGAGAGTTTACTGATTTTGTCTTGTATTTTATCAACTCCATTTGGAGAATAATAGTTCTATATGGTAGCTGGGTGACCGATCGCCCGGCAACTTGCCCGATCGGGCCACTGGTCTTTCTTCAAACCTCCCGCGTCCATATATGGGAATTAATTTACTACAGCCATGTTTTCTTCAACTTCGAAGTGGCTTTGAGCTATCGGATTCCAAACCAATGATTCTGTCAGAAGCTTGGCCGCTCAACTTAACAGAAAGATATAATGAATAAAACCATATTTTAACAATATTGTGTTTTCCTCTCTTCATTCACTGCCGAACGCGCGTACCTCTTCATCACGAGCGGTTCGCTTGACGGCGAAGTGCCGTGTAGCTTAGAACGAATTCAATTGGCATCCAAATATTTACCCGCAGAAAAGCTACACTACACCATCAGCCCTCAACTCCGTATTCACACTCGCGCTTCGATTCGCATTCGTGTTAAGCATCGTGCGATCGAGGCGTGACCAGCGTTCGTGTGTGGTTGCATTTGCAGGGGAGTGGGACCTGGGAAAGGAGCGATAATTCCGGCTGGGCGCAGCGAGTGGTTCGGTTTCGCACGCGCTCGACGCGTTAAAAACTCGCATGTCCGTGCACTGGGTAAGCCTCATCCGGGAATCGGCACGAGCAGCGGACAAGTGGATAAATATCCACCTGCTCTACTCGTTAGCCGAAATGTTTGGCAGATGTATCCGTGAGATGTTTTCCACCTCCGGCACAAACACTTGTCAGTGGAATTTAATTCATTCAGATTAGATGAAGGCGTACAGATTTCAGGCTTCAAGTCAAGCTCGAGGTAAGATGCAAGATCTACATGAAAAAACCGAATTGAGAGCTAAAGAACAAAACTCTTGAACCGTACAAAATGGAATTAATGAAGTAGATACACTGGATGTCCCGACCGAACGAACCGGAGACTTCATCTTCCAGCCGAAGAGGAAATTATGCGAGCGAACAGACGGAAGATCGTCCAGTCTCATTCAGAAGAGAATCGGAAAAGGGGCCAGTATTTGACAAGAATACACCGGCAGACTTCTACGCGCTGTTGTTAATCGGGTACGCGCTTGGATTGCTCGATGGAAGGCGAGAGTGCTGCGAGGAGCACAACGAGAGAGAAGGGGGATGGGATCGCGCGCGTTGAGATGGCGGTTCGGTACACTCGGCGGTATGAGTGCGTGGCCGCGTCGAGCAGCGCGCACTCGACTCCCCAGTCTACACGGGCGGTAGCCTCGGGCGCAGTTGGCAACGTTTGCGTCTGCGTCCGTCTCTGCTGCGGCACTGGATGCGGGGTGCGCAGCCTCGTGAGGGTGGTACATGCGGTGCACTGTCGTGCACGAGATTCAACGCAGCACATACTTGTACTTTTGGGTGTCGCGCCGGGAAGGTTCGCCGATAAGCACGCGCTGAATTCGTATCCGCTGCCGTTTAGCATCGGGCGAGATGGAGGCCGGCCCCTGGGCCTCGCTAAGAGCTTGTATATCCCTGGCTATAATAATGAATTGTACCGCCCCGGAATGCCCACGTCAAGCCGCAGCTCCGTGCACGCGTCGTACACGGGCGGTCGGGCCTCATATACATGAGGAGTGGGTTGGTGCTGGCCGTGCGGCGCGGACAGCATCATGTAAATGGGCACAGCTGAACGAAAAGTGTGGAAACCCATGTGGGGGCGACGAGTGAAGAGCGAGGAGAGGAGGGCTCGCGTGCATCTTCCTATTCTCTATTACGAGACCAGGTGCGAGGTGCGTGGACGGCGTGGTGAGGGTGTTACGTGTACTGTAGCGCGCGACCACGACCACATCCAGCAGTAGTGTCGTATACGGGTCGTTGGCAGTCTGTGTCCCGTCTGTGTCCCGTCTGCTCAGCCCACATGAGCGGTAGAATTCAGGTCATACGCGCCGGCCACAGCGATGAAAAAGTCTTCGCCGCGGGCGGTGATGCAGATACAAAGGTGCACCTCGAATACACCTAATTCGATTAACACGCGCTCGGCAGACACGACGTCGACGAGCTGCTGAGACGACGAGAGAAATATGCTCCGAAATAAGTGATGCCGTCAAGCACCGGTGTTTCTCAAGATATTCTGACGGCAAGGATATTAGGTAGGTAGAAAAAGGGAATACATACAGAACAGCAACAACCTTGTCCCGCTGCAGAACGTATCGTAGCGCGGGGAAGATTACGCGTGACTTCATGAAGACATGTCTCGGGGAGTCCCAGAAGGTGGAGAGGTCCGTCTTGAAGCTTGAAGGCGCGTTAATTTGGTCACCTACAGCGGGCAGGATCAGAGGAAGAGGCAGGTTTGCGCGCCGCGTTAGGTTGAGCGGCGGTCGTGGTAGAAGGTTGTGAGAACTCAGTGAGGAGCGCCGGTGATGCCCGAAGAGATGGTATGATGGCCGGGACTTCTTTGCTTCTAGCTAGACAATACAGGGAATATTCTCCAGCATGGGGAGGGGGTACAGCGAATATTCTTACAGGCAAATAGAAACTTCGTAGAAGGGAAATTAGGCGAGGTATGCTGAACCTCAACGCGGTCACTCGAGTGGGTGACCTAGCCGCTTGTACCGAGAAGCGGTAGGGTCTCCTCGATCCAAACCATACAAGATTTATGGTAGATGGTCTGCATCTACACTTCACGATTCAATTTCCAGCCAGTACGGCAGCTACCGCTTTGATTCGGGCTCTGGTCCTGGAATGTACTTCTTTTTTTCCGCATTAGCCAACTAGTCTGTTGTCAAGCACGGGGTCCCGATTGGGGTAAGCACTTGTTATATAATCAGCACAGCCACATTGCTCCTCGAACAGCGACAGCTAAATCACCATGGATATTTTCGAGGTATTTCAGCATCCAAAATGATTTATTTACCATCTAGAAGCTCCCACAATTATCTAAGGTTTTAGAGTGCTGTTTGAGGCCGGTGAGTGCAGCACGGCCGATATTCACGTGATATGCTTGCACAGCTCATCCATCCAAGAGGTGAGTGATTGGAAGATTGTGTCCTATGTTCCCACAACCACCCCCCCCCCTAAATAAGGAGAGTGTTTGGTGTTCGCAAATAACGGCGATCACTGTGGCAAATTTTGCATCAACTTGTCCTCTCCCACCTACTGCACTGCCTAGTGTGCCAGGAGCCAATGCTCTTGAAATAGGAGATGCACGAGCAGGGACACACAATGAAACGGTGACTATGGGGCAAGCAGTGAAATAACCACAAAACCAAACCTTGTAAATGAATACATGGTTTGATAAATGCAAATACAACAACTCAAACACTATAATCCTCGTGCAAGTTCGGGGTTACAATCCAGTATAGACTGTGGCAATTTGAACTTTAGTTCTCTTTGAGAAGAAAGACTTTATAGGTCTACAAGTCGTATAGAATAAACTGCTTGAATCCATTCTAGGCGCAATCGCAGGTAGACAGACAAGATTTTATGTTCAACGGTTTGTGTGATGTGGGTCTAGGTTTGGAGATAGTACTCCAATGCGTAGTGCAAGTGATTCTTTATCAATCCCGATTCCAATAGTATCCGCAATTGCTAATCCTTGCGAGATTACAACCAATTGTCAAGTCTGATTCATTTCCTTATATTCCACATGTCCGTTCCGTTTATCCAATATGTCCACACACTGTTTATAAAGATCCAAATCCAACACAGATAATATTCAATCAGGGAAAACAAACGAAACTTGGTATAGCTTCTGGGTGTCTTGGAATGAATGCCTACTCTACCGGTTAAGCATGAAGTCTAGTAACTTCACGTTCAACAGGTGGGGTGAGATTCACTGGTGTTCCTCCCCGTAACCATCCACTTAAATACTTGACAGGATTCTAAATATAAGCGAGACAGATACAGACATGTGGTATGTTCAGGGTATATGACTAGTGGTATGGCAGCTAGCTGATGAAATCCTGTCAGATATCAAGCGATTAGTAAAATTGAGAGAGATTTATAAGAAACATCAACGAGCCAAGCTTAAGAATGAGTCAAGATCTACATCGCTTAGCACGATCGTGATGGGATATTGTTGATATGTCAACTTTTAGCCGACCTCCTCATCAGCACTCCTTTACCCTCCTCAGTAACCATCTGCCTAATTGGTTCCACTTTGAACCGCTTCAATGATTTTTCTGAAAACAGTGATAGCCGCTGCTTCCCAGTACCCGAGTATGGTTTCTTAGTCAATCAGTTGATTGACCAAGTCCAACCTTCTCTTGGCAGTTCTGAAGACGTCAGATGATGCCCAACAATGATCCCTCTGGTTCAGAAGGATAATCCATCATAATACACCCTTAGTCGGGGATGTGCAGTAGTCCCAATCCGTTCCAGGATAGTAAGACACTTTCCGCGGTTGCTCCATTAGAGGCTTCTCACGTCAATCCTTTACCAGGATCGTTATCCAGCACCTTTCTAATGGTCTGAGACACATTATATCCCTTTTAGCTAACTGTCCAGGCCAGCATTAGCCCTCGTGAGATGACATCATAATGTAGTGTAACACATTATATTATGTTGCAACTTGAGCAATTTTGAATAAATGTCCGGGTGCCCCAATACCAGGTCTGTCAGCGAAGTTCAGTGTCCTAGATGCTCAACTTGAGACATAAAATGAGGCTTCAATGTGGGCAGTTGGCCTAATATTCTTTTTTATGCTGTCACATTGGAACAGCCCAAGTGTTGACCAGCCAGTCTGTTAGCCATCAATTCATTTGTGTACTATGCAAACACATCTTTGGCCACCCAAGTACTCAATTGTGTAGAACATTGTGCAGCGCTGACTTTGTTCTGCAGGCACGCCAAGCCGCCGAGTGATGCTCAATGGCCGCAAAATGACTGCATATTACAAATTGTTCGCTCACATGGCCACATCAGAGGACAAGATCAGCCAATCACTCACCTCTTGCATCCATCCGATTCTGAGTGCTATTTAAAAATTCTGAGGAGGCAAGAGCATCCAGTGAACTGGTATTATTATATATGCATCTGCACCAAAACATGGTTTAAATATCTATTTTGTAAGCACAAAACATCGAAAAGCAGCAATGTGGCTGTGCACATTATGTAACAAGCTTTTACCCTGATCAGACTCCACCACTTAATAGCAGACTTCAATACAACAAGATATGAGTTTAGATCTGTATTGAAGCATCTGTCTACAAGAGTGGGTGACGTCCCATAACACAGATCTGTGTTTTTCAGATACTTTGCAGTGCCAGTGATGGCAAGTATGAGTAGAAAAAAGTATTGTATCGGTAGCTAGGGACCTGTAAGACACCCAGCATTCTACAAACTTGCCTATGTACACTTTCACTATCTCTGAGTCCTGCACATGAATCCTTGTCACATGGCAGCAGGTGGTGGGCACTGGATTGCTGATTGGAGAGGAGTGATGAACAGGTCTACCCACAGCAGCCAGCTGTGATTTGGCTGGGATGAAGAGGATGAGAAAGAGACCGTGTTACATGACACTTGAGCTGTGATCTGTTAGTCCATTTTGGGTTTGTTTGAGCAAATTTATATCTGTAGGGGGGTCCCTACCCCCCAAACAGATACTCAAGTATACAAGTATCAGAAAGAGTATAAGCGAGATCCAAGGCTGATGAGGTCTTGATAGGATCCCTGGGATCCTGGTAAAGCAGCAAAAGTATCTGATTTTATACACTTCTGTCTTACAGGAAGTCACCTAGTATTAACCAACTCCAAATCACTTTTTCTGCATCCCTCTGATTTGAGTATATACAAGAAGAGTATCTTGGACTCTCACAATTTTTCCCCTCGGTAGCTGCAGGAATGCTTTTATCCTCCGAGTCAGTGTCATCCACACACACACCTTTTTCTTTAATCAGAATTCATCCTTAAAGAAAAGCGCCCAACTCTCACGATTTTTTCCCTTCACACATGCCTTTTCTTTAATGAGAGTTTGTCCTTAAAGAAAAGCACTGGACTCTCACTCTTTACAGCTGCAGGAATCCTCTTGTCTTCTGAGTCACATTCGTCCACACACATGCCTTTTTTCTTTAGTGAGAATTTGTCCTTAAAAGAAAAGCACTAGACTCTCACCATCCGCATGCAGTAGACATGGGTGAAAGGATCGAAGTTGGTGCATTCATGAAAATCTTTAACCAAAGATTTCAACTAAACAAAACCAAAACTTCAAAGCTTGTATTTGTGTTTGGGGGTTTGCGTGGCAGGAGACCACGAATGCGAATTCAGATTAAAGGTAATGTATGTGGTGTGTATTTCTTGAAACCCAAACTAATCTTCTTTGTCCTTCCAATCCAACAATAATTCCAATAACCAGCCCTGTTCCATTAAAACCTGTAAGTCCGTTCCCTTTCCATTCCAACAATCCCGTTAACAAATCCGTAGAGTCCTGTAGTCTGTTCACATTCAGAATCCGGCAAGAGTCAATTCACAGGTATAGAAACCCAGGCATAAAATTCTGTTTCTACTATCATTCTGCCCTGATTTTATAGTGCTACTATTTATACTTTCTAAACACTTGAATACACCACACAACTTCGCTTCCATGGTGACCAATCGCTACGGCTGGTCCAATCACAACACCATTGTACTTTCTTTCTTCCCAACTGACCTGAGTTCCCGGCTTGTTCCTATGCAAAAACCCCCCAACCAGTCAGAGGCCATGGCGACTGACCACTCCTTTGGTGCATAGCTAGACTACAGCATGTTAGGACGCGACGAGGGACATGTTGGAAACATATTTTGAGAATGACTGCATTCCACTTACGTGAGCACGTGACCATCGTGCCTCGCGTCTTCATCTCCGTGGACACGAACTTGGTTCGTGTCTGTTCTGCTCCTGTCCCTCATTGTCCCAATTACACTCAACCGTCAACGTTGTGTCCTCTTGAAACACCCAACTCTGTCCAGTAAGTTCTCTTTGTTTCTGCTAAAATAGGAATTTTACTAGCACAAAATTCTATCCGTCCTTGATGGGCTAACTGGGTGTTCCTCATCTTCCAAGTCCGAGTCAGAGTCATCCACACACATTCCAGGGGGAATAGGGCTTAAAGAAGTGGGAATAGGGTTTAAAGAAGTGGAACAGGGTGTTGACTTGGCTCTAAAAGAAGGAATAGGGTGTTGAATTGGCCCTAAAAGAAGGAATAGGGTGTCGGAATAGGGTGTTGTACTGGAATAAGGTGTTGGAATAAGGTTTTGGCCTGGAAAAGGGTGTTGGACTGGAAAATGGTGTCAGACTGGAAAGGGATCTGACACCACTTCTTCAACAGTGTATTGTATTTAAAGAAAGGACATGTATTGTACTCCCACTGGATGACTACATCAATGTACTGTGCCTTGGTAGTATTCTGGGACAACAGGTGATATGACTGATGCCAGTGTGCCTCACTGGCAGGCTCAAATAATTTAAGGGAGTTGCATTGTCAATTCAACTGCCATTGCATCTATTGATACATCATTCTCAGCAGGATGCTGCTGTCTTTCATTCTTTTGAGTCAATTGAGGTGTATTGGAGCATTATTTACATAGCTTTACTGCTGCCCCTCAGAGTCTCCTTCCACCTGATGGCCATCTTACACAGGTGGCATGCCTCGTGGCTTATCAAAAAATAAGCTGCAGTGGCTTATCCGTGGCTTACACGCGGATGTTGGCTGGATGTTTGCCAGCTTATCGCATGCACGCACAGGTCGCACAACGAGGCAGCATTCTGATTAGATCAGATCAGATTGTCTTAACCCATGCTACCACTCCTCGTTTTTTCTCTTCTGGTCTTACAATGCTTCTACAGCTACTCGATGTCGACCTCCGGAGCAATGCCATCACATGGGCCTTCTCACTCTTCATATTGATTCTGCCCTCATTGCTTTAGCTAGTCCCCTTGCCGCCATTTCTGCCTGTCAGGCTGTCTCGAGACTCTTGCCACTGAAATGTCTTTCAGCTAGTATGCATGATGTTTCTTGTTTCTTTTGCTCATCTTCTGCGCTGTTCCTTTTCTGGCCAGCTTGCTCTTTGCACTTTTCTCACGTGTCCTTCAGCGTTGCCAACTCTCGTGGAAGTGTTCTACCTCATCCAACATCTTGCCGGAAATTTTGCTTGAGCCCGGTTTTAGACTCCTTTCTCGTACCATTGCGTACCATTGATGCATATTCACGAGAAAGCACGACACCACGACCACACCCCATTGGGGCAAGGTGAAGATATCTCAGGAGGTGTGTTACTGCGGACAAAACTCGTTGATGTACATATTCTACCCCACCTCACCCGCGACCAGTGGCATTCTCTCTTTCAAAATGCTCGGAGGGTCAGCCTTCTGCCAGCGGCCGTATACATCCCTTCTCTATTAGTATAATTGTTCACCCAACACATTGTGGTTGTTTTTGGAGGTCCGCTAAGCGGTGTGTTCACGAGTTTGGATCCACCATGCATGTATTTGACAATACTAATCCACCTGTGTTTAAGTAGGGTTCACGCCTCCGTATTTGCTCTGGACCATCCCACAACCATCGTAGCCGTCCCCGACATGTCACAGAGCCCTCAATATTCCAACTTGAGCGTGAAGTTTGATTCAATTTAGGATATATATTGAAGAATACCGAACTTACCTGTAGTTTAGCATCGAGCGCATCCCTGGGGATCGTGTGCGCCCTCGTCTCCCTAGTCTACTCCCCGAGCTCTGCATGTGCATTGGACCAGTCACAATATTTCAATCCGATTTCTTGACTCGGAGGTCCTGCGAGCGGAGTGCCGGGTTCATGGTAAGCTCTATGCAACCACTTGCATATGTCAAACCATGCTAATCTTGTTCTACCCCGTGTCCGCACCGTGCCTCAGGGCCGTGCCCTTGGATGGGTCCCCAACACATCGATTGTGACTTAGTGGCTGCTCCGTCACGTCCAAACATGTCCCACAAGGCTCAGCAAGATTGATTTGGATTTTCCTGTGTCATCCAGCATGTACATTTCTTCCTTCAATGTGTTCATGTTATCAAGCTAACATTCTTCTGTTTTCAGTGCATTCTGGGCTCGCAATGCACCATTATACCCAGGTCTTCAAACTCCAATTCTGTGATATCAGTATTTCTATTAATTCCCAATTCACTTTGTTCCTCCAATTGATCCGCTGCTGATCTAATGTTGTGGTCGTATCGTCCTCAGCGTGCCAGTGTCTGGTGTGCTAGCCTGTCCATCACCACGTGGTACTTGTCCCTCCTTTGGCTCGATGTTAAGCCGAACCTGTGGAACATGGACATGGCCTCTCTGGATGAAATGCTTTTGCTGAATGTCTTTAATTAAGCCATCTCCCGAAATTGAACAATGCTGCCTATCTCGTAACTGAATACATGGAAATTTGCCTTGTGGAGTCTCCATCTCCGAGTCACGGCAAGAACTTCGGGTGATTGAGTCCTAGCTAAAAACTGGTCTCACCACCACTCCACGAGCTCACTGGTCTGCCTGCCTACAGCCTACGTGAGCGCTGGAGTGCATGCTCGGACACTCGGACAGCGCATCGGGGCAGCGAGCTCTGAACTGTCTTACCCGAGTATCGGAATGGTGTGTTCGCTTCTGTCCGCAGCCTTGTCTTTCTATTCTTGAGCTCCAGTCTTGATTTCGAGTTCTATGGAAACAAAGCCATCGCTCTTCATGTTTTGGCTCCGCTTTTATTTGTGCCAAATGTACTCGCACCAGTATTTCAACCATGGACCGAACACTCCTCACCCTTTGTCTGGATCTGAAATTTTAAAGCGCGACTGGGCTGCAAGCAACCGCGCAACAACTGTGTCCCGCGAAAGAGGGGCAGGGAGCGGTGGCTTGTCAATGGAGATTGTTGGCAATCAGATAGTTTTGTAGATATGAAGAATGTGGAAATTTGCAAGAAAGTGTACACAAGAACTGTTGTATTCTGCCAGCTAATGGGAAACAATCGAAATTGAGCCCTAGTACAAGTGGATGCAATCAGTGACCCAATTAGATTTATTCTCACAGTTGATTTAAACGGTTTAGTCGTCCCAATCAAACACGCTGGCCACACGTGTCAAACACCAATAAGCCGGCTCATATCTTGCTAACATCTCGCCAACATCCGCACATAAGCCACTGCAGCTTATTGGTTGATAAGCCACGAGGATTGCCGCCTGTGTTAGTTCAGTTGCACACTGCTTTTTTCAGGGCTGATTGAAATCTCAGCCTTTTCTGAGTCTTTGAAATTCATCTAATGTGGAGGAGACCTCCGCAGACCCCCCTTGACACTTGCTGCCAAGCCCACAGTGTGGTGTGACTACTTGCTGCAGGGGCCAACTGCATGGAGCTCAGAAATATTTTAACCGTATATATTCACTTCACAACTTATTCTGAGCTCTGAGCAGACATTCAAATACACTGTTGTGCCGTTGAGCCAAATTTGATTGATGGGCTGCGAGATGGATTCCTGGTGTTTAGCTGAAGCCTGAGTTGCACTATTGACCATTATCCAAGTGATAGCCAAGTTACACTAGCTATTGGTCACACCTTTCTTGTTATTCCTTCTCCAATTCCATTGCAGTTGCACACATTCAAGTTTAATTTAGGCACTTCAACACCCATGACAGATGGTTTTCACATGTGTCTTGTGTGATTCTCTGTCTCTAAGTCCAAAAAAGCAGGCACCCATTCAATCTGTTGACCTCAGATGGTTGATATCTGATTTCATTTTTTTGACATTATCATTTTTCTGGGCCATGGACCCTGAGACCTGTTCAGATTGCCATTGGAACAGTCGATTGAACCATGTATTTATTTATGCGACCTGATGTCACACCACCAGTCTCAGATGGTGGAAGCAGACAGCCCTGCAGAGAGAGGCATTTGAGCCATTTTCACCTAGGTGGAATAACTTTGTCTCACCCACTGGAGCAAGGGTGAGGGAACACCAGCACCAGACGGATATGCACTGTGAGACATCCACGTTGATAAAATACTTGACACATAAGATGGGAATAGTGCATGTAATGCTGAACATGTAACAAATAGCTGCCAACACTCTGTGTTTCATTTGATACATGTGATTGGCTTGATTTTTTCTTTGTTACACACTAGTACTGTACATACTTGTAGGGAGACAACAGTCATGGTCACGATGGGCCCCGTCGCGTTGCCAACATCTGGGCAGGTCACAGTCATGACCAGTCCCATCACCAAAAAACCGGCATGACAGCTGCAAAATAGGTGAAAATTGTCCAAATATTTCTCCAGTGGTTGCCAAAATTGGTGACTGTCACAGTCACCCTGACACTTGTTGCATCACCGGCATCAATTAGGCCCTGTCACGGGCGACGTCCCATCGCCTCCCTACAAGTACATACAGTATTGGACCTCCCTGAATACATTCACACTTTGTGATACTCCCGATGATTATTGAATAAAGATTTGGAACATGGGATTTTAGTCCTGATCCAGCCCACTACTCTTGCTCAGTGCTGCTCAATTGCTGCTCAGCATATTTCTCAGGATGTGTTCAGTGTGTCTCCAAGTGCACACTCAGCATGAAGCTCAGCACACACATAGTCTCTTATAAATAGACACTATAACATTAACCTTGTACCTCGGTTGTTATAGTCTGTCACTTACCTTGATCGTGTTGATACTTGCACCATTATTATATAATCACAAATAATCTTCTGCTATGACAAGGATGCAGTGACACATATTTTCGCTTCTTGCCTCAAGACATAAGTTCAGAGACACTAAATGAGTAGATTTTCTTGCCAGTATCTGGGTAGAGCGCTGGAGACGCATGATGCCGCATTCTGATGGCACGGCACATGGGAACAGCCGAGATAGTGATTCTCATGAAAAGAAACCCACAATTGCTGTTTGGAGCATACAGGTCAGTTGGAAATGAGCTTCTAAGAACCTTCTCTTGAAGTTTGTGGTTAGAAGTGCTGGAAGGCTCAGTGGTGGGAGGAAAGAATTCAAACTCTGACAATTATATAATAACAGTGCTACCTATACATGATTGCATGGTCAACTACAGACTAGCACACACATGTTTCCTGTGGAAAAAGATGGGGAAATATAAGAGATTTTTCTCCGAGACTCCTGACTCTTGAAAGACCATATAACATAAAACCCAGGATACAACCTCTGTACAATGCTTAGGTTGTATCTCATCCATTTTCTGGACACCTTGGCTATTGACAATAAACTGTGATATTGCAGCACCCAAATCCTGTGCCTGCTATCCTGATTATAGGACAGCCAACACTTGCCCAAATTCCCTTGGATTGTTCTTCACACTGCAGGGAATTAATGCTGCACAAGGCTCCTAGAGGAGTCTCCATTCATGCCAACCCAGAGGATCTAAGTTATTGCATTTCTGAGTAGAATCTTCTCCCCTCAACCAAGTCAATCTAGCTCTGTCACTGATATAGATGGAGAACAGTCAGCTTATTAAAGACTAAGATATCCACTGGTTTGTAATGCCTCAACACTAGGTAATCAAGAGAACTGTCAGGCCTTTGGATGGTAAAAAGAAGTACATTCTGCTAGCTAATCTAGCACTATATACTACCAATGTGACATGACATAGGTATAGTGAGCACTTGCTTATATGTACACAATGGAAAGTGCAAGTAACCAGGCAAAAAGAAATATGTGCCACTGCTGGCTGAGCAGCAAGGGCTTTGCAGACAGTTGAACCACTGGGTGGGCCCTTACACATTCAGTATTAGAGGAAATAGCAGTTTTGGAGGATAAATCACTCTATAAACCTGGAAATAGCAAGACAGGAATAGCAAGACAGGAATATCAGACAATAATCTGATAAGGATTGTCATTTTTGATCGTGAATGGAGAGCTGCATACACAATGGCAAGGTTTCAAGTTCCTGATGAGCTCTTCCAGCAATTTCAAGCCTAGAGTCAATGTCTGCTACATCTTTGGCTTGTAATGACCACTGAAACAAAACCTGTGCTGCTTTCCAGTGCACAATGGCTGCAGGGATATCTCTTCGTTTGTTTGCAAGATCACCAAGACCCAGTATGCATTGCGCTCGGCTGTGATGTATATCCATCTGGATAAATCCCTTCAGAGCAACTGTATACAGATTAAATGCAGTGTTCTCATTGTTGGTATCAGCAAACACATCTCCTAGGAACAGAAGAGCCTTGTGAAGTGCCAATTTCTCTTGAGATTTATATGCAAATGCCAAGTATATCACTGGCCATTTCAAATGCCATTCAGGTGTCAGCCAAGTCTTGATGTTGGCAAGACATTCCAGGCAAAAAGATTGAACAGAATTATCTATTTCCCCACCTGAATGAAGACATTCCAGAAACTTGGTCTTTGCTAATTCAAAATTTCCTTCTCTGAGTTCCATCTCTGCCTCAACCATGTCACAGAGACTGTTTATTCCCTGATAATTGGTACTGCTGAGAATTTTTCTTGCTTTGTTCAGGTTTTGGTGCACATCTTCTGGGTTCCCACCAATCAATATATCAACATGGGCAATATTGAGAAGTGATAATGCATAGGAGAAAGTATTCTCATGATGGGAAGTAGTTTCAACAATTTTACAGAAAATGCTTTTGGCTTGAGCATATTCTGATTTCAGAAGATGGATCTCTGCTTGGTCGAGTGTTATTCTGTGGTCAAGAAACCCTCCGGAAAGACCACAGATACATATAATCTGTTTTGCTCTGTGAAGTTGTGTCATGCTCTCCTGGTATTCACCAAGGAATCTGGATGATACAGCACCAACACGATAGGCTTTTGCCTGGGGAATCAAGTCTGCTGAAAGTTTAGATAGTGTTTGTGCCTCATTAGCATATACCTGGGCAGTGCAATATTCTCCAGCTCTACACTTCCGCCAGGCAATGCCAATCAAAACACTACACTGCTGACTGGGGTCTTGACATGATTTTGACAATTCCAGTGCCTTGTCATAACATTGCATTGCTTGGGGTGTATCTGATTGATAATCATGATAATAACCTGCTGCTGCACAGTAGAATTTGGCTACAGCAAGGGTCAGATGAAGAAATGGGGAACAGTGCCTCAATAAGGAACTCACATTCAAGAAGGGGATCATTAACATGCTGAAAATGAGCCTTTGCTCGAGCTAACATTTGGTCTAGAACCAAGGTGATGTAATGTTTGTCTGTCCTCAAGGCTTCAGTGATAAAACATATCTCCAGATGGTGATCGCAAGGCTGAGGCAAAACAGGTTGAATATTATCCAGTAGTGACAGTGCATCACCTCGCCCAGTGTCTTGGTAGAATGAGTTCAGAGCTAATGCACAATATATTGTATCTGACAAATTTGGATCACCCCTGCATAAGCCTCGTTGCAAGACCTCCTGCAAATTTGCAAGGTTCAAGGTTATTTGTTTAATCACTGGTTGTAGTTGCTCCCCATTGTATTTCTGATAGAGTTCCAAAAGGGCATAAAAGTGCTTGCAGAGAGACTGTACAAGGGAACAAGAAGGTGGGAAGAAATGCTGAACATGCTCTCTCACAGGCATCATTAACATAAGCCGTTTGTTGCTATCTTGATATGCCAATGAAGTAGCTTGTAGGGCAGCTTTACAACGAAGAACATGAGAAATTGGAAGCTTGCTTTGGACCAGCTCAGCATCAGAGAGTCCATTGGGAAGAATTGAGAGAAGACTCAATAATTCCTTGCTATCCGGTGTGATCCGAGGACTGGAGACAGAGAGACTGATAGATGTATCCAAATTTGATTTTCGATCATAGCCCATAGAAAGCAGTGCTGTCTTTTCATTTTCCCAACGGGTCAAGACATTTGACAGGCCCTCACAGTCAACCAAATGGGCAGTAAGATCGACTGCTGGAGGCATATTATCTGTAAATTGGAGAAGTTGGTTTATGTCTTCAATTGCATAGATATTGTCGGTAATATCCATAAATGTCTGTTGGGCAGCATCATTGGACAGAGGTTTCAGAGGCATCAAAAATGGACGGGTTTACCGAACTTTGGCAGGCCGCTCAGCCCCCCGCATGGTGATCTATTGAATAGCAATCAATAAAAAAAGTTAGTAATCAGTGCTATCTACATACTATTAATGCAAGGTTTTCCACTTCTGTGAGCAGGCTGAGAAATTCTTCTATTGCTCCTCGAGATTGTATTGGTTCCCATATAGTTTCAAGGTTGTCCAAGATCAGTAGACAAGATGTCCTGGTCAAAAAATACTGGATAAGGGTTTTGGTCAAATTTTTGCCAAGATTCAATCCAACATGTAGTCCAATGAGTGCTGCAAGTTCCATAGTTGTAGATTCTGCACTAACAAAGAATTGGTCTTCAAATTTGTTGAATATGTTTGGATGGTGGAGAACTACTCTTGCAAGGCTGGTCTTGCCCATTCCACCACCTCCTAGAATAGCTATTCTGGGTGACTGCTGACTGAGCATTTCCATAATGCTATTCAATTCTGATTCGCGGCCATAGAAGATCTTGGGGGTTGAAGGCAACATTGAAAATGAATTTGAGCTTGAAGAAAGACATCAGGAGGAGAGGTAAATAATACATGCAACTCGTATTTTACCTATTGGTCAATTTGTTGGCATCCAGATATACCTAAATCGGAATCATAAGAATGCACCAATTGTCAACTGTAAACATACTGATGACCCATCTGAGATTGTGCTACTGTCATGAAGTGTTTCAATCAATTCAAGAAATTCCTCATGCATGAGCTTAGTTGCTTTTTTGTAGTCACCAATGTTGTTGAACATGGCAACTCCAGTCCCAATCTATGGGTGTTTGTTAAATTCTGGTGCAGATATGAAAATATTGGTCATACTCCAAAGACCTCTATTGCTGTATCCAGCCCTGCATGACAGTATTTGAGTAGACTGTTCAGCTCACTATGACGAAGCAGCTGTTTGATCTTGTTCCCTTCTTGCTGTCCTTCAATAAATGTATATATCTTATGAAGAGTTCTATAAAAATTTGTTTTCTTTTAAAAAACCTTAATGCAAAGATACAACATACTCCATGAATTCTCCAATATGATCCAGCATTGAAGGAGGTAGGAACCCAGTAGTTTCGGACTTTACATGAAGGCTGATAATTGCATAGAGAACTTGATTAATGTTTTCTGTCAGCCGAGCACATTTATTTTTACTTCGTTTCACTTTCTGCAAGATCTAGTAAGTAACTGGGATATGCAATCTCAACAGTCATTACCTGAAGTGCATCAATCAGTGCCAGCATGATGCTGGAAATGGGCTGAATAAATGGTGGGTTAAATGCATTATTGAGCTCGTTGAGAAGTGTTAGGGTTGCAGTCAAACAGACTGCAATGTTGTGAAGGTGATTTTCCGTGATAGTAGGCTGTCGGGGCATGTTGAAGATGTGGAATCAGACCCAAGGTCTGGCTTTCTTATATGCATCTTCGCATATTCCCATGATCATATACAAGAATATCCTTCCAATTATATATTCGCTATTTGATGCTCAACTGCTAAATTTTCGGCTCAGTAGATGTCATCTGTCACTCCAATCACTTCCCACCTGATAGAATGTTCCACAGATAAGACTAGCAGATATCAGAACCTCCAAGAATAGATAGGACAACTCAGGATAAACAACACTAATGGGGTTCCTTTGGAATATGTTGAGCTGTACACGTGGCTGCTTGGACAAATAGTCTCTGATATGAATGTACTGCATCAATACACCAGCTAATCTTGGCAAGGGCATTGTCTGTCATCATGCAACAGTCAGAACGGCCCACCGCTTCTTCTGCGACCGCATTGGCTCCTTGCCATTTAAAGGTGACAAAAACCTTAGCTACCTTACTGACTGATATACTGTGCCCGGACACCATTTGGGGAATAATAGATCTGATCTGAGGATCACTGTCCCATTCTATGGATCTATGGTCATAATTCTGAGTTACCACATGCACTCCAGGAATTAACTGCGGCATTCCACAAGGGTCTCTGATGTCTTAGCAGCCACTATTTATTGAGCAAGGTACGAGCTAGAACCAATGAAGTATTTGTCTAGAGAGACTAGGTGCCACCGCATTAGTGGCAGTCAGAGTAAAATTTAAATAGGTGATTCTGATGATGATTCTGGACTCGATTCTGGAATTTATTTATTGTGGGAGAATTGTCGTAATTCAGAATCGTTGTCAGAATCGCCTATTCTGGAGGAGCTTCTACAACGATTCTCGAACGCGATTCTGATTCTAATTTAATTTAAAGCCGATTCCGAGTGATTCTTAAACAAAAATTCCACAATCAATGTCAGAATCATTGTCAGAATCGACGTGAGAATGGCCGAGAATCGTCTACTCTGACCGCCACTATTGAATTGGGCTCTGCTCCCGGAATGTACTTCTAACCAACTCTCAATCCCTTTTCCTGCATCACCTCAATTCCATTGCAGCTGCACACAAAATTTAGAACTTCAACACCCATGGCAGATGGACCATGGTTCGCGCTGCATGCGTCTCAGTTGATTCTGTGTCTCCAAGTCCAAAAAGCAGGCACCCATGTTCGATTTGGGCTCGGGTCTTGACCCGGATGATCAATATCCAATGCCATCTTTTCAACATCAACATTTTTCTGGGCTACATGTCGAGAACATAGGTGAATCAGAAAGTTCACGGAGTTCACCGTGAACTCCGTGAACTACGTGAACTGATGGTGAACTGCGTGAACTCATTAGATAAGCTGCCCCTATCCAAGTGATGCCGCAAAATACTCATTTACGCCAGGCCTTTTCTTCCTGTGCGCAAAGAGGACCGACCGTTCGAGGCCCCTCCCCTCCCTCGCTGCGCTCGGGGGGTCCCCCGAGCCGGGGCCTCTCAGGTCGGCACACTAAAGCCTCGTTCGTGCTTCTTACTCTATTCCTCTCCCCCCAGCCCCCAGCCACTAACCCTAACCGTCGAGGCGGGATGCTACAGCTAATACCCGGAGTTAGGGCGCGGTGCGTTTGCCCTAACTCCTCGATAGCGGTGTTGGAAATGGCCTGTCACGCACCGTCGCCTTGGACTCTCTCCTATCCGTCGCATTACTGCGCATCCCCGATCCCTAGTTACGTCTACTATATCTACCTAAACCCGGTCGTCTACGCTAGCTTTTATCCCCCATTGCGCTTGTACTCTCTTCGTACCTGTGTTATATATCCTTGCTCTGCGACTACCTCTCGTGTGCCTATCGCCTGTTTTGACAGGTTATGGGCCCCGCCCTGCGCTATTCCCCCGTCTAGCTGCTTCTTCCATATTTTTGCTGCTCGTTGCTGCTCTCGACACCGACCGACGACGACACCGAGCCCCGCTCCCGAACCGACTTTGCCCCGGCGCAGCTGAACGCGCCAGTTATCTTTGGTCGGCGCACCTGAACGCGCCAGTTGTCTTTGGTTGGTGCACCTGAACGCACCTGTTGATTGGACTGTAACGATGGACGCCCTCACTGCGAGCTTGAAGGGTGGGATGAAGTTGAAAGATGACATGATGTATGATGATTGGGAGTTTGACTTGCGGGCCGAGCTGCGTCGGCGCGGAGTGCTCGCTGTTGCGAGCGGGGCTGAGCTCCGTCCGCTTGGCAGCGATAACTCCAAGGCCGTGAAGGCTTGGGTCACGAAGCGGGACGTCGCGACTGCCACGATTATTGCGCGCCTCGACCCGTCGCAGTTTGCGCACGTCCGCGATTTCGAGGAGGACCCGGTGGGAATGTGGGAGAGGTTGAAAGAGACGCACCAGAGCTCGGGATTGGGTGGGGTGGTGGCGATGTGGAGGAAGTTTTACTCCATTCGCAAGCCATTGGAGAGCTCGACTATGCGCCCTCACATTGCAGCGGTCCGCGGACTTGCCGAGAAGCTCGGTCGCATCTACAACGACAAACCATCGGACGCGCAGATCATCGCCACACTCCTCATGTCTCTACCCCCCACCTACGACTCGCTTCTTGTCACGCTCGACTCACACGCCGACAAGGACGACCTCGGCTTTGTTGTTGGCCGCTTGCTGAATGAAGAAGCTCGCCAAGAATCCGATCTTTCCATCGTGCCGTTCCCCGAGTCGACGTCTGCGATGACCGCGCGCACCTTCCGCGACAAGTCCCGTATCACCTGTTACCGGTGCGGGAAGCTGGGGCACTATCGGAATGAGTGCCCGCTCGTCGCCACCGATGCGGCTGAGGGTGCCACGGCTGCCCCGACTACTGCTGCCTACTTCAACACATATGCGTTCTGAGGTGTATTCCGCACCAGTGGGAGAACATGTGCTACGTTTTATTTTATTTCTCTTTATTATTGCTTCTACTTCCCCATCTCTTTTCGTAGGGCGCGCGCCAGGCCAGTGGGAGTGTTGGAAATGGCCTGTCACGCACCGTCGCCTTGGACTCTCTCCTATCCGTCGCATTACTGCGCATCCCCGATCCCTAGTTACGTCTACTATATCTACCTAAACCCGGTCGTCTACGCTAGCTTTTATCCCCCATTGCGCTTGTACTCTCTTCGTACCTGTGTTATATATCCTTGCTCTGCGACTACCTCTCGTGTGCCTATCGCCTGTTTTGACAAGCGGGACGCAGGCGTCGCCAACTAAGTACATGCTTTATCTCGGCAGCGGTGAACTCGCCGCTTACCAAGCAGTTCACGGAGTTCACGAAGTTTACAGAGTTTACAGGGAGTGGGTGAACAATCTGATTCAAGGATTTACTGTACATGTCGTCTCCCAATGTCATACTCGAATGGAAGTAAAAATTCGGTCGAATTATTTTTTTACTTTATTTAGGCTACATGGGCGCCGAGACCCGTTCACAACTGGCATTGGATCAGGTTAAACTTGGGTTGAGCCACGCATTTATTTATACGCAACAAATCGAGAGAATATTACGAGCTTCTAGCGGCGCAGCAATCCTTTCTTTGCCTGTATCCCTCTCCGATGCATCCCAGTGTATTTGAACCTACAGAAAGACCCCTGGCGGATAGTCCGCACCTGCAATCCGTACATACATAATTTAAATCCAAGTACAAGGCAGGCACCCGTTCGATTGGGGCTCGGGTGCTTTGTAGAGTGTTTTTGTGTTTTACCGCATTTTCGCTGCGTTGTCGATGCCTGCATGTCGTCTCGATCGTCGGAACACCCGCCCCGCCAACTCAAACTCAAACAAAAAGCATACTATATCAAGCCGACACGTAACGACAGGAAAAATACGTAGGGTACTGAGGGGAGGGGATGTGGTCTACATATGTACACCACGAATACGCTAGGAATGTCAACAGGTCCATCCACATGCATAATTAGAGTCTGTCTTCGCCAAATCATAAAAATTGGCGTGGGCGCTTAGAGCAGCGCCGCAACGACAGCAGCGCCGACGAGCGCACCCGCCGCGGCCATCCCGCTGCGCAGCGAGCTGGCGGCGCCTTTGCCGGTCTGGCTGGGCGAGGAGCCGCTGCCGGTGCCAGTTTGGCTGCCGCTGATCACGTTCGAGGCCGTGCCCTGAGGGAGACAGTTAGTTGAGAGAAGTGAGGGCGAGGGGCGAGAGAAGAGTAAGAGGAAGCAGTTAGGAAGTGAAAGAAGGGACTGAGACAGTCCATGGCGTATGAGATGCACACCCTCATGCGTCCCCTCCCCGTCGTAAGCGATTCGAGTACGACCACCATAGCACACATGAGTGCGTTATCCCGCGCCGTGCCGTGCCGTCGTCTTCAATCTCGCACCGCTCGTCTCATCCATATGTGGCCGCTACCACCGGGCGGGATGCTGAGCGAGAGGAACTGTGTCTACACGCCATCTGTGGCTCTCCACCACCACCATATCATGCACGCATCTTCGAGCCCCGCACCGCTTGTGTCGCCTCATCCACACTAGCCGCCACCGCCGGACGGAATAGTGCGGCGTCTGGGTGTCTCTCTGCGCCCGCTGCCCCCGATCCCCATCCCCCGCTCCATCCACACCTCTTCCTCCTCCTCCTGAGTCGCCTAAGAGGCCTCATCCACCCCCATTCGATCCCATACACACCCGCTCGCACGCAACTCCTCCCATCACCGGCGCGATACCCCAAAGCTTCCGCTCGCCAGCCCATCTCGTTTGCAATCTATTCAGGCCTCCTCCCCGTCCTTCCACGCCGCCCCTCCCGCACAACACACACCCAAATCCAAACCACAGCACACAAAACGGCGAGAACTCTCCTCTCCACACTCATCCCCGTCTCATCCAAAAACGAAACAAGAAAAAAATAACTGAAAAAGCACACACCTTCGACACCGTCGCGCTCGCCTGGTCGGTGGGCGTGTTGGTCGCAGGCGGGTAGCCGGCGGAGAGAGCCTTGATCTCGAATGGGTCCGATACGGCGTAGACCTGCGAGTGCGGATGCGTCAGCATGTAAATGCGAAGAGAAGGAAAAGAGGACGAGAGAGGATAGGGTGGAGAGGGTACGGGAAGATGAAGGGAGCGGGAGGGCTGTACGAGAAGAGGGGAAAGGATAGATGGCCTCGGCCATCGCATGAACATTGGACATCCATCGCGGCATGAGACGAGCCGGGAGGGAGAAGGCGTGGACCCGCCACGCCGACGCCATGTACGATGTGCGCGGGATACCACCCGTCGCGATCCGCACCCATACCCCGCACAGAGCTGACCACGACACCCACACCGAAAAACCGCTCCCCGCAGTCGCACATCGATAGACGCAGGGAGCCGCACGGTATTCGCGCACCCGAGGACGACATCACATACGCGTACGCGCATGCGGGATTTTCTCCCGACCAGGATTAGTGCCGTACAACAGCACACGGTGGGCATCCACCCGTCGCACATGACAGCCCCCCCTTCGATCCTGGCACATCCAAACCCCCTCCTCCGTACTTTCGTCGATTGTGGGCCCCGATGACGCGACACACCCGACAGATACGTCGCCGTCCAATCTCCCCTTCTCCCCGTCGCGCAGTCTCCGCCGCTGAGGGCCGCGCATCCCCATGCAGCCATGGTACACTCGCAGACCCACACGCACGTCCGCGTCCCTCCATCTTGCCCCCGAGGGAAGAAAAAAAGAGAAATTCTAAGCAAGAGACAGCCAACACGCACATTCGTCGCATTCGTGATATCAGTCAGGACGATCGTGTAGCCCTTGCCGACGGGCATGGTGACGACCTCGCCCTGGATGAGCTGCGCGCAGTTAAAGTTCTGCTCGACGGGGACGCTAAGATGGGGGATGAGCGTCAGCAATTGTGGGTGAGAGCGAATTTGAAAAAGAAAAAGAAAAGTGAGAAGGCAAGTGTGTAGCTAAAGAGGAGATAGTAGGATAGACGGTGTGCGCGGAGACAAGGATGCGCAGGGCACGGAGTACGATAAGAAAGTCAAGGAAACGAGCATGCAGACGTACAGCGGGGTGATGGCGGTGAGGAGGGAGACGTCGCTGTTGTTGATCCTGCAAGTCCGCACTTAGTTTGCTGTTTGGATCAAGTAGGAATGCAGGAAAGACGCACCACATGGTGAACTGGGTGAAGGTGCTCTCGCTGCAGGACCAGATGATGTTGTTGGGCTGGCCGGTGACTGGTAAAGTATAATCGGGTCAGTACATTGGCGAGGCGAGTACAAACGAGGAAATGAGGTGAGTGAAGGGCGGGACATTCTTCGCACGGAATACAAGAGGCCCAGATGCATGCAGCGAAAGGCATTGCAAGACAAGTCTCGCGACGCAGTAGCGCCAGTTTTTGGCCAGTTTGCCCAAAAATCGACAAAAATCAGAGTCTCCTCTGATGTCATATAGACGTCCGCACAGCCGAGGACACAGTGGGAGCCATGACCGGTAGGACCACCCATTACAAAGAAAAAGCAGCACGCACTCCACCACAAGTTGTCTCCTCCGGGTACGAGGAGCTTGAGGCCGCCATTGGAGACGGCAGCGGAGGCAGCACCGGCGAGGGCGAGAGTAGAAAGGACGACGTTTGCGAGCATTTTTTCTTGAGTTTTGGAGGGGGAGGAGGGATTACTCGGGAAGGAAGAGAGGAGGAGGACCGAGGAGGAGGAAGGCAGGAGCCGGGAGATGCCGGTCAGTCATGTGCCGGTTCGGACTCTTGCTCCCGACAGTCCGCATGTTGGAAATTCGTTGCGAGCGTTTCATCCGCTGGAATGCTCAAGAACCATTTTTGCTTTCACTCTGGCACTCGAGATTGATCATACACAATACATACATCTCTTATAAAACACACAATTAACATTAGATACTCTACTAATTTTCATTCCCGCCTCCGGAGGTTCCGTGTCTCTGCCTCCGAGTCGAGCAGCCGACGCGACGGCCCAGGTTCGCCGCTCTCGGGGTGTCCATCCTGCGTGCCACTGCCGTACCCTGTTCCACTGCCGTACCCCGCTTCACCGCCATACTCCGCAAACCCCCGCCCTGCCCCGGCGCGAAACACAACCGGGCTATCACACGCATCGAGGTCCAGGTGCGTGAGGCCCAGGTTAGCACCATCGCGGCCCTCCTCGGACATTTGCACGATGTTGAGCATGAGTCGCGCCATCATCGTCACCGAGACGCTGTTCGCACGTCGCATCGTTAGTTTCAAGTTACGTATAAGCGGGTGAAATACATGGGGTTGACTGGCGGGGAAAGACAAGGAACATGCATAACTTACCAGCTTGCGAAAGTGGAGAGCGAGCCGCCGAGGGCCGGCTATAATTCAACCACAAATGTCAGTCACTGTAGGGGTCGCAGCCAGCCTGCTTACCCCGGCTATCTACAGTAGCATCGCAATGAGGACACAAAAAACGAAATGTGTTAAAAGAAGAAAAACGCACATAGAAAGTGATAATATTGGACAGGTTCGCCAGCGTCATCGCACTATGAAATCATCCATCAGCCAACTCCCAGCAGCGTGCCGGGGCGAACTCACGCGAAATACAATGCACCTGCCAAATGTCAGACGTCAGAAAATGAACTCATGAGCACGAAAGACACGCACCATCCCGCAGCACAAGCGTATGAATCGGCAGATGGCTCGCCAAATCCGACCCCGCGCGGCGCCAGGTCGAGTACGTTTTGCCCAGTGTGAGCCCGAAACAGAGCGAGTCGAACGCGAAGAGCGCCCACCATGCGCCGGCCAGGTCTACGTTTCGTCGTTAATCACGCTGCAAAGACACTAAGGGCGAGCGAGCTGACGTACGGTTGTTGCTGCGAAAGAAAATAGAATTTTGAGCCCGGGCTGAGAGGGTTCTGCAGATATGTACTCACCTGGACTGCGCCACGCTGGTATGACACCCCGGGAACCCGAGGATGGGTTCCGAGTGCTGGCCCTTCACCGACCACTGAAAATAAATTTCTGTTCTTAGCCGTATGACCGAAACAAAAATGGACGGATCCGACACGCACAAAAATGACCGCGAGAAGCGGAAGCGAGAGGACCACCACACCCGCGAGGAGGCGGAGGTTGCGTCCGTAGAGCGCGTGGACGCGCACCAGCATCACGACTGTCCGCAACAACACGCAAGAGGTCAGTTCGCAGAGCTACCGAGGAGCCATCTACCCAAGCAAACACTGACTGGAAACGAGGAGCTGCGTCCCAACGATCACGATCTGATGGCCTGTGTGATACGCAGGGCACCTGAAATCCAAAATTTAGACTTCAGTCCCGAACCGCAATGCGCATCAAACAAACCACTGGGGCAAACATCAGCAAGGCAGAAAAATTGATTGTGGGGATAGGGGACGTACATGGATAGGAATCGTATAGAACGTGAAAATCGTGATGGGGATGTTGGCTATAATCCCTGCATACCGCACCGCGAAGAACCAGTACGCGCTGGCCGACCGCGCGCGCGCCCACATGAATGTGATCTCAGCGCCTGCAAAAATATACAGGTCAAGCCAAACTGCGCGTGAGCGAGGCGACGAGACGGACCGAGCGTGATGAGCCAGTCCCAGTACATCAGCGCTAAAAAAGGGTAAGTGCCAAGGGCGAGCGGGAAGGGTGATGCGTACATATGCCGAAGATCTGAAGGTACCCATGGGTCAGACTGCAGCCAGAGTCAGTTCTACGGGCTGGAATGAAAGAAGACGTTCCTCACATGTCGGAGGCTAAGTGGGCGGGGTCATCGACCATGAACTTGTGTGGAGGTGAGGACCAGAAGGGAAGAGAGATGCTGGCGGCGCGCTGTCGCGGAGCACACCTGCAAATTGTCAGATGAGTGTTTCGGCTTGCGATGATCGCGAGTCTTGGCGACGGAATCTGGATCCACGCTGTCAGTGACAATCATCGGGATCGCCGCGGCCAAGGTTGAACCGCGACCAAACGTACCACGCATTGGTTGAAAAACGAAGATTTCCTTGTACCTTGCCTGAATCGACTTGGATATGTGGCGGAAGCTTACCGCGGTACCCCCGGAGCCACACAAGAAAGCTATATTGGCAAGTCAGCACTCAACAACAGGCTCAACTGTTCTGCACCGCGTTAAATTGTCGCCATCCCAAAGAATACTTGACTAGCACAGGTGGGAGGCGAGAAGACCGATGTTTGAATTTTACATGGCGTGGGACCCTTGTCAATGGAGACAATTGTTTGATTCTACCGATTTTCCTCGAACCAGAACATAATTCTTTTCAGCGATTCTTTGCCCGGCAAACGCAGGACTTGACTCTGAGCGACCTGGCCAATTTTTTCCGGGGATCCCTGAAATCATTGATTTATTCTACAATCAATACTGTTGAGAAGAGACCTCAAAGATGTGAACTGAAATTTAGTCTTGTATGAAGTATTGTTCTGTCGACTCGGATTGACGAAACATGAGCATACTAGAACCGAATTGCGCACAATAGCTTTCAAACAATTCTTCAGACTGAATTGCAGCACAAACTATCCTTTCGAGATGAAAGACACCCAAAACTCAGCCGCGCCCCGCAACGGGTACCGGCTTCCCAACTTTCTCATACAAAATATCCGAACGTATTGTCATTTTGACGCCCTCGAGGACCTGTCCAAAACTATGTGAGGGTTCTGATTAAACTCGTACGCAAGTCAGCAGCGCACCTCTTCGCCAGAGTGCAGGAGCTCGTCATGCTGGAACACCAGCGCACGACCCGGGAGCGCCTCTACGTCGGCGTACGGGCAGCCTTCCCTCGCGTAGGCGCCATCCGCACCCCAAAAACGCGGAGGGCTGGGTGAAAGCTCTCCTCTGAGCCGGACGCGTCTGATGGGAGATACAGTTGCAGAGTGTAGAATGTTTTTTGCCCGTTTTGTCTGCATAAACAATACCAACATTCATACATATACTCGGCACCAGGAAACGCACTTATCGAAATAACGTCCGTCTTCGTGAGCTTTGAAGAATCCACCCTTGGGGTACCGCAGGAACCTCAGACGCTCATTGAGGCGTACCATGCGCCACTTCTGTGTCGCGTCGCCAACACCGGGGACATACGCCTGCTCCTCGATCTCCTCAATCGCACTCAGGTGCGGGCGCAGTTCCGCGAAGATCTGCTCCGAGATCGGGAATGAGTCGTGTATAATGCGCTCGCCGTTGCGACGATCTGGCAGCGTCAACGCCCTGCCTGTGTTGCCGATGTTGATTTCTGCGAATATCCACGGTTGGACTTGGGCCTCACTCAGAAAGGAGGAGAGCGTAGAGCGAGAGTACAGGTCATCGACGATAATGGCGTAACAGTTGGCGTATTCGGGGAGCCCGGCCGCGGGAAAGTCGACCAGGCCGGCGGGGAGGGGACGAGGCTGCGGGACGAAGGTTTACCAGTTGTAGAATAGCGAATATTGCGGAAAAGAAACGAACAGCGCGATGTATAGGTCTATCCAACTTAGCAAGATGGGAAGCAAACATGGTTGGTGTCGATTTGATGTTGGTCGTGCTGCTTTTAAAGTCGCTATTTCCGAATATATGCTGTTGGAAGTTATGGCAGTGACTTGAGTCAAACACTCCGTGATTCAGTGTTGCATTTGTGAACGGAGCCGTATTACCTGCCTACCATGGCCGCCCTGTGTCAACCTCTACTGATCCGCGGTCTGCCGCAATGGCTTGTTAGGTGGATGGGTCGGCTGCTGTGCTGCCTCGGAACAAAACAAACCTGGGGGATCAGCTCCAGAAATCCAGTAATATTGGCGAAATAATGCAATCCGTCCGAAGCTGCTTAAAGAGGTGAGTCGGTTGATTTTTAGACGCACATAAAGCAGCGGTAGGATCCGACTCGAATGGCTTCTGCCTCCGAGGCAGAAGCCATTCGCCGATGGCGGCCTGTGATTCAGATCTCTGGCGGTGCAATGCGTCTGAATTGACGGTAGGTGGTCCGGTTAAGAGAAATCAGCGACGGTGGGGATCCGAGTCGGAACATTCGAACCCATCGCTGCCATGACTTGGGGGGGAAATGTTTGTCAAAAGTTGAACGGGTAGTAGCCACAATCGAATTGCCGCTACACACTCATAGCTTCCCGTCCTTCACCATCTGCCGCACAACGACGATGCTCCCCTCCACGCTCTTCCCCACCATCGCGTTGAGCTCTTTCGCACTAGGCTTCGGTTTGTCCGCAGGTACTCCGGGAACTGGAAAGACTTGAACTATGATACTCAGCAGTGTCGCGATACAAACACGTACTTCCGTTCGCAAAGCCGTAGGTGAGGAGCAGCTGATCGTCCGGGCCGTAGGAGACGACATTCGTGACGCGGATACCTAGTACGTGCAATTCAGTATCGTCTCTGAGCTCCTCTTCAAAAAAATGCGGGTGGATAATGTACCTGTGTTCATCTCGAAATACACCTGGAACCTATTCAGCCGCGACATCAATGCTTTGAAGAACTTGAGAACTGACGATGGTTGAAGGATGGGACTCGATCTCCTCCGTTACGATATTCGGCGAGCTTCCAAAAGTTACTTCCCGCACAAGCTGAGGAACCAACTTGGTTCTGAATCAACTGATTTTGAACCTCGCAAATAAAATCTAACCTTATTTCCCTCGTCAAGCGTGACTTTGCAGGACGAGATCATAGGGACAAAAGCCTGCAAATGAAGAATCAGGACCCAGGCTGATGCAACCGGAAATGCGAGTCGTGTAACGTACAGATGGATTCCGCGCCTTGTATTCAAGCGTCTTCCAAAGCTGCTCCTCAGTGATGACTGGCTCAACGCCAGGGGGGTTGACAGGACGCGTCACTGCGAAGGAATAGGACATTATTGCGCTGGACTGGGCAAAAAGAGAAAATGTGTGGAATGCCCATGATAGAGGCAGGCAAACCGCTTATAAAGTACCATTTGTCCATTTGTCAACATGGTACATAGGTCAGCACTAGGTCAGCAAACTTACGGGTAAATACTAAGCGGTTTACTAGCCGCGGGGGGAATTCGCCCGTTTAGCCGTTGGCGGGAGCGGGATTCGAGAGTTTGAGGACCTGGTTTGTTGTGCGAGTTAACGTTGAATTGAAAGTCACGGACATTGAACCTGTATTAAGCAGGTAGTTGCCGCTCGAGAGGATCAAGCAAGGATCAAATGAGAACCTTCCCGACGGACCCGACCCCACTCCAACTCCAAACGTAATCATTTAGCCGATATGGCAGCTTCGGCGCACGTCAGGGCGGCGGTTTATTTGAATCTCAGTCTGAACATAAAGAACACCGGCCCGATGTTGAGGTAAAACGCGAACTTTGCAAAGCCAGCGAAGAGGCACAGCCCGGTGTTGTACTGGAGGAAAGTACCTGGACTGCATTGAAACGCAAAGCAGTTTTCCAAGACGAAGTTTGTCAATTTTTTGTCTAATTTTCTATTTTTTCTTCTCACTACTGAGATCATCGTTGCCTTCGGACGTCACTGAGGTCCTCAAGTTGAATATCTGGATATCGCGAGGGAGAAAGTCAATCTGTGAGACCGCAGATAACGAATGAATGTACAAACCCTCATGATCGCCGAATCGCCCGTCGTCGTCAAGCCTCGATTCAGCGAATCGGGTGCTCGGGTAGTATGGGTCCACGACGGTACTTATCGGAGGGTTGTAGAGCGTCGTGCTTTCGCCTGTGCGCATGAGGCTCCCGTCCCGGAGGGAATGCGTTCGAAGGTTTAACATGAGTCGAGACACCATGACCGAGGAGATCCTGTCCATCGTAATTTGGATCAATACTTACATCCGCCGCAAAAACGGAGGGAGGAACAGGACCACGTACACGTTCGTAAATGTCGTCGCAACGCCTCGGGTATATGGCTAAGGGATCCAGAGGTGAGAATAATCCTGCGTGTCGGATGTAAACTTACCCCGGCATACTATGCGAGGCACGTTATTATAATGCATGCTGGTAAAAGTATGGGATGGGACGCACGAAGAAACTCAAAATGTTCCCGCCATTGGAAGCTACAATCACACTGCGGGAGTCAGCGCACCTCTCGAGCATCGTGCATGTAACCTACAAGAAAAATATCGATCCTAAAGAATATGTTAGCCCAGATGTACGGTGTTTGAAATGGGTTCACGCACCGTCCCGTATTAGAATTGTGAATAGGCCGCCGCGACCTCGTTCTTCCCTGGAGTGCGCCAAGGCTTTCCAAGCTGTGAGGGAAAAGATGGCTATATCGAACACGAGCATTCCTATCCAACCAAAACCAAGGCCTGCGCCCCTTCGTCAACGGAGAAAATGGATGGTAAAGAAAATACATACGGCGACTCCTACACGGGTTGTTCAGCAAATAATCGGCCACAAGGAAACCGACATACTCAATTTTATCCAAGCCACTGGCGCAGCCGACATCAACATACACACTACTAAAGTCCACCGAACTGCTCTTTGCGCTGGTCAAGATATACTATGCTGAAAGTCAGGAAAGCACGCAGTGCTTAACGCGGAATAACGTACAGCCCCGACGGCAACGGCGGCCACCGCGATACCCGTCGTGAGGATCAAAACCCTCCGACTTCGTTCGTACAGCGCGTACGTTCTCATGATGAGCAGGCCTGGGTCCATCTTTAAGATATAGGCTGACAGGAACAGACTCAAGACTCACCAGCAACAAATATCTGCGCAAGAATGGAAAAGTATTGGTGATAGGTTTGTACTTTGCGACAGGCCTTCACGTCGTGAGTGGCAGGCCGGGTGATACAATCCAATGAAATACGCACCTGTACTTTGTGCGGATCGAAATTGCGTGTTGTCCACAAATTCCCCATAATTATTGGGACAGAATTGCCGACCATCGACCCGTAGCGGTTTATGCTTCAAAAAAGAAATTAGGATTCCCATCAAATTTCGACGACACCGCCCTACTAGAACAGCACCGAGGGCCAAGTTGTCCGGGTGCCCCAGTATCCACGGATCTCGTCACGGACAGTCAAACCATAGTCGTAAAGGAGGATCGTAAGAGAGATGATAGCGAAGTAGACGTTGACGTTTCTGCAGTTTCCGTCAATTTTAAAATTTACTTGTCGACTCCTTGTTTCCTAGGCACCCACATCTCAGTTTGGAGCTGGGCGGCGCTGATGATGGCGCTCGAGTCCGCCATGTACTAGTCTTGGGGCTTTTGGGCTACCGGGTTAGCAGGACCATGAGGGAAGGAGGGAGGGAGGGAGGATGGCCGCCGGGAGATCTGCGATGTCCGCATCATATGCGATTTGCTGTGATTTGCAAATTTAGCCACCCACCCACATGTGCTGTTTGTCTTGGCCATCAGTTCCGTCTAGCACCGGGGAGCGCAAAGCGTGCTAGTCGGACATCTAACGCGCCAGAGCGCCAGAGCAAAAAAATTGGAGCACAACATTACCGTTCCGCGCAACCGTAACCAATCGGAAGCAGCTGGGTCAGCTCCGAACAGCAAGCACGGCTTTGTCCGAATCTCCATTGCGGAAATGTCGTTTGCAAAGCTGAAGGCAACTCGTCAAGTCAAACAATCGTATGTGACCTCAAATACTCTTCCAACCAGTCCAGAGTCCTCAGCGGTGCCCTCCGAGGCGGTCCACCAGCATGCAGAACAGACGGAGAACATTTACAAGTCCATCCCTGAATATCTGGAAATCCGAACGTCGCCGACGTCTGGGAGAGGCTTGTGGACCACAAAGCCTTGCAATCCAGGTTGGTTTGTCTCTTTTCAAAGGGAAACCACCGATTTATGGCTGCCTTGTAGGTCAAGTCATTCTGGCGGTGAAACCGCATGCTGCCGCGCTTTCGAATGAGCGGCTGGATCTCCATTGCTCGCAGTGCTTTGGAGAGGGAAACCATGCCAGTTTGAAACGATGCACCAAATGTCAAGCGGTTTATTATTGTGATTCTGTACGCGGTTTCAAATTTTTTGGAATCCTTGCTTACACTCTGAAAGACGTGCCAAAACGCCGACTGGCCTCTGCATAAAAATGAATGTGTCGCATTGCAGCGCATATTAGCGTCTGGTGAGACGTCGATTCCCAGTGAAGCGATACGATGTCTGGGCCGAATTATGTGGAAGAGGCAGAAACAGGGCCCTCTGAGTGCTTGGGTATGTTTTCTCCACTAAAAATGGTCCCGAGCTTACGATTCCAGTAGACGCGCGAGATAGATCTGCTCCAGTCGCGTTAGTCATCGGGCCTTGCCGTATGATTTCTACCTTTTCAGCTCAACCAGTTTACAGATACGAAAGACATCGAGCCCGCGGCGTACGAGCTGCACGCCCATCTGGCTATATCCCTTGTGCGCTACCTCGGACTCTCTTCTCCCTCCGAGATTGCATCCTTCGGGATGGCCTCGGGCGCAGACCTCGCAAACTTCGTTTCTCGCGTGCGCATTTGTTTCTCCTTGCTTCCTGCAAAGATTGCCTATTCACCCCGTCCGCAGTTCGTTACAAACACCTTCACGATAACGGACCCCTCCCTGACGCCCCTCGGCGTCTCCGTCTCGCCCCCCGTAGCGCTCATAAACCATTCCTGCGACCCCAACGCCGTCGTGGTGTTTCCACGGTCCCGGCCAAATACACAGGAGCCCCTCATGCAGGTCATCGCGCTTCGGGACATTGTTGCAGGTGAAGAGGTTGGTGGGCTCAACTCGTACAAAGAAAACGAAAAGCTAATGCTATGGCAGATCTTAACGGCGTACATCGACACGACGCTCCCCAAAGCGCTACGCCAAGCATCTCTCCGCGAGACGTACCTCTTCTCGTGTGCATGCGCCCTCTGCACCTCCGCAGCACCTGTCGACCCCCGCGAGTCCGTGTGGTGTCCCAAAGCATGCGGCGGGATGTGTCCCACACCCACCGAAGGCAAGCCTTGTCCCCCTCCTGTCTTTTCTCTTGCTGATCATGGATTTCTTTCTTCTTCTTCTTCTCTTCTTATTGTAGAGAACTCCCTCTCGCAATGCACCAAATGCCGCGCGGTCCTCCAAAAAACCGACGAAGTCCTCGACGCCGTGCGCATCGGCCAGCAGGCGCTCGACAAAGCCACCTTGCTCCAATTCTCTGACCCCGCAAAATCCAAGCAGCTCTCCTCGAAGCTCGTCCCCATCCTCGCCTCCGCGGGGGCCACCCCGTCATCACACCCCCTCCTCGCGCTCACACGCCTCCACACCGCGCTCCTCATCGCCGATCTGCACCATCCGCAATCCCAATCCCAATCAGACGCGCCTACCACGCCCACGCCGACACCGACGGAAGCACAGGCAGCGCTCGACGAGGCGATCGTCGCCGCCACGAAAGCTGTCGCAGGACTCGAAGGCGTCTTGCGCTACGGGCACCCCGTGCGGGGCATCGCGCGCGCGGAGCTCGGCAAGCTCCTCGCCGTCGATGAGCCCGCGCCGCGTGCGCCGGGGACAGCCGCGGAGGAGGCGCTGCGCTACCCGCCGAGTGGCGTGAAGCGGCTACGGCTGGCGCTCGAGACGCTCGTGCAAGCGCGGGGGGAGCTCGGCGTGGGCTTCGGCCCTCCGAACGAGGGCGGGGTGGTGGGAAGGAGTGTGCGGGATGACATTGTGCGCCTCGAGCGCGAACTGGCGGTGTGGAAGAAGGGCTTGGGGGAGGCGTTGAGGGACGCCAAGGAAGCGAAGACGGGTCTTTCGTGAACAAAAAATCCAGCAGTGCTTGTATCATATACAGTACAAATGTAGTGCAGTAAGAACGAAGAGACCTAGCCGTAGAATAAATTACGCGATGAATGTACACTTTTGAATTGTAAGTTAGCTGGGTGTATGCAAGAACGAGAGTCAGTCAGTCGGTCTCCGCCTCGGCTTCGTACCCTCCACTTTCTATATTGTCGTGAAGTTCATTATGCTGCTCGAGCCACACCGCCCCCGGGCCCTCCTCGTCGTCCGGACTCGTGTTCCCGCTGTGCGTTAGCCAGGCCTCGAGTCTCCGCCCCAGCTCGCCACCGCGCCCACCGCAGATATCACCCGTGGTATCGAGCATCTGCTCCTTCTCCCGCTCGAGATTCTTGGCGAACAGCTTCCCCCCCGCCGGCTTGCCCGTCGTCGTCCCGCCCTTAGCCTTCGCTTTTGGCACCACCGCCCTGCCCTTGACACCCACACCTCCCCCAGCCTCGGGATCGCTATCCTGGCGCCGGCTCAGGCTCTTCCCAATCGCCAACCCCAACCCCATCCCTCGGCCCTCCCCATTATCCTCATCCTCAAACCCATTCACACCCCCATTCCCATTCCGAGCTCCATCTCCGCACACGTCCACACAAAGCCTCATCTCCCCCTCGTGGTCCGAGTCCGCGTCCCCGTCGTCCTCGTGGTCCGGGTGGAACCACTCCTCCTCGATGTCCTCCGGCCCGAGTATGCTCTCCACAAGCCCCTCCTCCCACCCGTCCCATTCGACGACGCGGTGCGCCATGCGTAGACGCATCCCCGTGCGCTCGTGGTGCAGCCACTCGCGCGCAAGCCGCGCCACGGTCTTCGCGTCGGCGTCGGTGGCATCGGGGGCGGGGACGGTGGGCTTGGAATTGGATTCCGGCTTTACGCCGTTTCCGCTTGGCTTGGAGTCACTAGTTCTGCGCGGGGAGTTGTTTCCATTTGGCCTGGAGTCGCTGGGCCTCCGACTCCCAATATTCCCGGCGACGGCCGTCGGGTCGGCGAGCCGCGAGACCGCTTCCCGAAAGAGCTTTGCGGTGAACGGTGACGACTGAAGGAAGGCGGGTAGATGGGCTGCGGCCCACAGCGGGCGCGTCGTTGTGGATTCCCAGTCGATTACGCAAGTCTGCCCGGATCGTAAGTAGAGGCTTTCACTTGAAAAAGAAGACTCACGATAACCGTCGGATCCGCTGGGTCCACGAACACATTCTCCAAGCTCAAATCATGCGCATCGAGCGCAAACTCCTCCTCAGCTCCATCGCCATCTTTGTGATTGCCATCTTTGTGCTTAGCACCCCCGCCCACTCCCGCCCTCTCCCCCTCCGCACGCCACTCGTCGCTCAACCGCTCCACCACGCGCATCCACCTCGCCAACTCCCTCCTCACGCTCTCCTCCCTCTTCTGCGTATGCGCCACCAAAAACGCGCCTCTTTGCCCGCGCCGATAATCGCGATACATCACGTCCCCCGGGCCCTCCCACTCGTCCTCGCTCTCCTCTAGCCCCCACTCGTCGCTGTCGTCGCTCTCGTCGCCCTCGACGCCGACGACGCGGTGGTGCCGGCTGCTCAGGATCTCCGCGGGGTCGAGGTGCAGCCGGTGCCCCGCCGCGGAGCCCGCGTTCTCGCGCTGCACGGCGAGCACCTCGCGCTCGACGCAGCCGGCGAAGTACGCGGGCGTGGCGGGGAAGGGCCCGCGCGGGACGTACTCCGGCGAGGCGGCGGAGGGCGCGGAGGGGAGGTCGCCGCGGAAGGAGCCGAAGAACGGCCAGGAGATGATGGACCCGACGTGGTACTCGGACTTCGAAGGAGAGGCTGAGGCAGCGGATGCGGACAAGGGCGGGGCGCGGGGTGTCAACGCGGGCGTGAAGGGGAAGGCGCCGTACGTCTCTTGTTTCTGGCTCGCGCGGGGCGTGTCGACCAGAGACGAGAACGCGGTTGAGAGCGACGACATGGTGAGGGTGCTCGCGCGCGTGAGGGTCGGGGTCGGCGCATTCGAGTGAGAGGGCGGCGAAGGCGCGGTGGGATCTGGGCCCAGATACAGGGACCCAATTTGCGCGAAGCGGTGCCCGAAGAGCGGGACGACAAGCCTAGCGAGGCTGTCGAGGAGCCGAACCAGCTGCGCGTAGCTGAGCGAGTGGTACACCTGCGAGAGCGGGGTGCCCGGTGCCTGTGAGGAAAGTCGCGTTAGTATGAGATATAGTTGCTTGCAAAACAGTGGAAAGTATGCAAAAATGGTCCACACATGAAGGATGTGTGGGTGCAGGGTTCATCTCTAACGCCGTCAACGTGGATGGACACAAAGGGCGTGCGCAGGGCCAGCACGCACCCATCGAGGACGGCGGTCTTTCTTCGCGGCGTGAACTCTATCCTGCAAAGGGTCCCAACGGAATATGCGCGGTAAACCGCCTCCGCACTAGGGCACGTTGCCCCGCGCCGCCCAGGCGAGGCTCGTTTGTAGCCCGCGCCACACGCGCAGCGCCGCAGCCAATCGATTCGCCATCCAAACACGCCCAATCCAGTCCGAGACGCGACGCAAACCGTGTCACTCCACAAAACTCACCTTGCTCATCAATATCCACTCCCCGCCCAGCCGATTATATGGGTTCGCGTCGTAGCAAATCACCTCCGGCACCGGCACGCGCGTGTTCTCGCGCAGGTAGCGCAGCGTTGCGACCTCGCTCTCGGTCTTGAGGCGTGGCATGAAGCGGCGCGCGACGCGTGCGACGACTTGGTGGGATGAGGTGAGGGTGATTAGGTAGGCCTGCGAATAGAATCGGTGTTAGCGGATAATGCAAGAGAGGCGGAAATAGAGGGAGGCGGGGATGTAGGGTGGAATGGAAGGAATAGAGGCGTAAACAAACGCACCTTATGAAACGTTCCCGCGCTCATAAACACGATCCGCGCGACGGGCGTCTTCATGTGCTCGAGCACCACGTCCTTCAGGACGCGCCGGTCGACCTCAAAGGGCGTCGCGCCGTGCAGGGCCGCGTCGGCCTGCCGCTCGCGCGCACGGTCCGCGTGCTCGATGTCCCAGTCCCATTCTAGTGGTTCAGGGGGTGGGCTTTGGTTTGGGGTGGAGGGATGGGGCATTGGATTGTGGTGACCAGCACTTCCGTTCGGTTTATTAGCAGTACCGTTCATCTTCGCGGGCTTGGCATCGACGGCCATAGATTTAGAAGACAAGACAGCCGGCGTGGTTTGGTGACCCGCGGGACAGCTGTAATGTATACTGTGTGTCAGACCAAGGCTTGGCTGCTCCAGTGGATACGGACACCGAACGCTTTGATAGAGCCTGAAGGCCTGAAGTTCCGTATGTGGCGTGTTTACGCAGCCTACAATTGAGAGTGTCGAATCAGCGCCAAGCGCAGGCTCGGGGCAACCGGTGGAGCACTTGTCGGCGTCCAGAGACTGCGACGAATACTATCAGACCTGCCCGACTCCAGTCACGACAGTTGACGCACCTCTGCTTGTAGCTGTGATACAAGTTCCGTCTGCGGTGTAGACACCGGATCAGCCTCAATGGCGAGTTCAGAGCTGTACTGGCACGTACTTATCGGCGTCCAGAGGTCGGGGTAACTGGCCAAGGAGCTGCTTCGTAAAGCAGGATCAAATTAACGCGCGTAGTTCCCCAGTCTCCATACGGTCTCTTACCCGTTTGATTGTCTTCTTCCACGTCCCTACCAAGACTAGAATGCGCCCCCAAGCAATTTGGATGCCAACAAGAGTCGTAGAGCGCTTATCGACCGGCTTTGATCTCAGGAGCTCCTAGAAAGCTACACCTTGATAGCCTCGTTGATATCGAGCAATTTCTTGCGACTAAGAGGCAGTATTTCGGCGAGACAAGGTGAGAAGGTGCGAGCACGATGAGGCACGGAGGTAAGCGGTCAGATTAAGATTAGCTTGTACGCTGCATTGAAATAGGATGCCTATGTAATTTTGATCGGCCGAGTTTTCTCGACGCGTCCCTCTTCCCGCCAAGTCGTTCGCCCTTCTAACACCGCTCCTCCACGCCTCTCCTGCAAAATATTTGGGGACAGAGTATCGTATCTGCGGCGAACAAACGGAATCCACGGATAGCTCGCAAGAGCCGGGGATAAACAATCAGGACCCGCATTCAGTAACACATGCACGTTTGCATATACATCCTGCGGCATCTACCCGTGCCGCTCGCGTCATCCGTACATCACTCGCGAATCACCGTTCGAACGCCGCGTTTAATTATAGTTTCGACGCCCTGCCTTCATTCGAACCTTCATGGCAAGACTCGATAGAACTGCTTGGCAACTTGGCGGAGCTCGAAGATCTACTCAAGCCCGTTAAGTTTAGCGGTTATTATGCCTGAGCCAATTCAGCCGGAACCTTCCGGCGTTGAAATTGAATAGTCATCAATCTTACGGTCAAGTGGTTCCCTAAACCTTCGGACTTGAGCTGCTCGGCGAAGCAGGAAGATCTATGTATGCACTCCCAAGGTACAGTGCGCGTTTCAGGGGCTTATTGACAGCAAGTAAGTACCTGGGCCCAGCGCTCAAGTCTTGGATGTCATATATGTGAGTTTTTTTTTTTCCTTTCTCGAATTCCTCATGAAATTTGATTCCACTCGTCATCTATATTCAATGGGAGATATATCAAGACCTGTGGCAGATGGTCTGCACCCAGACTTTATAAAGCACCACCAAAAATACTGAGTGGGTACCTGTTCAATTCAGGCTTGGGTCTTTCGATGTGGCCACTGACAGCATGGCTTTTTTCCTGCCTGTATTCAAATTCCGCCCGACTCATCGACATCGAATTCTAGGTGTACTGTAACAAGACCTTTGTCAAAGGTTGTGTACTCAATAAATTTGGTTATATATCAACGAGGTACGAGTAAGAGCGATATATAGCGTCTGTGAAGAGACTGAAATCTGGTGAACTCGAACAAGTAGGCACCCATTGGATTCGGGCTCAGGTCTCGATCTATCTTTAAATTTATCGGCGCTCTTTTTGCTCTCTAAATTTCAATTGCACTCATTCACAGTCTAGCTTGGGGGGACCCGAAGGAGAGGAACATTGCGTGGCAGCTCTGGGAAAGGAGGGACTGGCCACTGATTGTTCCCAGAATGATAGAAATCGGTTCGACATATTTCCCACCGGGCTAGCTTCAAAGCTTCCTCCTGACAGTGTGTGCCGTATAGTCCGGGAACAAGTATTAATTGAAAACCAAGCAGGGAAACCCGATTCATTCCGGCAGAACGGCAAAGAGATAGAAGTATTCTAGCGAACATTGGATGTCAGTACTCCCGTGGACAATTCAGAAGTCCAAACCGCGAAACCCTACACATAATAATATTGAAGTCTGGCGTCAAAGATTTCCGCTCTTGCTTCTCAACAAATAACCTGGATCAATCTTGCCCGCCATCACAATCTGGATAAACGCAGAGATCTGCACTAACTGCGAACTTCACATGCCATCAATTGACATCATGTGCAGATTGAACTATCCTTCAGCCCAATAGAGACAAGCAGGCCGAGCGATGGCCGGTGTTTTGGGGTAAGTAAGTTCGAACACATTTATTGAGCGTCTTTTCAGATCATAATGGTCCCTTTGTTTCTCGGAGGGACATACTTATCGTGTAGAACGTCATTGTTATGCAAAAGATGTGAATAATCGGATTTCGGGGGTTCGACAGTGGTGGGTCATGAATTCGAGGTCCTAAACCCTCATATCCCCCGCTTACGACGGTATAAGTTATAAGATATCTAAAATACGGTCAGGCATTTTATATGTATTTACTGTTATTCGGGTGATGCCCGAGATGCCCGATACTGGCATTGAGTCAAACAAATAATCGAACAACATCGGCGATTGCCCATAAAAAAACATTCCGCTCAGCCTGAGCGAGTTTTCAACTAATCATAGTGCCCCCTACTGATTTTTCCTCGAATTCGGAGTCGCAAAAGCGATAATAAGCTGCATCTGTACCGTTCACTGAATAAACTCAAGGGTTACCTTGCCCAACACAAATTTCAGCATCTGACCACGAACATCCCATCGCATTGAGGTCTCCAAGTGCCCACGTAACAATTTGTACGGAATGGTCCAAACCGATAGCCTAAGATTCAGCAGAGTTGGTGAGAATAAGTCCTAACTCCCAACGAAAGAATACGAGAATTAAAGGAGCCCTTATTTAGCGATATTGAGGATGCTTTACCCAAAAAACTTAAGTCGGCCTCAGAAAGTCGCTCCGAGCACCGAAGGGACTCGAAAAATGCTAGTTGAACACCCGAAAGTACCTGATTTCCCTCATTTGAAGTGTTTATGTTCCAGCCATGGTCACTCAATATGGCCGACACTTCAAAATGGTTAATTCCACCTCGCTGATGCTGTATTACAGGCACTGGCTTTTCTTTCTTTACCTTCCTTTCTTATTGCTAACTCTCCTCAATTTCGCCAGCCGCGTCAGTTGACAACACTTATTCATCCATAACATCCCCCCAGTCAAGAGGGTCTGTTGGCCGCCGTGCACCACTCATTCGACACCAATTCGCAGTATGCTAGTGCTCGGCAAGGGCTCGAATCCCTTAGAATCCATGCGCACGAGAAGATGGAACCACACCCAACTTTTTTCTAACCCTCGTGCTTCTGAGTTCAAATCACCTCGACGTTGCTGTTATCCGCTATGTATATTCCCCGCAGACCACGAACCATATTGCGTGTGGTCGGAATGTGGGATTCTCGTTCGATTAAGTATGCGGAAACTACCTGCGCAAAACCAGGACGGAAAAGGGTCTGTTGGCCACCGTGCACCATTCATTCTACCTACTCGGAAATCCCAGTGCTCAGCGAGGGTTCGAGTCTCTCGAGACCCATGGGGAAATGCCGATGCGTCATTGATTTTCTTTTTTATTTCTGTGGGGCTGATTCTGAGGGATCACCTTACCTCTGGCTAAACTAACTGTTAACTAGGTTTGTATTCTAATTAGGAGGCAAGCTGACCTGGGAATGCTTTGACACACAGCCGAATCACACTGAAACTCTACTCCCTCCTGCTGGCGCTTTACTGCAAATCGACCTAGTCGTGTTTATTTAATGTGGGATATATAGTACCTGGAAATTACAGAGACGCATACAGTACATCGAGAATCAGGCCATGGTCGTATAATATAAGCTATGAATCAAGATCAACAGAACTACTCCGCCTTCGGTTCGTATGCCGGTGGCGGGACATCCGGGCCAGTGTTAGCCCCAGTATCTGAGCGCTTCAGCGAGAGCATGCCTATACCCCAAGTCCTCGGTCTCGAGGCATATACCGAATCATTGTATCCCGCGCGCACCACGGTCCAGCAAGGGAGGACGAGGAGGAAATAGGCGAATAAGCTGAGGGCCACGAATAGGGGAAGGATTCCAAAGATGGCCGTGATAGCCCATTTCCACGCGGTGAACGAGACGTCGAACAGGACCTGCCGTATCGGGATGAGAAGTGTGCATGTAAATTTAAGGGCTGAAAAAACCAACCTGAGACTCGTCCTTGGGGTTATAATTGCAAAACGAGGTGCTGTTAGCAAGATGGCGATTCAAAAAGCTGTCTGCGTTGTTGACGTCTTTCGAGAAATCTTGGACATAGGAGACGCTGTGCGATTCGCCGTCCCGAGACGAGTAGAGGAGTTGGAGGTCGACCCTGTAGCAGATTGGGCAAGAAAGAGTGCAGTACAGATCGGAGGTTGAGGAACAGCAGTAGCAGTTGCACCTTGATGATTGATTAGATGAGCAATGTTCGCATTGGAGAGGTGAACGCTTACGTGTAGGAGGTGCAAGATTGAGTGCACGTAGGAGGATTTCCCGAGCAGCTATCGAAATCCTCAGTATCTCAAGTCTTATTCAACTGTTTCGTCTACCTGGAGGTGCAAGACTGACACGTCTGACAGCACGTCTGGCAGCAGTAATAACTACGAAGCAGATGTTAGTCGTATATCAAGATGGAAACAGTAGAAGCACAAACCCTCCATCACAGACGCTACCTGACTGTGAGGGACAGGAAGAAGAATTCGAAGCACATGCGCTCCGAGCCTCTCGGGCTATTATATCCACTGTCAATAGACGAGATGACGGAGCTACACTGTGGCGAGCCTCCGGGGGCACTTTGGCACGATCCCGTCGAGCAAGATGTCTCGCAGCAGTATCGTGTGGCGATCTCTGCGCTGAGAACCCTGCACCGAGCGAGAGGCCAGCCATGCCTTACGATTTCTGTGGTAAACTTCAGTTAGCTTCAATCGCTCCAGGATGAACTGTGGAGGTTACCGGGGTAATTCAAGCCGAAAAACAGGCCAAAGAAAAGGGCGAGCGACACGGCGAGGAGCAGTCCGAAGCATTTGTACATTGGACGCATCATGATGGAGGTGCTTGAGAGAGGATGGCCAGACTTGAGTTCCAGCCCCTAAGTTTCCAATGCGTGACACCGTGACCATACAGCTTTTAGCCATCGCCATTGACTGCCTTGGCCCTTGTAGATTCGTCAAGCTCCGACCCGTAGGCCATCGAGTCCGTGACCTTCTCCCGTTGGGCCGTCTATCACTCAATATGGCCGACACTCCAAAATGGTTAATATCCACCTCGCTAATGCTGTATTCCAGGCAATGTCTTCAATAACGGGCTTTCTTGCAAGGTTCACAACGCGATGAAGGCCATCAACCATCACTTGATATAGCTTTGCATACCGGTCCGCGTCACCCGATGTGACCGGACTGACACCACAGCTTTACTTCTCTTCAACGTCATCCGGATGCACCATTGCCTACGGATCCCGGAAATCGTGGGCCTCTGGTGTTCTCATCTGGAGGAATCTTCGACAATTGGCCAAGCCTACTCAACGATCGTAGGAAAATCGTGGAAACGACCCGCCTTGAACGACCTCGCTGCCGTAGCAAGGACATGTAGGGCTTTTCACGGCCCTGCTCTCGATGCTCTGTGGAGATCCTCGGCGCTCGTGAACGTTCTCCGCTGCATGCCCTCCGATTTATATCATTGCGAAGAATCCGGCCCAAGTTGGAACGTAAAATGCGACATGGTAAGTCCTCCGGTCTAGAACCTTCTCCGAGTCGGTGGTTCATGGAAAAGCAGAAGCTTCTTCGACCTATTGAAGTCGAGGACTGGGAAAGAGTGCTCATATACGCACCCCGTGTCCATCATCTCTTCTCCAACTCTAACGACTGCGACTTGTCGAAGGTTTTGCCGGCCATCAGTGCCTGTCTCCCCCCTCGCCTTTTCCCCAGTCTTCAGCGTGTTCATTGGGGACATTCTGGCAATGACTTCCGCTACATCCATCTTTTCCTTGGTCCCGGAATCAGGGAACTATCTTTCACCTCCTGCGCCCCTGCAATTTCCTTCCTCACCACCGCTGCCCAAAAATATTCTGCACTGAAGACCGTTGCGATCCGATCCGATCCCAGTCTACTATCGGTCGCCGTAACCAAAGCCGTCTCTGTATTCCTGCGCAGCCTGACGTGTGTCGAGACTCTATCCGTCGATAGCATAGATGAAGCGGGACTGAAGCATATCTGCGGGTTGCCAACACTCGCAGTCTTGCGTTTGGGCACGCTTCTGCCGCTTTCGACATTCAATGCTGGCCCTAACATCCGAGCTTTAGCCGTTCTGCGGAAGTTGTATCTTGCCTGGGCGGAGATAGGTGTCGCCACTCGCTTTCTCGGGTGGTGCAAAGAAATGCCGCTAATATCCCTCGACCTCGAATTTACAGCCTTTTCGACGGGGCAAGAAATGCACAACCTCTTCGATGTTCTTTCCGCAAGTGTTTTGCACTCATCTCTAACGAAAATCAGCGTGATCGACGAGTACGAGGATAGGAATTCTGCGCACTTCCCAAATCAACTTGTGTATAGCCATTCCATCCGACCCTTGTTCAGTTTCACCAACCTCACGTCGGTACTCATCCTAACCGCCGTCGGTATTGATCTTGACAACACCACTGTATCCACTTTGGCACACGCATGGCCGCGGCTCGAACGTCTGGAACTATCCGCTTACTACCAATATTCTCCCGCTGCACGACCTCGTGCTACGCTCGAGTGTCTCTATTCTTTTGCCGCATGGTGTCCCCGCCTCACAAAGCTCTCCATTACACTCGATGGCATGGCCATACCATTCCTGGAGTCCGGTTCCAGCCGAGTTCTCCACTCGGCCTTGGTGTATCTGCATGTTGGGCATTCTCCGATCTCGACACCGCTCTCCGTCGCCCGCTTCCTCTCCGGGATTTTCACGGTCCTGAGAGAGATTAGGTCGAGTGCAGAAGACAACGATAGTGATATTGAAGATGAACTTACGGAGCTTCACCATAACCTTTGGAAAGAGGTGGAATCACTGCTTCCGGAACTGTTGGCAATCCGCGAGGAGGAGAGGATTTGGGTGCAAAATAATTCGAGTTTGTGATTCCAGCATTCTCGGAGGTTTCTGGTTGAAACGAAAAAAAAATGTAATAGTTGGTAGCAGGCGCGGGATGTGTTTAGTTTAACAAGACATGCCTTCGTGCTCCGGCGTAAGTGCAGGCTGCCGCAGTTGAAAGACCATCAACCGTAAATTTTGAATCATATCTCTGATCATTGGTTGGTATTGATATGGGGAAGCGCTTTCAAAATTTAATGTATTCATTGAAGGATCGACATACAAATATCTGTAACATAAATCAAGTCCCAGTCCAATGTGCGACCCACCCTTTTTCACCCAACATTGGATTGCGAGTGAATGCAGAATGATTGGGAGAGAGATAGGGCACCATCTATAAAAAAAAACGGAGGTGAGGGAACCATATGTTGGGAATTCCCAATAGACTGAACTTTGGACGTACCATTATCATCAAACCGCTTAACTGGCCTTGAGCGCGAGCATTTTGGTAATTAATTTGATACTTACCTCGTGGGGCTGTCGAAGAATTCAATGAAAATTGCAGCGTACAGGCATGCCGTGCTACGGGTGCGTGGACGGAGCGACTCGAGACTACAAAGAATACGTCAACGTCCATCTAGGATAGCAAAACATGTCAGGTACCGCCACAGATCGTTCCGACTGGATGGCATTTGGATGGCATGGATCGCAGTTGTCAGGCAGACACATCAAGCGAGCTTTTATAGGAACCAAGAGTTGACTGCTGGAGTCTAGTCGACATGGTATAGCCTGGAAAGACGTTTCGCGCGGTGCCGGCATGGGTGGTTGCAAGCAGAAGTGGCGAGTGCCGGACCGGCCGGCAAACAACAACTGCTGATATAATTGATCTTTGCTTTAATGCTTGCTTCGCGCGTCGTTGTAAAAGACGCGGCGTCTTGTCCGCAGGCGCTCCCATCCTCTCGCTTTTTGCCCCACTGGAAGGTCCTTCGTCACGAAGGAAGCTGATAGTCTCTTTTCAGGAAGCTTGACATATCTGACTTGACTCATCGGGAGAAAGGCTCATCGGGAGAAAGGCTTGTCGGGAAAAAGGCAAGCGGAGGGGGCTACTTGGTCAATATTTAATCCTTTTTCACAGCACATCCATCTCAGGATCCTTAAAACAATGGACGAGAACAACTACAAGCAGACCAAGACTAAGCGCGGCTTCAACTACACATACTACTACTCTCCCGCTACTGCTGGCCAGCCTGTCCTGTTCTTCTCACACGGCTTTCCCTCCGCTTCCTTCCTTTGGCGCAAGCAGGTTGCGTTCTTCCAGCCTCTGGGCTACGGTATCATCGTCCCTGATCACCTAGGATATCGTGGGACGGACAAGCCGACGGACCCCAAGCTCTACGTTGGGCACGGCCTCGCGGCGGACATGGCGGAAATCCTCGATGCGGAGGCTATCGCGCAGGTTGTCGCCATTGGACACGACTGGTGCGTTCGTGTTCTTTCGCCCGCTTCATAGATGGTCTGGCTAACAGTTTACTACTTGTGATTGCGCTTTACTTCAGGGGCTCGTACCTTGTGTCTCGCATGCTGCACTACATCCCCCAGCGCATCTCGGCATGCGCGTTTTTTGCCCTGGGATACCTGCCGGCCGAGGGCATCAACACGCTTCCTCTGCACGGAGAGATCGCGCAGATGGTCGGGTACGACGTCCTCGCGTACCAGCGCTTCTTCCTCGCGCCCGACGCGGCAGCGCTCATTGAGAAAAATGTAAGCTCGTCTTGACCATCCATATAATATTTTATTTACACTCAACTCGCAGATCGACTCGTTTATCAGCCTGCTATACCCCGAGACGCCCGAGTCGTGGAGGGACACCATCTGCGTTGACGGCGGGGCGCGCGCGTGGGTCGAGGGTAACAAAACCACTGCGCTGCCTTCGTATATGACCGAAGAGGTCAGTTCTTCTTTTTCTCGAGAACACCGCGTAAATAAAGCTCACACGCCGTCGCGCAGGAAAAAAAGAACCTCCGCACTGTGCTTCTCAGTGGCGGCCTCGCCGCGCCGCTCTGCTGGTACAAGGCAAATGTCGACGACGCCAACCTCGCGGAAGATGCTAGTGCGTGTTGCATCCGTCATATTGGAATATCATTCGCACAGACGGCTTACTGACAACATCCCAACCAGAACTCCCCGCCGCGGCGCGCGACGTCGTGCAGCCCTTCCTCTACGTCGCGTTCACCAAGGACATCGTCGCGCTGCCATGGTGGTCGGACGCCAATACGGAGAAGTACGTCAAGGGGCCCGTGACAAGGAAGGAGGTTGCGGCAGACCATTGGGGCATTTCGTCGCATGCGGCGGAGCTGAACGAGATTTTGGTGGAGTGGATTGGAGAGCTAGCGCTGAAGTTGTAATTGGTTGGATGGGGAGAAAGATGGATTGTGTTGTATCAGGTACCGTATCAATTGCACTGGGTTCAATGCATGTACGACAAGCTGTTGCAGTCGAATGGTTAACTTTGAGTATATACGGAAATGACCTGGTATTAATGCCGAGCCATAGCTCAGCGCTCAACGATGTGCTTCACCATCCATCTATCCAAGCTAAACCTTACTCTCACCATCTCCCGCACAACTACTCGGCAGACACCCTGGAAAAGTCAAATGGGCACCCGTTCGATTCGGGCTCGGGTCATATGTCGCACACGACATGTTTTTCCCTGCTTGCAAAATCCCATCGCACCCATTCTGGTTCAATCCCATGTACCAAAAGACCTGTGGCAGATGGTCTGCACCCACACTGCATAACAGGGCAACAAACTGTCAAGTAGGGACCCGTTCGATTCGGGCTCGGGTCTTGGGGTGTCTCGCCTGTATACATTTTTTCCCTGCTTCTAAAATTCCATCCCACTCAACCAAGTTCAAGTCTCGGTATAACAAGACCTGTGGCCGATGGTCTGCACCCACACTCCATTGTCAATGCCAAGAAAGGTGAAGTGGGCATCCGTGTTCAATGGCAAGTTCGTACCTGTTTTTTTCTTATCTACTTCAAGCTTAGCCGAATTCTGTGGATTCAAATTTCAGAGTTTTGTTCAGATTCAATCGAGGGTTGACGGTACAGCCGGGGAAATATACAGTTCAAGTGAGTAACACTGCTTGCTGTGTACAGTAGGCAGCAGACGGTGTGGAAGGGATGGTTGACCGGCACGTAGGTATTCCATCAATTCCACATTTCCCCTTTATTACATTATTGTTCCCAGTTGTGTACAGTTTATTACTGTGTACGTACATAGGGGACGATTGTGCAATCTTAACCCGAAACCACCACCATTGCGACCAGTGTAGGGCTCATGCCCAGAGTCCCAGAGAGCGGATTCGACTCATCCTCCCCGGAACGTCGCCAGTGGGCTATCAGGCCTCCCGAGTACAATTTATACAAGTTACATTCATTGAGCAGCTACGACACAAATCTTCCCTCTTTTACTCCAATTCTCACTGTCTTTCTTACTCCACCCCTCGAGCGACGCCCCCGGCCTTCTCCTTTTTCGCCTGCTTCAGGCCTCCGACCCGCACGCAGATCACTGACCCGGTCCCACGAACCCCGCTAGGGTTAACTAGCACTTCGACAACGGACTCTGACTCTACCTCTAACTCGGAAGCTGACTTCGGTCGTGTGCCCCGACGGTGTTTGCCATCCGCTGATCTCCGGGCGGTGTGCACAAATATACATGTACATTGACAATGCTCATCACCACATCTACTTAAGATACGAGTAACGCCGCACGGGTGCTCCGAGACTCGGGAGCATGGTGCGGAGTCAGGACAGGGTGCACAGACGGGGGAATGGTACGTTGTCCTCTACGTACCACCCGAATTAGCAAGCTGAAAATGGGATGCAGAAGGATTTACACGTGTACACCTCCCCCGCAAATCGGCGAATCGCGGGCGGGCGTTAAGCGCTTCGCAAGTCGCACGCTACGTCCTACTGGAGCGCCGGTCATTAACTTGAATAAGGAAATGAATAAAATAATGAAGGGCATACATACCCGCACGCGCGCGCGGAAATGGCGCATCAAACCGCACGAGGCTTCTTGCATTATAATAATTTCCAGTTATAAGGAGCAGCCTTCAACCGCACTTGGTCGAAATAGCACTTCACACCAGCTTCGCACACAGAACTTCCGGTGTGAACACTACGCCACTCTAAATCATGTTACATCTCACCCAAAGTCCGCACCGACCGCACATCCACGTATATCATGTCTCCCCCAACTCTGGTGCAAGCGCCCGAAGCCTCAACTCATGCAAGCCTCCCCCGGGACACCCAAGAAAGTTTCGGCTGAAAAGTCAGCGTGTCTCAGGCAGCTCTAGGATCTTCAATCATCCCGACGGTTTCCGAGTCGGTATCGAGAATTTTGGTGTCCTGACCGCCAGCATGTTCTTGTCCTCTTGATTGCGAAAAGTGGTTACTTCTACGGCGTCTAAAGGGCGACATCGTGACCAGAGGTATTGATAGATTCGGCGTCTATGTGCTTCGCACACCAACTTCCGGTGTGAACACTACGCCACTCTGCCATTCTATATCATCTCACATCTCACCCAAAGTCCGCACCGACCGCACAGCCACGTAGAACATGTCTCCCCCAACTCTTGCGCCCAAGGCGTCAACTCGTACAAGCCTCCTCCGAGACAGCCAAGGAAAGGAGACAGCCTCAAAATCTGCGCAGAGCCAAGCGGAGGACAGCATTATCGATGCTGCGGAGTCAGGCTACAGCCAGGTGATAAATTGGAAGGACCAGCTTGATGACTTTTTGGCAAAGCCCGAGAACGAGTTGGCGATCAGCAGCGTAAAGAATGTGCTTTCGGCCGCTCTAGATGCAAAAAATATCGAGGAGAAATTCACCGCCCTTGCCCAAACGTCCAAGATTATCATGGATGGGCTGGACATACTGGGAAAGATACATCCATTCATCGGCCGTGAGTGTCAATTACCTCTCATGTCTGCAACGGTTGCGAGTCGTCCCAAGTTGCGGCCCAGGCATTCAAACTGGCTATTAATGCAGATGTAACGCGCCGCGAGAACGATAAGAAGGTCCTCGCTGTACTGCTTCAGATGCAGGACATGATAGTGGTGCTTTTTCTGTGGGTCTCTCTCCGTTCTTATGGCTGCCAAATAATCCCTGTGCAGTCTAAGGCGTTACGGTCCCAGGGAGAACATCGGCGACCAGACAGTGGAAACCAAGATGAGGGTAGTGATGAAGTCGATTGTGGAGCACATCACCTCGGCTCGCAGTGCTTGTGAGGAGTATCAATCGAAGGGCTTCTTTGGTGAGTGCTTTCTCGCCAACTTGGTGCGCAATTACATTTCGCCTCAGCCAAGATGATAAAGTGCAAAATTTATGAAGATCGACTTGCGGGACATGCACAAATATTCGCAGACGACAAACGGGAGGTACAATTCTCCCTACAGCTCAAGTCCATGAGCCAGTTAGATGAGATCGACAAGAAAATTGATCAGCACCAAGCGGACCTCAAAAAGCAGATAAAGGAACTTTTTAGGGTGCTCGAGACGGAGGATGAGCGCAAAGTTCGGGAATCCATCAAGAATGAAGCCCAGGACTACATCGGAAACAAGGAACTTCAGCAACAGCTCTTCGCGAAGGGTGAAAAGTTCCTGACACCAAGCCAGCTCGCCAATGAAAAAAAGTCACTTGAAAAGGAACTTGCGGAGAATGTGGATGAAGTTTTCAAGAAACACATAGCGCTATTCACCTCCCAACTTGAGAAGGAAAATGGCCGACTTTTCCAAACAATGACTGCTGACAAAAAGGAAATCCTGGCTGCGGTCAACAATGGGCCGCACATGACGATTAACGATCTGGTTGGTTCGCCGCTGCCTCCAGTCTTCTCTTGAATTGTGACGGATTTGTACACTCAGGACATGCGAGAAGTATGGCGTGCACACGGTTGGTCCGACCCTGTTCCCGGAAAGACCTTTATTTCCAGCCTCAACGAGTACTACGAAAAGAAGTTCAGTTCGCAGTACGATAGCGAACACTGGGTTCTTGAATATATCAATCCCGCGCACGCAGAACTGATCATCGAGGCTGTCGATGCGGATGGATCAGGGCACGTTTCCGCTCAGGAATTAGACAACTTTACGGCCCTCAAGCCCAATGACTGGAGGTGTGTCACCACCAAACTGGATAATTCTAAGTTATGAATGTTGCCTACTTCGACAGCCTTGCAGAATGGACAGTGTTTTGGGCCGTAGGGTGGTACCCAACTCTGGCCTGGTACAAGAAAAAGATAGAAGTCATCCTGTCGCAGTCGACTTCTCTTTCGCAATGCGTCCATCCAGACAATCTGCGGGCCGCAAACACGTATTTTTCCAGCTCTGCGATCCGGCGCGTAAAGCTTCTGCTTCGCTCGACACGCTCACCTTCGAAAAAGATACTCGATGAGTCGCGCCTGAACACTTTGACAGAGAAGTTCCGGGAGTGGGAGGAGAAGCTGCTGGAAACTGAGCTGAAAAGGCTATCTTATTCTCTGGACGGACGGGCTAAAGTCCAGGAAGTTCTCAACCACAAGCACATCGACCACGTAAGTTAGTTTCGGTCTTTCTCGCAAGGCTACTAAAACTTCACTCAGTGTATCTTCCCTCTCTTGTACCTCTTACTGAATCATCACTGGGATACTATGCAGCGAGCGGGTCGTGAGCACTCGGAGTTCACGACAATGAGCAAATCGCTGGATGCCATCTTCGAAGCTGTGGAGTGGCGCATTGATGGGCTAAAAGGTACGCATTCCTTTCACAAGCTTCGTGGAACTTACCGACACCTAAATATCAGTAATGTTCCGGATGAACTCGCTCGATGTTAAAGAACATTTTAGTCATTTTTCATGCGGAATGGTCGGTTACACACGTACGATACAGTCTGTGATTCGCAAATGAGCTCTTCTACAGTTTTACTCGCTATATAACCCCGATGATGAACACCATGTGGAAATCAACCCAACCCAGGGCCAGAATGAGCAGTTGCCGCAGAAGCAAGTCTTCGATACTCAAGATCTCAGGCCGATTATCCGAGGTATGTCCTGCTCCGCTAGTTTGTTTTCCTCGGCACTCTGATCTCAAATTATCCAGGCGGTACGGGTGGGAAGGGTGGAAAAGGGGGCGGACACGGGGGTTTTGGTCAGGCCAGTCGGATGAGCCTCACGGCTACGAAAAACTTCAAGGAAATAACTGGTGGGCAATTTTGCACTTCTCGCACAATGAATATCATTAATGCCCCAGATTTCAGGGGGTATTGGTGGCGAAGGCGGCGAAGGCAGGTCGGCAGGGACTGAGGGAGTGGGAGGGATTGGAGGGGTAGGCGAGGGAAACGACTTTGGAGCACGCATTACGGAAGGGTGGCTCGTCCAGCCCAACCCGGACGTGAAGGTTACTGACTTGCACGAACTCGACGAAACTATCCGTGGCTTGCTTATAGCAGATGGCTACAGTACCGTGGGGGGTCTTGTCAAGGCAACCGACAACGACCTCAGGGAAGCGGGTTTGACTCGGGGCCACATTAATCAGTTGATAGCCACTTTGGAGGACGTGCCGCCCAAGAAGTAGGATCTGGGGTGTCCGGGAGCTTTCCATAATATTTTTTTTGACGCCATCTTAGTTCCGAAGACCTTTAAAAAACACAGCAGGTTGAGCGGACTTTATGGAAGAGTTTGGCTAGCATGCTCGGACCTCGTCTCATTTTCCATCGTCGGAAAAATCGGATTTGTTTGATCAGAACCTGACCGTGCCTGATGGTCTGGCCAGACCTGGTCCGATTCTGGTCAGGCTCCACAGGAAGGATTATCAGACCCGTAAGGTGCTTTCAGACAATCCCAGATAAAGTCAGGAAACCTGCCCAAAGCCTACTTACATGTGATCTTTCCCACGGTTTCGTCTTTTTGAGTTTGAACTCCAGACTTTTCTCTTTGCTTGTTCACAACCGGAAGATATATACACCTTTTTTAAAGACCGTTTGATCCATAATACCCGACTTGTCTTCCCCACTTGGAGTAGTGGAAGCTTTGGAGACCGCCGTAACCAAGCTGTGAATCAGTGATCGTACCGTTTTGAATTTCGATATTCCAGGATACGCTTGCCTCATGACAATACTGGACCCATATAGTCCAGAAAACATGCTTCCATGCGATATCGTAATTTAGGCTGGCGTGTGGGTTACATTCGGTTGGGTTTTGAACTTCATGGAATCACGCGGTCGGAAATTTCCGTGTCCATCACAGATCGTGGCGAACAACAACAACTACCCAAATGGGAATAAGAACTTGAGAACAACAACGACGATCTCATTCAAGGCGCGCAAGGCTATAAAGGATGATGGTGTAGGCGCTGCTCCCCTACACTCTGTCTTTCACCGGGTTTGAAGTACTCTTCCTGTGCGCAAGCTTCCACCACCCTCTCGAGCGTCAGTTGAAACTCACCTCGCGCCAACAAAGCTCAGTACTTGTGGGTCCAACCCTGATCTGCGTTTGATTTTTCTGCCATGACCGCTGTTTTATCGTAAGCCATGCTCCCTCATGTCACAACGAAACTTGACAATTTCACCCAAAAGAGCAGTAGACAACTATGAAGCCTATGCCCAAGCAAAGGCTGATGGCTGTTTCCTTGCGGTGGAGCTGGAGTGCGCTGCATGGGACAACTATTTTCCCACCGTCGAGCTGAAAGTTGAGGCACTGGAGCGCGAATTTCCAGCGGAATTTCCTGACGTTTGGGAGCCTATCGCCATGACGATAACACTTTTGTCTGAGTCGCCAATCGCCATAGTTTCCCTCATAGTCATTCGCTCTGACGCGGAAAATCGGTAAGGGATTGGACGATAACGTCGCATACTTTCAATTATATGACATTGCAAAACATCAAACAACACCGACACCGCGGAAAACCTTCCACTTCTGTTCCCACACATAGGGGTAGCCCTGTGCCCACATCTCTTTCCTCGGGGTCGGGCCAGGATGGGCCTATCCTGCGTTCTACAAGACTTCCAGCACTAGCTACCGAGTCTAGTGGCGCCAACAGAAATCCAATAACACGGAGTACAACTCCAGCCAGACAAGAAGCCGCTAGGCAATCCTCATCTTCCTCTTACACATTGTCCTCTCCCTCGTCCCCCTCCGTCGTTTTCCCTACCAAGGCCAACACTGGTGTGGAGAACATCGATCATTCTACAGAGTTGACAATTCCGAAGCCCTCGTCCGTTAGCCAACCTCGGACGGCATCTTCCAATCCTATTCAGCGCCTCCAATCTGTTGTGATTACGGCGCCTTCCGCAACAGAAAATTCGCAACTTGTGAATGAGGGCATTGAAATGTCTCGCTCGTCTCCGCCAGGGACATCAACGACATCTTCAAACTTTGCTCTAATTCAACACCTTGAATCTGTTGTGACGCCTGCTGCAACATAAAAATCGGGACTGGTCAATGAGGACATCGAAATGGTTTGCTCGCCTCCCCCTCAGGAGGCGTCGAGCGGAGTTTTGGAGCGCAGCAACGGGGTGATTTCATGTCGTTTCATACACCCGTATCATACCAATGCATTTCAAAGCCTGCGATGAGCCTTCATCTTGTATGCCGGTCGAGTTACAATATCTTATCTGTCATATCGTCACATGTGAACCCCACATCTCATGCTCCCGCATTCCCACCGCACCCGAAGGTTTCGTACCGGAATCGGCGACCATATGCTACTCAACCACATCTGCACAGAACCCACCTCCACCATCCTTATCTCCGCCACCCACCCCTCTCTCCATCTTTGAGCTCATGCGGGACGAGCTGCCTTCTCCCGCAGCGCATCGCCGGCCAAACGCGTAAGTGATCCCTCCAGTGGCTATTCCCCAGCATCTTTGGCGGCAAGAAGTCATCCGCGAACAAATTGGGTGGAATTCAAAGAATAAACCCAAAAGAAGTCGCCTTCAAGTCGCCTGTCTGGGTTTCGAGATGCGGAGTGCGACGCACACGAGTGAGAAATACACAGCTAAACTTTAGCCACAGTGCTGTCTGTACAAGAAAATCGCAATTGAGAACAGAAATGGAAGCTCCCTTCGACAAAAGATGTGGTTCGAAATTCGAATCAACAACTTGGCAGGAATAGAATCGCACACGAGCCGCTTCTTGCTCTTCTCTTCATTTCCGATCAGCCTGTCTTGAAATGTCTTCCACGACGCGTCGATTAAACACGTCCCAATTCCCACCCCTTGTTGCAAAATCCATCCCACCTATCGAGGTTCAAGTCTAGGTATAGCAAGACCTGTGGCAGATGGTCTGCACCCACTCTTTATTATCATCTATCAAAACATGTCAAGTGGGCATCCGTTCGATTCGGGCACGGGTCCTTCCTTAGCCTTGGCTGCCCTCTCGTTTTTTTCCAAATTCCAAATTCTTCTCATTCATTCATCCCGCCTACTATCCAATCCAGGTTCAACTTGTTTTGGCCAGAGTAGAACAAGACCTGTGGCAGATGGTCTGCCTGAGGTTAACCGTTAAGTTTGAGTACGGAAATGACCTGGTATTAATGCCGAGCCACAACTCAGTGCTCAACTCAGTGCTTCACCATCTATCTATCCAAGCTAAACATTACTCTCACCATCTCCCGCACGACTACTCGGGGGCTCGCTGTTTGAAGGATTCAAAGCACAGAATAATGAACACCAGAGAGACATTTTTGAATTTCTCATCCGGCAAAATTGATTAACTCACCGTAAGTTACCTTTGCCCGGGTTGAGCCAGGACTCTATCGATCGTGCAGTATTCCTGCTGAGGCCCGGAACAAGCCCGGGATTCCAAGAATTTCCAACGGGATTCCTGGAGATTCCTTGATTTTTTTTTTTGCCTATCGTATTAGTACAGGCCTAGGTAGAGCCGAATTTCTGGCAGTGGCAACCTGGCGTTGTGGTCCTAGATAAGGGAGATGGAGGGCGGGTGCGACATGCTCGGTTGGTAATAGGATTCGCCGCCCTGCTGGTCATGGCGCGGTATCCCTGGGGGTTGCCGCCGAGCGCGGCGGAAGCATAGTGAAAGAAGCGACTGCGCAGAATGGCGGCAATAGGCGAAGACGTTGCGCAAGCACAGGATGGGCATTGAGTCCCCGCTGAGAAGGCGCGGGGAGGTGCGCGGGTGGTGCGTTAAGAGCAGAGGTGTGGAGGAAGCAATCGCCGGAGAATCAGATGATCGTAGAAATGGGACATGCCCTGCGCGTGGCGAGGGCTTGGGTCGCAAGATCGTGATGGCCCGGTGCGGGGCGTGGACGAGGACGCGGCGGTGGATGTGGGCGGGATGTAGTGGGTGTCGCAGACGCGACCAGCTCGTTGTACGCAGCGTGCGTATTTTGCGCGTGTTTGGACCGTTTCGAAGGCGTATTATAGCTTGCGGGCGCCAAAGGGGGATGCGCGGGGGCTCGCTGAAGGTGCTGCGGGAGAAGCGTCGTTGGATGGGGGAGAGGGGTTGCTGGAGCCGAGGCGCGTGGGTGGAGACGCGACATGCGGAGAAATCGATGCATGGGTGGAGATAACATGGTGGAGAGACGAATGGAGGCGACGGGGGACTGTGGAGACAATCAGCGAAGGTAGCTCGAGGGCCTGGGAGCCGGAGGGAAGGGCGGGAGAGAGTGAAACGATATAGCTTGTGCTCAGCATGGGGGGATGCGTGCGCCGATCGTCAGGAGCTCGTATCGTCCATTGATGAGGCCGCGACGGGTACGGACGGTGTGGTTGATGAACGGGCGGGGTGCTGTGCTACCCGATGCCTGACGATATGGCAGCGCGATGTAGAGGGTATGGGGAGGCGGCCAGAGACTAACCGCCATGCACAATTGTTGCGCATTGAGCAGGGCATCGAATGGTGACAGTGGAAGCCTTGGCCTGAGTTTTTTTTGCACAAGATGAGGGCGTTAGTAAAAAGCAAAAGAGTGGGAATGACGTACCTTCCCAAACGTGCGCGCTGTCGTACATTCTGCGGTGGCCTGAGCAGCAACGAACCCATTGTGGAAGTGTAAGTTATCTGGTAAAAGGAGGACGTGCAGATGTACGCACCTTGTTCCCATTCCCGGATTCGCTGAGGCCTCCGAGACCGAGGCCCTAATGGCGCTCAAGACGCGTTCCAGGTCCCAATCTGTCGGCGAAGACAACAGCCCTGAGGACATCCTCGGGGAAAAGTACCGTGATGCTGACGGCGTACGCGAAGTGAACCCGTCGGAGTGACCCCAATGAGGCGGGCGCGAGCGCTGTAGACAATAGATTACGAGCGCGACGCGGGTGAATCGCATTGCCGCCGGTGTCCAAGTCGCCCAGTTCCCCGAGGAACGACATCGTTGCTTCGCGGTGATCGGTGCGCGCATCCGAGACAGGTCGGTGGGAGAGGAGCGCGTGGGCCTTCAGAAATGCGGTCGGCGGCAGCGAGAGGCATGGTGGAGCGAGTACAGCGGCGTGCTCGCGATCAACAACATGCAGGCCGAGGTGAGCTGGTCCTCTTGGCCGTGGAAGAGAGCCCAGGTGAGTGCAGCGGTCCCAGAGCCCGAGACGGGAATATGTACCTGTGCGGGCGGGGAGCTGGGGTGGGGTACATGGGGCTAGATTTGATCGGGGTCTGATCAATAAGACGGCGCTACTAACGGTACGGCCACCGATCCGGTTGAACAGTTGGCACCTCCTCGTCTCACAGGTTGGACTCCATTTCCAACAAGAGTACCCTAGTTCATTGCCTGCATTCCTCGATTTTTCTTTTCATTCTTTGTATCGGAGTTCAATATTGAATCTTCGCTGTCAGTGGGAGAAGTTATCATTGCAGAAGCACCGTTGTCAACCCAAGTTTGGCACCCACGTAAGTACTGCACCCGAGCGGCGACCACGTAACACCTTCAGCACTCTAGCCACTATCCTCCTGCTCATCGACATTGAGCTGAAAAATCGACTGATTTGAACTTCGAGCAGTACTACAGCAGTTCCTGCGGGAGCCCGATAATAAGATGGAAGTCTCGCTGTCAGCTGGCTGTCACCGTAAGCGCCACATCAATCAAAGTTCGACGTTCCCACAGATAAGTACTGGGCGGGAACAATGAGGCCAGCCACTTCCCCGGATCTGCCGCCGCCACCTTCTGTCTTAAAGCCCACTGTGGCGCCCGCGTGCTTCGGCGGCCCATCCTCTTATACTTGTCTTTGCTCGAATACATTCTTTGTGCTACAACCCCAAGTCTACTACAGCACTATATCCTCTTTGGTTGGTTCTGTCTCACATGTGACCTTTGGCACTGGCTGACATACCTCATACATAAGATCCCCACTTACTCAGAATGGACATGGCTCTCCCACCCAGTGAACTCCACCTTACCATCCATGGTGCGAGGGAATTTGATTAGTATATTAACATCCATGTTTATTTCACCCAGGAGGCAAAGGAGGCGATGGTGGAGAGGGTATTTGGCACGGTGGTCATGGAGGTGCTGGGCAAGGTCCCACCGTGAATTTTAATTACGGCAACAAGGAAGAAGAACGCAAAAAAATCATTGAGTGGCTTTCGCCAATCAATTTCTTTCTACGACAGGCAGATATTTCGGGGGTTCGGCTGAAGGAAACTGGTACATGGTTTCTTGAAAACAACCTCTTCAAACAATGGGAATGTGGTTCTGGAAGGACACTTTGGTGCCATGGGATTCGTATGTATTCATTGCCTTCATATGCTCCTGGGCTAACCAAGCTGGAATTTACAGCAGGTGCAGGGAAAACTATCCTTTCGTGTGTCCATTTTCTACATTGAGTGGTTGCAACTCATTATGACAATCCTAGATCAATGGTTGTGGATCATCTCAGTGCTGCATTCAGAAACAACAAGGATATTGGTGTTGCTTGCATTTATTTGAATCACAAGGAAGCCGACCAGCAACCACCACTCAGACTTCTGGCAGGTATCTGGAGACAGCTTGTACTTGACAAGGACATCGACTCCATTGCAGAAAATTTATACAAGCAGCACCGAGAGAAGGGCACCCCACCATCACTGCAGGAAGTTGCCAACATCCTGAGCTCTAGCCTGAAGGAGTTTTCACAGGTCTTTATTGTCATTGATGCCATTGATGAATATCCTGAGGATCAACGTTTCATCCTACTCAAACATCTCACAGAACAGATGGGTCTCAGTCTCAATGTGAACTTGATGGTCACTTCTCGGCCCCATGTTCCTGCAGGCCCTACTCTTCCAAATGTTGAAACTCTAGAGATTGGTGCAACACCAGAGGATATTCGAAAATTTGTTAATGCACGAATTGACTTATCACCACGCCTCTACAAGCATGTCCAGAGGCAACCCAAGCTACGAGAAGACATTCATTCAAAAATCAGCAGTAAATCTGTGGATGGAATGTAAGCTGTGATGAATCATTGTTGGAAAGAAACTGAAATAGATTCCAACCAGGTTCCTTCTTGCCAAGCTTCATATTGATTCCCTAAGCACAAAGAATACAATCCGGGAAGTTCGAAAAGCTCTGAATGCCCTCCCAGAGAGTCTTTATGGCAGCTATGACATTGCAATACAGCGGATTGATGCCCAGAATGATGCAGACAGGAGGACAGCTCACTCAACCATTACTTGGGTTGCAAATGCAAAGAGACCATTAACAGTGAAAGACTTACAAGTTTCTCTGGCTGTTAAACCAGGCATGCGAAAGCTAGATGAGGAGGATCTTACAGATATTGATATTATTCTCTCTGTCTGTGCTGGGCTTGTTATTGTGGACAGAGAATCATCTGTGGTGCGACTTGTTCACTACACCACACAGGAATATCTGGACAGCATTCAGGCCCTGTTATTCCCAGATGCACAAACAGAGATAACACGCACTCTGCTCACATTCCTCAACTTTGATGGATATCCAGAGTCATCTTGGGCCAATTCACAGCCATGTTGGGCCAATTCACGGCATGATCTACCCCCTCTTGTGGAGTATTCTCAATATTGCCTTGCACATGCTGCTGGACAGTCAGAAGTTCGACTCAGAAAAGATCTTCTGGAGTTTCTTAGAGGAGCTTTTCCATGGAAGAAAACATTGGCTGGGGGGATGACCGCCTGGACATGGCAATGGAACTCCATGCCATGGAATTATTTAGGTTGGCCATCGCAACCCTCTGTGTTGTGGATGGCAGCAGCTGCAAACCTTGTGGACACAGCAAAATTTCTATTGGACCAGGCCCCATTGCAGCTGCATTCAGAACACTCAGAGATCATTGTAGCATCATACTATGGCCATGCAGAGATTGTGTCCTTCCTTCTTGAAAAGGGTGCCAATGTCAATACAGCAGGGGGATTCTATGGGAGCTCATTGCAGGCTGCTACTGCTAGAGGCCACACAGAGATTGTGAGCATCCTTCTTGAAAGGGGTGCTGATGTTAATGCCCCAGGGGGATTCTATGGGAGCTCATTGCAGGCTGCTGCTGCTCGAGGCCACACAGAGATTGTCGGCATCCTTCTTGGAAAGGGTGCTGACATCAATGCAGCAGGGGGGGAATATGGGAGCTCATTGCAGGCTGCTGCTGCTCAAGGCCACACAGAGATTCTCGGTATCCTTCTTGAAAAGGATGCCGACAGCAATGCAGCAGGGGGAAGATATGGGAGCTCATTGAAGATTGCTGCTGCTCGAGGCCGCACAGAGATTGTCGGCATCCTTCTTGAAAAGGGTGCTGACATCAGTGCAGCAGGGGGAAGATATGGGAGCTTATTGCAGGCTGCTGCTGCTGGAGGCCGCACAGAGATTGTTGGCATCCTTCTTGAAAAGGGTGCCGACATCAATGCGGCAGGGGGAGAGGATGGGAGCTTATTGCAGGCTGCTGCTGCTGGAGGCCACACAGAGATTGTCGGCATCCTTCTCGAAAAGGGTGCCGACATCAATGCAGCAGGGGGAGAGGATGGGAGCTTATTGCAGGCTGCTGCTGCTGGAGGCCACACAGAGATTGTCAGTGTCCTTCTTGAAAAGGGTGCCAATGTCAATGCAGCAGGAGGAAGAGATGGGAGCTCATTGCAGATTGCTGCTGCTCGAGGCCACACAGAGATTATCAGCATCCTTCTTGAAAAGGGTGCTGACGTTAATGCAGCAGGAGGAAGAGATGGGAGCTCATTGCAGATTGCTGCTGCTGGAGGCCACACAGAGATTGTTGGCATTCTTCTTGAAAAGGGTGCTGATGTCAATGCAGCAGGGGGGAGAGATGGGAGCTCATTGCATGCTGCTGCTGCTGGAGGCCACAAAGAGATTGTTGGCATCCTTCTTGAAAAGGGTGCTGACATCAATGCAGCAAGGGGAAGAGATGGGAGCTCATTGCAGATTGCTGCTGCTGGAGGCCACACAGAGATTGTGGGCATCCTTCTTGAAGAAGGTGCCAACATCAATGCAGCAGGGGGAGAGCATGGGAGCTCATTGCAGATTGCTGCTGCTCGAGGCCACACAGAGATTGTCAGTGTCCTTCTCGAAAAGGGTGCCAACGTTAATGCAGCAGGAGGAAGAGATGGGAGCTCATTGCAGATTGCTGCTGCTCGAGGCCACACAGAGATTATCAGCATCCTTCTTGAAAAGGGTGCCGACGTTAATACAGCAGGAGGAGGAGATGGGAGCTCATTGCAGATTGCTGCTGCTCGAGGCCACACAGAGATTGTGAGCATCCTTCTTGAAAGGGGTGCTCATGTTAATGCCCCAGGGGGATTCTATGGGAGCTCATTGCAGGCTGCTGCTGCTCAAGGCCACACAGAGAATGTCGGCATCCTTCTTGGAAAGGGTGCCAACATCAATGCAGCAGGGGGATTATATGGGAGCTCATTGCAGGCTGCTACTGCTCGAGGCCACACAGAGATTGTCAACATCCTTCTTGAAAAGGGTGCCGATGTCAATGCAGCAGTGAGTACCAATGGAGATGAACAGTGGTGAGTCTGACTCGTAAATTTTGATATTGGCCTCCCATATATCACTTCATCAGGTGTTAGGAATTTGCTGGACAACTGGGCAACTCTTGAAGTACTTAGTTACTAGATCAGCTTTTAGTCTGTCAAATTACAGGAAAGTTGGTCAAACATGGCCTGGCAAAGCAGTAGCCAAATATTTTGAAATCCAGGTGCCTAGAGAGGATATCATACTGGTTTGTGTAAATGATTCATCAGATGCCCTTTGCATTTTTATTCCAGAGAGAATGAGGATATTTGCAAGGCAAACAGACCAGAATTGAGCTCCAAATCACTATTCTTGTCAAAAAGTATCCGAAATAAACAATTGGGCCATGCCCTAAGTTCTGCAAGCAGCAGTAATCCTGCTACCTCAAATCCGGGCTGTCAGAGGGTTGTCAGTGCAAAAAAGTTGAAATAAATAAATGTTTGCTGTGGGACAGCTGTCTTTGCCTTGTTTGTGAGGAGGACTGGAGCAGCAGCATTCAACTTCTTCCACTCTGCCATCATCTCTGTGTTGCCCCCTTTGAAACTCTTGAGATCCTCGTGCATACATCAGCTACCCCAAATAAAAAGGTTCAACATCCGGTGGTCCTCGAGAGACAGTGCATCATAGGCCTCTTTTCCCAGGACTGCCACAATTTCTGCCATAAGATTCTTGTTGCATTCCACTCATGCTGGTGACAACTTCCATGCCTCCTCCCCTCCTGCCTCTGCAATCTTCTTCGCATTCCAAGCTGCCAAATAATGGACTAACACCACGTACCACTTCCCTGCCAGTGCCGAGATCTTGGATGGCAGCCTCCATTTTAATATCCTTCACTCCCATAGCCATGCCCTTCTCAACAGATGTGTGGTCGCCATTCATTCCCTTCAAAATCTTGAGGAAATCATGGACAGAGTATTTTTGGCAAGCTGTTGTGCCCAGGGACTGCAATTGAAGAGATCAATGAAGTCATCCAGCCACATTATCTAGCTTTCAACAGTTTTGGCACTCATGTGGTCAAGGATTTTTTCTACACCTAGGAAGCAGACTTTTGGCATTGAATTCAGGTCGATATCAAGGTTTCCTGATTCATAATCTGGTGCATGAGTTGCAAGATGTGAGCTTTTAACATTCTGGCCCCAATTTGAAGTGCTGTCTGTCTGTGCTAATAGTGATACCTTCTTATATCCATGCCCACTCACCCGCCTGCAATGTCAGCACAGAGCAGATTCCAGGTTCTGAGATGATGAGGGCGACTGAAGCACGAAGAGTCACAATGAATAAGTCTGGAAGTTAGACTAGAATAGTGTAAAGTACAGGAAAGTAGCTATAATTTATATACTAAGGTCCCTAAGGGTTGTAACTAAGGTACAGTGTACAATGACAATGGACAAGATAGATGAAAAGTGAATGCAGGGGTATATGAATGTAGAGGAGTCAATTGGTAACCCGGTGACAGACCTGGTACTGGGGCACCCGGGCATTTATTCAAATCTGCTCGAGCATCAGCAAAATGTTTTCGGTCTGGTGGCCGTCTGGTTGGTATGGTGCCATGCGGACCAGACCAGCCATACTCCCATAAAGTGATCTGGCAGCATAATGACCTGCACTTCGACACAATTTTTTTACTGGTGCCAGACATGCCAGAATGTTTTTCTGTTTACACAATCCAAGCAACACACCACAATCAGCATGCACCAATACACCATTTTACGCTACCACAAGACTGTAATCAGACAGCAAGAGAGCGATAATAAATGTATTCAGATGTTCTAACAACAATCAGAGTATTATTGGTACATGGTATAGAAAAAGGAAGCCGCCAAAAGCACCCATTGAAATCGAGTGTGCACATGGAAACAAGAGGACATACAGGAAACATAGCCGGCCGCTCCCCTGCAGTTTGTCTGGAGTCACGGCCATCCATGGACGTAGTGGAGGGGAACACAACACTGGCCATGTACAATGTGAGGTGAGCCAGTGTCAGAGGCGAATCAATGTTGCCTACCAAAAAAAATCAGTTATCGTATTAGATGTCCGAACCAGCTCACTGTGGCTCGAGACCTGGAATGTAACACAATCTTGATGAGAAATACAAGTAGAGTCGCATCGCAACACTGAACATGGAAGAGCAGACAAGAAAGACCAGTGCTTGAGGGTGAGGACATAACGAAGGCAGCTGGACTTGAGAGTCTTCGAGAATTTGTGCTTAGCTTCCGCCTTGGAGGACTTGCGGCTTGACTTGCTTGTGCCTTGACTTGTGTGTGGCTTAACTTGCGTGCAGCTTGACTTGCGTGCAGCTTAGGACGAGCTCGGGGTATTGATATTTGGAGTTGCAGGAGACTTGAGACTGCTATCCTTGAAGCTGAAAGGTATGCACAGGGGAAGAGAGAGAGAGGGCCAGGGGATGAAAGTGGGAGGAAGAAAGGAACATCAATGTGGCATCAACCAACCGGCAATGGCCTGATTTTTGATCATTTGATGTTGGATCTTGAATGGACTTGGCGCGATATTTCCTCAAAAGCTCCACTCAGCGGGCCAATGGCAATGGCACGTCCCTTCCCTTCTTATTCTGACCGCGCGTTCCTATTAGATCAGGATAAGAATCAGGATAATGTCCCAGTACGGTGGGTACTGCAGTCTGTAAGGTTACTTTTAACTAAAGCATTCTTCGAGTTTTTAATGCTCATGCCGATGATAATAGCCTATGAGCTTGTCTTCTGGGAAACATCTGCTTGAACCCAATTTCACGATTCACTATTGTGTCATGAAAATCATGGCGGCGGCGAGAAAATGGCCTGTGTGGCCATCTGGGACAACTGGAGCACCGCCACCTCCATACCAGCCATACTCAGCCAGACAACCAGATGAGCCAGACCCAAAACATTTTCCTGATGAGTTGCAACATACTATAATGTGTTACACTACATTATGACATCATCTCGCAAGGGCTAATGCTGGCCTGGGCAGTTAGCTAAAGGGATAGAATGTGTCTCAAACCATTAGAAAGACGCTTAGAACAATCGCGGAAGGTGCCTTACCATCCTGGAAACAGATTGGGGCTACTGCAGATCCCTGACTAAGGGTGTATTACAAGGGATTATCCTTCTGAACTGGAAGGATTGTTGTTGGGCATCATCTGACATCTTGAGAACTGCCAAGAGAAGGCTGGACTTGGTCAACCTACAGATTGACTAAGAAACCATACTCGGGTTCTGGGAAGCAACAGCTATCACAGTTTTCAGACAAATCACTTAAGCGGTGAAACGGTGCACTAGGGTGCGGCCGTGAAATCTAATGGATTGACTAGTGAGAAAAGCGAACTAGTCACTCTACTCAAACCAACCAAAACCAAAACAATTCACTAATCCTAATCCTAATACTCGTGTGTGTGTGTTCGGGGAGGTAAGGTACGTATCACCCGTCAAGAGGGTGTGCAAGGTTGAAATAAGGCTTTGCTTCAATAGCGACTATGCGGTTTAAGCATGGTTATGCTAGGGTAGCAGGGACTTCACGCCAACAGGATATCAAGACTCAAGTTAAACCTTAGACTGTCAAGTCCTCAGTTTCTTTGTGAGCGACAGAACCTAACACTACTGGCAGCTAGCCAGAAGCAGAAGGTAGGACAGACTATTTCAACAGACAGACTCTACTTCAAATATCGAAAGCTCAGTGGAACTCATAGTAAATATCAAGCAGATTGACAAAGATAGTGTGGCGCTACACTGGTGGACCAGTATAGTGACCAGTGCAAATATGGTGTGGCACCATTCTATAGTGCCAATCCTCATCAATCATATCAGTAAATCCTTGATGCGAGGCCCGCATCTTTCTAATGGTCAGATCTGCCCGAGTAACCACAGTGATGGTTAACTCAGTAACAAGTCTTCATCCCAATCTAATCAGCTGGTCTTATACACAAAATGGTGCGGCGCTATATCCCTGCCGGCCCTAATGTGGTTGTACCAATCCTGACTTTGTATATCTTGCTTTAATAGTCATCAGACTATTCAGAGGCCGTTGAGATGGCAAGTCAATAATTCTGAGTAGTCCCCTGATATTTCACCTCCAGCGCATAAGACCATGGCTTACCGCCACCATCTATAGCTCAGTGTAGAATATCATAGTCAGGACGTAACAGCCTTTTGGGCTGCCTTGTCAAGTCTACTCAATCCTTCATGGTTGGTTTGTTACACTGACTTTCGGCCATCAATAGTGTAGCCTACCACCCCAGGGAGGGTGTATGCTCATAATCTAATGCCTCACTTCTGCCCGCTAATAGGTTCAAAATGAAATAAAAACTGGTGTTTTCATGCATGTTTTGGTATACGCCCTATCAGCGGTTCAAAATGGAACCATTTGAGTGGATGGTTACCAAGGAGTGTCAGCAATGGCCTCTGGGTCGGCTAAACAGCGAGTAACCCGGTCGGGGTGTGGATACAACCTGTAGTACAATGTGAAGGAAGTGGGGCAGGGTGAAGACAATGCCTATGTCAAGCCAAGGTAGAAGCCTGAGATTGGACGAGGTAGAATCTACTGTACATGGAAATTCTACCGAGTTTATATAGCCTTCTAATAAATTAAAGCGAGCGCGGTCAATCGCGATCAGTTCCTGTACCACAGCATTAAGGAGTGTTAATGCTGATACTCCTGGACTCCTCTGTGTCTGTTTCCATGGCATCGGAGGACTTAGGAGTCCCGATGTTCGGGTTTCCTAATCCTGAATGTCATCGTATCCAGTGGTTCAAACCCCAATCAGTTTGCAACCAGTTATGTACTTTGTGTATGCTTCTGTGTCAGCTGTTTGGTGCGTCCGGGGACTAAGATCCATCTATATGGGTTCCTAGTCCCTAACATTTTCTGTATCCCGTGGCACAGACTCCCCGAGTCTGCGGCTTTAGAATCCATGGCCGGGTTTCAACCGTGAGAAGGTCATGTGGTGGCGTCATGAGAGTCCCATGCTGCTAAGACACGTCTGTATCCATATAGACACGTCGTGTGAAAAAGTAGAACCCAGGTGATTCATGACAAGGAGAGTAACAGAGTGCTGATGAGGAAGTCGGCTAAAAAGTTGACATATCAACAATATCCCATCACAATCATGCTAAGCGATGTAGATCTTGACTCATCATTAAGCTCAGCTCGTTGATGTTCCTCATAAATCTCTCTCAAATTTACTAATTGTTTGATATCTGACAGGAGTTCATTGGCTAGCTGCCATACCACTAGTCGTATACCCTGAACCCTACTGTGTGTTTGTATCTGTATCGTTTATATTTAGAATCCTGTAAAGTATTTAAGTGGATGGTTATGGGAGGAACAGTGGTGAATCTCACCCCACCTGTTGGACACAAAGTTACTAGACTTCATGCCTAACCGGTCAAGTAGGCATTCATTTGGAGACACCCAGAAGCTATACAAGTTTCGTTTGTATTCCCTGTTTGAATAGTATCTTTGTTGGATTTGGATCTTTATAAACGGCGTGTTGAAATGCTTGCTCGGTGTCTACAACAGCAGTACTAGTTTAATCAAGATCCAACGAGCAGAATGCGAGTTTGCTTGATTACGGCAACTACGAACCAAATCCTAACTACTTTCCCCTTGAATGGTTTAGACTGTGCCGCCAAGTACAGGTCTTTTGAACGCTTTAAGAAGGTTCAAGGAGCACAGATAATCCAGCAGAGGTTGCGAGGAACACGCCTAATTAAGGGTCGAGTCCGAAGTGCAAGGTTGATTTAGAGTATTAGACCTCTTTGAGCAATGCCAAACGAGCGCCTAAGCCAACAAATCGAGTTTAAAAGCTTTACAAGCTTGAGCCAACAATCCCAAATCCTAATCAAGGTGCCGTGTTCTCAAATCCCAAATAATAAGCCTTCCGAGGCTACTGTAGTGTGGTGCCGTGTTCTCAGTTCCTAACAAGCTCTCTCTAGCTTCTTAACCGTTTCCAATCCCAAAATCCCGAGCCAACAATTGATATTTAGTTACTTGTGCAAACAAAACAAAACTTCTTAACGAAGTCAGTCCTGGGTGACAAGTCCCGAATCTCCGTCGTTTATCAGGCAATACCCAGTAAAGGCTACTGCTCTTAAGGACAGAAAGTTCAGTGTCTATCCATGCCAAAACCTCCTCCTTATATACTGTACAATTATGCTTACAATACGATGATTATTCTACTCGCTGGTATATGAGTAAGGTGTCCGTAGTTAATCATGTGTAGGTAAATATATAGGATCCTCGTGTATCAACCCCTTAGTGCTTGAGTGTGTCCGGTGTGACTGTTTCCTGTTCGATCGTGTTGACAGTCCCATCTTCTATCCTCGTGTCCCCCGTTCAGGACCTTCAGTATTAGGTAGAGGAAGGTGCTGGCTTTAAGCCAGTACCTTAATCAGCCCAAACCGCCAAGTGGTTGTGGAGATATGCGAGCTACTGTCCTGGCCTGGTTCAAGTAACCAAATCAGGATGGCAAAAATGATCGGATAGTTGATAAGCGAAGTCCAGCCGCAGTCGGAATCACCAGCTACCGCTAAACCCGAGTCACCTGATCCATCGTGCAGGGCTCCGTTTGTAAATCAAGCACAACAAAGCACTTGAACACCTAATCAAGACCCCACAGTGGTGCCCCAGATCATCAGAGAGGATGATTAATATTGCCCATGTTGTTTGTGGGCCCCGCAATGCCTTGATTAAGCAGCAATGCTTAATCTTAGCAATTAAACCCTTAATCATGGATGTGAACCAGTATGAACTTTCCAGTTGATGCATCCCAGGCAGACTTGATTAAGGTCCTCATGCAGGATCAAGCCCTAATTAGCCATATAGGACTTATGCTAATCCTTTGGAGTGGCGTGCCACGTGATTAAGGCAGAAATCGGCAAATTCCTTGCTATTTCACCCATGGTCCATTTCACGGCTTATCAGCGTGAACATATTGGATAAACGGAACGGGCACGTGGAATATAAGGAAACAGATTGGACTTGACAATTGGCTGTAATCTCACAAGGATTAGCAGTCGCAGATACTATTAGAACCAGGATTCATAAGAATCACTTGTGTTTCGTATCAGAGTACTATTCTCCAAACCTAGACCCACCTCACACAAATTGTTGAACATAAAATCTTGTCTGTCTATTCGCGATTGCACTGAAACGGCATAACATAAATGCGCGGCATCTAGGGCTAATTTTGTGATTTCCTATGACCAGTATTTTATACAATGGGAAGCAACTAGCACTTCTGTTGTTACTAGCATCCTAGCTAGTACGCAGACCACTTGTTAGGTGATATAAAGGAGAGTCAGAGCGAGCCCTAACTGCTGACTGTAGCACGAGGCTACACTAGTGTAATGCGCTAGCTGCTAGCTGAGTGTACAAACAACCAGGGTTTAAACCACCGCCTATACATTCATGAGACATGACCTAGGAGACTCTAGTAGTCCACAGATGATTTGCGATGGAGCTAGCGAAGGTCTGGCAGACAGATATCTATGATGGAAGTACAGCTAGGGGACTATGCCTTGAGCTAGGAAGCTCAGCGCGAGATCCGGTAGTACTATCTAATCTCTAGATAAGCGACTAGACAGCGATAGGCGGAACAACCCGACTAGTGACCGGCTAAGGGCTTTGACAAAAGCATACCACAACATAAGAGATGAAGCAGCACGAGGCTAGGGCCCGATCAGGGCAGCTAGGGCAAAGGGGAATAACAAGCAAGCTATTGGAACGGAGCTAGGGACGACACACCAGGGAAAGCAAACTTTTGACCTAGGTCAAAAAGGTAACCAAATATTAGTTGTTTCAGTAGACGAAAAAAATAAGGATATACTTGATGTCTTGATGTAGTACAAAATCGACCCTGAAAGAGCAAGTGGCAAACACCCTATTGGGGATGACTTTTACTCTTAGTTTCAACAAAGTACAAAAGGACTGCCAAGAGGTGAACTCTCAGGAGCCCAGTCAGAGAGAAAGAGACATGGTGTATTTGAAACTGCTGAAAGACACGCCAAAACAACTTGTTTTAGTGATGCTTTCAGCTGTCTTGAAACAAAGAGTTTCATCTTAAAGACAAAGGAAAATTTATGAAACACTTTTTTTCAAGGCAGCTGAAAGCATCACTAAAACCAGTTGTTTCGGCACATCTTTCAGCAGTTTCAAGTACACAATGTCTCTTTCTCTCTGACTGGACTCCTGAGAGTTCACCTCTTGGCAGTCCTTTCGTACTTTGTTGAAACTAAGAGTAAAAGTCATCCCTAATAGGGTGTTTGCCACTTGCTCTTTCAGGGTCGGTTTTGTACTACATCAAGACATCAAGTATATCCTTATTTTTTTCATCTACTGAAACAACTAATATTGGTTACCCTTTTGACCTAGGTCAAAAGTTTGTTTTCCCCAGTGTGCGATTGTACAGGCTGTACCGATGACCGGAGGTCTGATCGATGTTCTGACCAACGAGCTATGACCATTTGATGTCGGTTGCAACACTGTGTCACCTAGATGTAATAGATCAATGCTCTGACAAAGTAGAGATGACCTGGACAACCGGCTACATCACCGGTTGGTCCGGAAGTGGTGCTCGGCAGAGACGGAGGGCTGAGGATCAGTTGATATACCCACGGTTGAACACTAGTTGGTCAGCAAGGCTAACCTGGCATATACCAAACCAGTCCCAAAACCAAACGGCAGTCGTTGATAGGGCGTGTACCAAAACATGCATGAAAACACCAGTTTTTCTTTCATTTTGAACCTATTAGCGGGTAGAAGTGAGGCATTAGATTATGAGCGTACACCCTCCCTGGGGTGGTAGGCTACACTATTGATGGCCGAAAGTCAGTATAACAAACCAACTATGAAGGATTGAGTAGACTTGACAAGGTAGCCCAAAAGGCTGTTACGTCCTGGCTATGATATTCTACACTGAGCTATAGATGGTGGCAGTAAGCCATTATCTTATGCACTGGAGGTGAAACATCAGGGAACTACTCAGAATTATTGACTTGCTGCCTCAACGGCCTCTGAATAGTCTGATGACTATTAAAACAAGATATACAAAGTCAGGATTGGTACAACCACATTAGGGCCGGCAGAGATATTGTGCCGTGCCATTTTGTGTATAAGCCCAACTGATTAGATTGGGATGAAGACATGTTACTGAATTAACCATCACTGTGGTTACTCGGGCAGATCTGACCATTAGAAAGATGCGGGCCTTGCATCAAGGATTTACTGATATGATTGATGAGGATTGGCACTATAGAATGGTGCCACGCCATATTTGCACCGGTCACTATACTGGTCCACCAGTGTAGCGCCACGCTATCTTTGTCAATCTGCTTGATATTTACTATGAGTTCCACTGAGCTTGTGAAGTGCGGGACTGATAGAGAAATTGAATAGAAATTGACTAAGACTGACTGGACCAGTCAGCAATGACTAAAAGACTGACTTGCTCAGTCAGAAAGATGGAAACCAAGACAACTAAGCACATCTTATGGTGTGCTAGAGAAATACATATGGGCTAGCCCCAGTAGCCGGTCATAATACCCATGGTTGAGAATGTCTTCTATGCCATTGGCCATTCACTACTTGGACTCCCACCCTGTATTGTTCCTATTCATTCCGTCTATCTCCTTTACTTCTCTCTGAAATGTATAAAAGCCAGCTGTGTACTCTGTATTAGCCAGTAAACTATCCCCCCAGATATATGGGCAATATAGTAGACTCTAGATTTGTTTGGAAAGATATCAGAGATTTGAAGACACACAGATAAAGATTGTAAGACACAGGACATTGACGGGACAATACCATTGCCCAGATATAAGTGTTAAGCATTCAACCTTGGTGAAGAGACCCGCTAGACTTAGGTCTCACGCAATTCAATTGTGAAGAGCCAGTTTGGAACATAAACTCACGCCTCGAACTAGAGTGGCCGCCAGCAGTGTAAGTGTGAGCACACTAGCCCCGCCCTCACCACCCGCGTAACTGCACCTGCTTGTTGATTGCCTCCATTCTTGCAAGAGAGTTACGAGTCAAGTGTCCATCTGCCGAAAGTCTGCCTACCTATTCTGTTTCTTGGCTAGCTACCAGTTAGTGCTAGGGTCTGACGCTCACAAGGAAACTGAAGACTTTGGACAAGTCAAGGGTTTACTTGAGTCTTGATATACTGTCGGTGTGAAGTCCCTGCTACCCCAGCATAACCATGCTCAGACCACATAGTTTGCTATTGAAACAGAGTCTTATAAAACCTTTGCACACCCTCTTGACAGGTGATACGTACCCTACTTCCCCGAACACACACACGCGAGCATTAGGACCGGATTAGTGTTTTGTTTTGATTTTGGTTGGATTGTGGTTAGTGACTAGCTCGCTTCACTCTCTAGTTGATTTCATTAGATTACATGGCTACACCCTAGTGCACCGTTTCATTGTCTCATTGGCTGACCGTATTTCTTATCATCTAATATTGCTTATTTTATTATTCAGCTCACTTTCACATGTAACTCGAACCTAGTAGTATAAAAGGGAGCGCAGGACAGACTAGGGTCTAAGAGACCTATAAAGTCTTGCTTCACAGAGAGAACTAAAGTTCAAATTGCCACAATCTATACTGGATTGGAACCCCGGATTTGCACGAGGATTATAGTGTTTGAGTTGTTGTAGTTGCATTATCGAACTGTGTATTCATTTACAAGGTTTGGTTTGTGGTTATTTCACTGCCAGCCCCATAGTCACCGTTTCACCGGTAGGTTGGGGAACCAATTGAAACTGATTGGAATCCCAAAAGGGCATTCCTAGTTTGATTGATCAGATAGTTGATCTGATCAACTGATTGGATTGTTTGGGTTCTAGAAGTAAATGAAAAGACGATTCGTGACATTACCCCCCCTCTAGGTGAAACCCGTCCCAGGTTTCACATCTGCCACTGTTTCTTGCTCCACAAGTCCTGCCTTGTGATGAGCCATTTTCGTCCGTGTGCTGTGTCCTTCAGCACGGTCAGGTATTTCTCATAGAACTCCTTGAAACACTCCATGGAGTCACCCAGGTGTTCTAGCAGCTCCTGTGTGTTGTCCTTGGGCCTGTACCCTTCCTAGCAGATAAGATATTGTAAGTGCTTCCATCACTTGTTAAGCCGCATTTTCAACACCTCTGTGATCCCGTATAGAGCTATCCTGTTTACCACGCCAGGGGGAGGGGATTGTCATGGTGTTGGTATTCCACTACAGGTGCCACCCAAGGACACAGGAAGACAGCGTTGAAAACCAGGTGGACCTTCCAGCATTTGGGAAGTTTCAGTCCATAAAGAGATGGCTCCCACTTTCCAAATGACGGTGAAGGGACCATAGCACCAGTCCTCAAACTTCTTTGTGGGGCAGTGAGTGACCAGGTTCGTCCTGGATAGGTAGACTTTATCACCAGGATTATAGTCAGGATCTCTCTGTTGTTTGGCATTGTAGAACCTTTTCATTGTCTCCTGTGCTGCTTGCATTGCGGCCCCCACTTCCTCTCAAACTTTGGACATCCAGGTTGCAAACTTCATTGCATCCTCGGTTGGCACCTCCAGGCGGGTGTGATGGAGAGCAGAAAGCTAGTCTGGCACACAGGAAACTTTAAGCGGTCAGTCAAACAACTGACTGGCGTAAGTGTAAGATTAACTGAAGTCTATCTATGCTACATACAGCTTTATATATGAAGATCAAGTATACAACTATTTGTGCACTGATTGAGTGATAGTAGAGATGTTGAAATGGAACGGAGGTAAGGACTGTGGACATCTGTAGATGACAGAGTGAACGTAAGCAGAAGTAGTGAGTGTGAAGGCCGTACCGACAGCGTAAAGGTAAAATAATAAGGAGTGTAATGGAATGAGTGGATCAAAGAAAAGTAGAGCCGTTACATACACCCTCCAGATCACCTTATGGAGCAATCTTAAACTGTGTCCATCTCATCACCGCCATGAACAGAGCCCCCAGACAGCAGAGCCATATGCAAAAGAGCCTGGAACTCCGCATCCGTCATGTTGCCGATGTTGTGATCCAAGGGGTTGAGCAAAGTATCAGCGGGGTTGATGGTGATGGAACTGAAAGACGGACGGGCAGTAACTGTGATATCCTGTGATAAGGCCAAAGCCACAGGCTGAGCCAGACCCGTGATGGAAGGGGACGGTGCCACAACGACAAGGGCGCTATTGAGCAGAGGTGGAGCGATGGTGTTCACAGCATAAACAGCCCGAGCGGCCTTGCAGGTACCAGCCAAAATGGCCAAGCACATCAACACCACACCTCAATCCTTGGTGGTTGAGTCGGGGTTCATGGCCTTGCACTTCTCGTGGCAGCTGCAGGACTCGTGCTGGCTCATGATGTTCCGCTGAAACGGTGCACTATGGTGCAGCCGTAAAATCTAATGGATTGACTAGATAGTAAAGCGAACTTTATACACCCAACTCAAACCAACCAAAACCAAAACAAATCACAAATCCTAAACCTAATACTTGTGTGTGTGTCCAGGGAAGTAGGGTATGTATCATCTGTCAATAGGGTGTGGAACTAATAGAGTGTTTACGATGCAGCCATTGGAGCCATGACATGGCTGATTTGTGTTGTGAAAGTTGATGGCTGATAGCTCGGTTAATTTTCTTTGTCTTCATGTTTCTCTCATTCTGACCAACTCGGAATGGAGACTGAGCTGTTAGAAACAACCCTTGCATTCAACACAATTCTCGCCAATCTTCTAGAGGCCTTAGACAAGCAATGGATTGCCCAAGAGGGCTGTTTCTGGCCAGGTGGTCATATAGACTGGAATACACTGGATGATGTCATCTGGCTAGAGCAATTCCGGTGATTCTGTATTGTGCGGGTGCCTTCTAGCGAGTATACTGGGCAAATATTTCTTCTAAAGATTTTACAGGGGAGGAAGTACATCAGCTTGTTGATGCCCTAGATCTTCTGGAAGTGATTCGCTGCAACCAAAATGGTAACAAAGAGGATTGTGTGATGGCACTGTGCATTCTCCTTTCTCGTCTCACCCATACTTTCCATTTGGTTGACAACGAGATGCAGTTCAGCTGGGAAAGATCACGCTTCTCACGAATCACCCAAACTACCACAACATTACTATGGGGGCAGTGGAAGCATTTGTTGCACTTCAATCCGAACCGGCTGACCCGTGAAAAAGCTCAGAGTTTGCATCCATTGTGCACCTCAACAGTGCCCCTCTCAATTTGATAGCTGCAATGATTGATGGTACCCTCCGCAAAAATGCATGCCCAGTCCGAAATCAGTGGATCCTGTACAATGGGTGGAAACACATGCACTGCTTGAAGTATCATGCAGTCCTGTGACGGAGAGCAGCCGGCAAGCAAGGCGGCGGCTAGTTCCGGCACACAGATCAGGTAGTGAAAGAGTTCAGAGAGTAAGCAGTGTAAGAGTATCGGATTCACTGGGGAACTAACTACAGACAACCGGGTATTTATAGTAAACTGGAACATAATATGAAATAAAAGGTAGAAATGGGAGTTAAGGAGTGGTGTGTGAATGTCAAGCAGCAGTGTCAAGGTCCCAATCAATGAGTGTTGATGAAACAATTAGTGAGGGAAGAGAGGCTCGTCATCATGATCTCAGCAGATAATAGCTGCGGCGTCATGGTGGCTGTGCAGATAAGATTAGCTGTGATTACTCCTGATGGTAGTGAGGGAATAATCAGCAGGAATTCGCGGCACGCACAGCGCACCGTTACAAGTCCTCACCCCCGATGGCATCGTCATCCATATCTATGGTCCAGTTGAGGGACGGCAGCACGACAAAACTGTCTTTCAGCAGAGCGGCCTCACAGCAATCCTCAACAAACATTTCTGGACCCCTGACAAGCAAGCACTGTTCATCTATGGTGATTCAGCATACACTGTCTCGGCTTGCGTCCTCTGCCCATACAAAGGTGCAGCTGTCACGGCTGAGCAACCAATGTTCCACTTGGCAATGAGCCACTGCCAAGAGCCTGTCAAATGGTGCTTCCAAGAGGTCACTTAACAATTCCCCTTCCTCAACTTCACACAGAATCAAAAGGTTCTATTATCGCCATGCGGTTTATATTACCTAATTGCTGCTCAGGAACGCACACACCATTCTCCATCATCTACAGATTCCACAATAGAGAGGTTGTGGTAGCCACCAGATGAAACTAGTGGCTTTCACCATGGACAAATGCAGAGGCAGCTTCTTCTCATCCAGCCACCATTTTATACTCTCCCTCAGAGCTACAAATAGTGGCTGACTTGGTCTGACAGCATTGCCCACTGTCCAGGAAAATCAGCCAAAAATTAGCCACCAGTCTGATCTGGTGGCTACCACAAGCTCTCTAATGTGAGTGAAGGGATCACTTGTCTTGTGAGCCTTGAAAAGCTTCTGGAAGCAGGCGCGACATGCTGCACCAGTTCAATTAATGGGTGTGCTTTTAAGTGTGCTGTCTTTGAGCAGCTCCACTGCAAAGTCATCCCACGCATTCCTGGTGGCATCACCGCAGGCAGCATTGAAGGGACGGAGCTTGTCGGTGTTCTGAATGAGCACTTGGTCCTGCCAAGGACACCACGGCTGACTGCACGTGTTCTTGGACTGAACAGAGTTCACTTGGTGGCCAGTCAGATTGGTGTTCTTGGGCTCAGCCTCCAAGCCTCTGTCATTGTTGTTGTGGTGGAATGGCGAGGGGGGTGGACTCCCAGTTGGAATGAAGGGGCTGTCCTCCTTCTCTGATGGATTTGGAGACTGTTCGCTTGAAGGACTGTGCACGAAATGCTGTGAATTTATGTCCCAGTCAGGACTGGGAGAGCAGGCCTTCTTGGATTTTGCCTGTGCAGGGCTTCGACGCGCTGCAGTACAGGTCTTGGAATGTGTCTTCATTGTGTAGACAGAAACTAGTCTGGCGAAACACTGTGACAAGAGCACGCGGCATCTAGTGCTATTTTGCGATTTCCTAGGACCAGCATTTATACAACGGGAAAGCGCTAGCGCTTCTGATGTGTTATTACTAGCACTCAGGACTCTGGCTAGGTGATATAAAGGAGAACTGGAGTAAGCCCAAGCTGCTGGTTGTAGCACCAGATACGACTAGTGTAACACACTAGCACAGTCTGGAGGCACAAACCACAGGGAAATAACCATAAGCCTAAACAGTCAAGGTGCTAGCACCTAGGAAGCGAGACACGGGAGAGTGATATGGTGAGGGCACTAGCGGATGATGCGAGCGACAAGTGTGGAATCTGAAGGGTAGTAAACTATGCGCTAGCAGCCTTCTAACAAGGGTGTTAGTATGCAGTACCCAGCTAGTGATCAACCCAAGACCTGAAACACAGATGCGAGCACGTGACAGTCACGATGTGGTCGCGAGTCACAAACAGAGACAAGTAGACAGCAGAGGAATAGCTAGCAGACTATTGGTGCGGATGTGCAGGTCACCACAAATGCAGTAACGGATAAACGGACTGCTAGCCAGTGCTCTGACCTGTGCTAGATGACTCCAGGCAGCGGATTCAACTCTGTTTCGTCGGGATAGAGGTTCTGGCAACTCACAATACCCATAAATGGATGCTAGCAGATCAGTGTGGCTGTTCTGCTTGGCATAGACCCATTATAAAACCAAACAGCAGTCGTTTCATTGGCTGCTGTATCAATCACATCATTTTCACTCATTTCTATTATTCATTCTGTATATCACATGTATCATGGACCTCAGTAGTATAAAGGGAGCACAGAGCAGGCTAGAACCTCAGATTATTATACCCCGACTTTGTACAAAGTCAGTGCAGGTGGTCTCAGGTTGCTAGTGGAGATTGTAACACACTTCACAAGTAGTAGCTTTATTGGAATCAATACTGTTGACTCTGGACACATCGAGATCTTAAGTTGAGGTTCCTGTTGTTGACTCGAGGAGTCTTCACATATAAAACCAAGGGTGTTCTCTTCGAGAACCAGCTAGCAGTTGCGCTAGCAGCTTTGCCTTCACCCCGATATTGTTGTAGTGTGTTGGATCGCCTGCTAGGTAGTTGTGTGTTGACTCAAGCCCACTAAGAAGAAGACGGAATAGGTGCCCCCACCTCTAGACCGACTGTAACTTGTCAGTTACTTCGCCTTCACCTAGATATTGACAGAAGTGCTGTCATAGTGTGTTGGGTCACTAGCTGGACGCTTATAGTGTCTATTGCCAATACAAAGTGGAAACATTCCTGTTCTTGGTTAAGGAATAGGTCAGCGGCTTAAGGACCGCCTTGCCGTTTGAGGATTGAATCCCCTTGTTGTTGGCCTCAATAGTCTTTGGGTATCCCTTAGCGAGGATTTTCAGAAACCTACATACTCTGCCCTGGTGCTCTCGACCTAGCGGTCCAGCCACCTTGTATCCAACCCATAAATCCCTGCCCATCCCAGGTGCTAGCAATATTTTTGTTGGCAGCTGTGTAGTGCTAGCGTGTTGTTGAGGTACTTTGTTGAAGTCTAGCAGTCAAATTGTGTTTGTTCCAAACCCATTGGTCACATACTACAGCCCAGACCCGAACTCACAAAGAGAAGCACTTACATCTTTGGAGGAATAGATTGTTGTAGTGGTGGTTTTGTGGTTGTTTAGTGCAATCTTGAATCTAAGCTATTTCTAGTTGTATACCAAGTGCACTGTTTCACCGGTGTGTAGTGAGTGGAAGACGAAAGGATGTTGTTGTGGAGCCGCTAACTTTTGCAACGCAAATCAGCCACATGGTGGCTTCAATGGCTGCATTGCAAACAGGCTAATGGTCGGAAGCTGGGTTCGGTTGTGTGTGTGTCCGACAGTGTCTGACATTTCAAAGGCAATCTCCATGCGGGTGGTGCAGGTGGCGAGCCACTTTTTTCTGCATTTAAATCTCCCTGAATTCCGTCCCACTCATCCAGGTTTAGTTCTAGCCATAATCACTCCAGAAAATGTGATGTATCTGCGCCCCTGAAGATTTTCCTGATACTGTTAGTATATGAATGAGAATAATGAGAGAAGCAGAAATTGTACCTGATATGCAACAGATGAGTCAGACAGATTTGGCAACCCATATGGCGAGTACCGGAAACAAATCTAAGGCTTCCAATATTCCCTGCTTCAACCGGAGTTTATCTGTGACTAATATTTTGACTGATACTCAAAGTATCAGTGCTGGTTTACGTGCATCCGAAGATGCCGTATCAGCCACGGACCCGATACAGAAAGAATCAGCGTGGCCAAGACTATCACCTGATTCCCGCCATATCAGGCTGGCGGCTGATACTGCGGCTGATACGGCATCTTCAGGAGACGTAAACCGACACTGATTCTCCCAGTATCAGTCGAAATATCAGCCACGCGTCAACTCCGGCTGGAACGGGGAATATCAGAAGACATGTAATTAATTATTTCTGGAACCACGAATATATATTCACGAATAGCACAGCCACAGCCATTCACGAATATGAGTATCTGTTATTCGCGAATGTATACTTGCAAATATTCGCGATATCTGGTATTCGTGGTATTCTCTACTCACCATACAAGTTGCCGATTCAGTCTGACACATTTGTTGGATATCAGGTACAATTTCAAGCTGTCAGGGGAACCCCCGCTTTGGACGGTTTTCCATCCGGACCTGATCCAGATGCTTCGGCCACTTCGGGCACTTCAGACGCTTCTCCATCTGGACCGGCTCTGGACACTTCGGATGGTTTTCCACCCGGCACTCCAGATACTTCTGCACCCTTCTATCTGACCGCCAAACCACCCAGGACATCTGTCCGATCTCGCTGGCACATGCTGTGCGATCAGGCCCGCAATCATTGTAGATACCTCCGGACACGTGCTACTGGGTAGTTACCAATTAGTATATAAGGTTTCGCCTAGCATGGGAATCCTCATCCTTTCTTCTCTTCGGATTCCCCCGCTAGGTGCATAGTATTTCCGCTCCTGTATTCTAATACCTATATTTATTCTTCGGATTCCCCCGCTAGTTTCTGTGCCCTGCGCCGAGCTTAAGGTTGCCCTTACAGAAGAAAGGATCTAAGGGATCAACCGGTCAAGATTGGGAAGTTTGGTACAGGTACGGATTGGGACCACTACTCCAGTGCTCCATCCTCCCCCACTTCAAATCTCGACCCCTCCTCTGTTCCGATGGACCAGCCGCTTGCACCTGACTCTGCGCAACCCGAGATCCCGAGTGTCCACACTTCGCATCCGGCTTCCGAAGCCATGGTCCAGCTCGCTGCTGTCGAAGGCTCCCTTGAGAGCATCCAAAACACGCTTTGCCAACTATTGCTGAGCGCCCAAAATCCGCTGCCTGCCCCCGCCCCTGCTGCTTCGGCTCCGGCACTGGGTCCAGATTTCTTGGCCCCCCACCCAGCTCCAAAAACGGTCCTTCAACCGAACCCCCTGGCCGTTTTTGACGGCGACTGGACGCAAGGACGGATGTTCCTTCACTCTGTTCTCACCTATTACTGGCTGGTTCCAGAAGCTTTCATGGTGGACGGGTTCGTCTCGCAGGAAAAACTCGTCCGGTTCACCATGTCTTTCATGTTGAAGGACACGGCTGCCCGATGGGCGGAACGGCGCACATCTGCCGCACCGTTCCCATTCCCCACCTGGGCCCAGTTTGAGGCCAAGTTTCAGCTCCAGTTCGTCAAGGAAAACAAACAGGACCAGGCCCTCACCAAGCTTGAGTCTCACCCGTACTTCCAGGGCTCCCGTGACATCTACCGGTACACGGACGACTTCGAGGAACTGGCTGTAATGGCTGGTTACTCAGACGCTCTCGTCCGGGTCACCAAGTACCACTCCGGCCTCGACCCGTGGATTAACATCGTGATTACAACGTCTGGAACCGCCCCCGACCTCACCGACTACAACGGCTGGTGTGCGCACACTTTCCACCAGTACGAGGTGTTCGGCTGAGCCGGATCCGGAAACCCTCCGGTTCGGCTCCTGGCCGCTTTACCTCAGCCATGTGGAACGGGAATTTTCCCGGCTGCACCCCCTGCGCGCGCTACGGTCTCATTCGCCCCAGCTCCTGGACCTGCGCTCCCAGCAGTCGTTCCAATGGCCGGACACATCGCCTGGGAATGCCCGGTTACATCCGACGTCTGGCACGTGGACATTCTCGACGAGGTCATTCGTCAACTTGGGGATGACCTCCTCGACGAGCTGTTTGCTCAGCTCTCCACCCCTGCCTCGCTTCCAGCCGAGTCAGTGGACGGAGATGAGATGGAACTGGCAGGTTTCCCTGCCCGGCCGAGTGACCGGTGCGCCCTCAGTCGTGTCCCCTAATCGCTACGCCCTCCTGTATTTAGATAATGCCAATACATTTGAGTCCGAGGTAGTAGCGAGAGGCGCACCCCCCGTCCCTGTCTCTGTCCGAGTGACCAAGACTCTTCCTTCCGTCCTGGAGACGGAAACCCGCATTGCCCCCAAGCCGGGAACGAGGGCAGTGACAGAGGCCCCTGTCCCGGAGCCGGGAACGAGGACAGGCTCGCTTTGGCGTGTTCATCGCTCGAAGTGGGAACGGCAACTTCTCTGGCAGTATGTCATTGACTCTGTCGAAGGCCGAAACTCCTTGCACATCCCATTGGACCTGCAGTCTGTTGAGACTGCCGCCCAGATGTCAGTGAAGGCTCTGGTCAACTGCAGAGCGACCGGAGACTTCATTGACTCGGAGTATTTCATCTCCTGCAACCTTCCGGTCTGGCTCCTTTCGCAGCCCATCCCAGTTCTCAACGTGGACGGCAGCCCGAACCAAGCGGGCTGCATCACCGGCGTAGTCAATATGGTGCTCGACTACAAGGGGCACTCCGAGCGTATCCAGCTCGCCGTAACTCGGCTCGGGAAACAGCATGTCATCCTCGGTTACTCCTGGCTCCAGAAACATAATCTGGAAATCAACTGGGAGACCAAGGAGGTCCGTATGACATGTTGCCTGACCAGATGCTGCATCTGCCAGGAGGAGCTATGGGCTGTCCAGAAGAACGAGAAGCTTGCCACATCGATCCTCCGGCAGCTGCGTGAAGGTCCGACCCCATCCATCTGCGCCGTCGACTCGCAGCTCATATGGTCAGGATAACTGGTTAACTGGTTGGTCCTGTCGACGGGCTTAATGTGTTATCTTGTGGCAACTCTATATATGGAAACCCCACAGGATAACTGGTTAACTGTTGGGCCCTGTCGACAGGGCTAATGTGTTATCTTGTGGATGTTGCCGTAGGCAAAAAAAGGGTGCCCAATGAGTGAATTGAACTTGAGACCTTTAGCTATCATATTAGAAATGGCAAAGGGCATTACCCTTACACCATGAGAGCTATAACAGGGCAGTTGTCTGTCTCAGCTAGCATAAGCCTAGGCTTAGCCTACTTGGGGCTGCATATACCCACCTCTTTTTTGCCTACGGCAACATCCACAAGATAACACATTAGCCCTGTCGACAGGGCCCAACAGCTAACCAGTTATCCTGTGGGGTTTCCATATATAGAGTTGCCACAAGATAACACATTAAGCCCATCGACAGGACCAAGCAGTTAACCAGTTATCCTGACCATATGAGCTGCGACTCGGAAGACCGGAGACAATGGGTACGACCCGGCCAACAACGATGACCTCCCGGACCTCACTCCGGACTCGGAAGACAATGACAATGACAATGACGAGCTCGAGGAGGGCGATTGCGTCCTCTACACTGTGTTCGCCCCAGCCAAAGAGATCTGTGCGGGAAGCACTGTCTCGCAACGTCTCGCGGAGGCTCACACATGGAATTCCGCACTGGCCGGAACCGAGGTCCCGCCCTGGGCCGCAGATTTCTCAAACGTCTTCGCCCAGGAGTCCTTCGACTCCCTCCCAGACAGGCAGACGCGGAATCACGTCATCGAACTCGTCCCGGATGCAAAACTGGCCAATTGTAAAGTCTACCCGATCTCTCCGCTCAAACAGAAGGAGCTCAATGCCTTCATTTCAGAGGGATTGACTACCGGCCGCATCTGCCCGTCAAAGTCTCCAATGGCGTCCCCAGTCTTCTTCATCAAGAAGAAGGACGATGCCCTCCGGTTTGTCCAGGACTGCTGGGCGCTCAACGCGATGACCGTGAAGAACTGGTACCCGCTTCCTTTAATCAACGACCTTATTAACCGGTTAAAAGGAGCTCAGTTCTTCACGAAAATCGACGTCCGGTGGGGAGGCGATCTCCGTGCGGGTGGTGCGGATGGTGAGCCACTTTTTTCTACATTTAAATATCTCTGAATTCCGTCCCACCCATCCAGGTTTAGTTCTAGCCATAAGCACTCCAAAAAATGTGATGTATCTACACCCCTGAAGATATTCCTGATACCGTTAGTATATGAATGAGAATAAGAGAAGCAGAAATTGTACCTGATATGCAACAGATGAGTCGGACAGATTTGGCAACCCGAATGGCGAGTACCGGAAACAAATCTAGGGCTTCCAATATTCCCTGCTTCAGCCAGAGTTTATCTGTGACTAATATTTCGACTGATACTCAAAGTATCAGTGCTGGTTTACGTGGATCCGAAGATGTCACATCAGCGGCAGTATCGGCCACACACCCGATACGGAAAGAATCTGCGCGGCTAAGACTATCACCTGATTCCCACCATATCAGGCCGGCGGCTGATACTGCTGCTGATACAGCATCTTCGGGAGATGTAGAAATATCAGTTGCCCGTCAACTCCGGCTGGAACGGGGAATATCAGAAGACATGACATGTAATTGTTTCTGGTACTCGCCATACATGTTGCCGATTCAGTCCGACACATTTGTTGGATATCAGGTACAATTTCAAGCACTCTTATTTTTGTTCATATAATAAAGGTATCAAGATCATCTTCAGGAGCACCGATACATCACATTTTACGGAGTGTAAGAAGACCTGTGGCAGATGGTCTGGACCTGCACTCTATAAAGTATCTGGAACTACATAGGTGGGTACCCGTTCGATTCGGGGTCGGGTCTTGGGATGCTTCGCCTGTATATCTCTTTTCCCCAATTCCACTAAAATACCACTCCACCTATCGAGGTTCAATTCTAAGCATGTGAAGACCTGTGGCAGATGGTCTGCACCTACATTGCATAATTCGAGCCTTATTTGATCAGAATGCCAAGTGGGCTCCCGTTTGATTCGGGCACGGGTCCTTGTAAGGACCTTTGTTGTTATGCATTTTTCTGCATTTTTCTCAAATTCCGTCCCACCCATCCAGATTTAGTTCTAGCCACAACGAGGCCCATGGCAGATGGTCTCCACCGACACTGCATAACAGGGCGACAACTGTCAAGTGGGTACCCATTCGATTCGGGCTCGGGTCTTGGGGTGCCTCCCCTGTATACATTCTTTCCCTGCTTCCAAAATTCCATCCCAATCAACCAAGTTCAAGTCTCGGTATAACAAGACCTGTGGTAGATGGTCTGCACCTACACTCCATTAATAAGACCAAGAAAGGCGAAGTGGGCACCCGTTCGATTCGGGTGTGGGTCGTGTTCAATGATGATTTTGCTCCTGTTTTTTTCTTCTTATATACTTAGCTGAATTCTGTGGGTCCAGAGTTTTGTTCAGATTCCAATTTGATTCGAGGGTTGAGGGTACAGCCGGGGAAATATACAGTTCAAGTGAGTACTGCTTACTGTGTACCATACAGTAGGCAGCAGACGGACTCTGACTCTACCTCTAACTCGGAAGTTGGCTTCGGTTGTGTGCCCCGACGGTGTTTTCCATCCGTCGATCTCCGTGCGGTGTGCAGAACAGAAATGGAAGCTCCCTTCGCCAAAAGATGTGGTTCGAAATTCGAATCAACAACTCGGCAGGAATAGAATCGCATGCGAGCCGCTTTTTGTTCTTCTTTTCGAGTTCATTTCCGATCAGCCCGTCTTGAAGTGTCTTCCACGACGCGTCCCAATTCCCACTCCTTGTTGCAAAATCCATCCCACCTCCCGAGGTTCGAGTCTGAGGTATAGCAAGACCTGTGGCAGATGGTCTGCGCCCACACTTTATTATTGTCATTAATTATCAAAACATGTCAAGTGGGCTCCCGTTCGATTCGGGCACGGGTCCTGACCCCTGAACCTGATGTCTTCTCGTTTTTTTCCAAATTCCAAATTCTGATATTCATTCATCCCACCCACCTACTCCTAAGTATCCAGGTTCAACTTGTTCTAGCTAAAGTAGAACAAGACCCGTGGCGATGGTCTGCACTACACTTAAATTTATAGGTCAAAACCACTTGAATACGAAGTAGGAGGTACCCGTTCGATTCGGGCGCGGGTCTTTCACAAGAAAGGTTTTGTTTTTTGGCATTTGTGGTCAGCGGATCTATGAAACGAATCAGGACTCGTTTTTCTTCTTACATACATAGCTTCAAGCTTATAAGCTGAACAGATTTTGTTCAGATTCCAGGGCTCGAATCTGCCTGAATTCCATCCCAGTCATCCAGGTTCAATTCTAGCTAGAGTATATCAAGACCCGTGGCAGATGGTCTGCATAATCATGCGATATTGATGGGAATGTTCAAGTGGGCTTCACCCGTTCGATCCGGGCGCGGGTCCTGATGGCCGCTGTTCAACCTTTTTTTTTTCTTCGTTGGCGAGTCGATATCTACGGTATGAGATATCGCGTGAACTTGAGGGTGCAACGGTTTTTTTTCAGAAATCTTACATGACATCGAGGCTGAGCTGGACTGTATGGATTCGGAGTCTAGAGGTTCAATGTTACTTAGCCAGGCAACTGCACAGTACAGTACAGAGTTGGTACAGTCAGTGCTAGACGGTCGTGTGCCCATGTTTGACTTTGACATTTGCAATTGCCATCCGTCGATCTCCGTGCGGTGTGCGGAACAAAATGGAAGCTCCCTTGGCGAAAGAATGCGGTTCGAAATTCGAATCAACAGCTTGTCAGGGCACGCGACGCTTGCCAATGCCAGCGCTTGCCCCGCTTCCTTTTCTTCTGTTTAAGTTTTTTTTTCATGTTGGATTGTAATTATATTACACCAGGTTCAACCCGAACGACCGAGGGAGTGTGCACTGTGACGCGTCAACGCGTGTCGATGTCCGACTAGATCTCCTTCGAATTCGCCGCTGCAGACGTGACAGGTACAGCCAGGAAGGGCGCTGGGGATCATTCGACCCCGGACCCCGGAATATAACGTTATGTACAGTACAGGATGTATGGACCGGTAAAAGCTGTTGATTGATACAATTTTGCGAGTCATTTTACGCGACAAGACCCGTATGTAAAACCGACGCGCCAGAGCGTGCCAGGGCTCGTTGAACGCGTTTTAATGACACGTCACTCGCACAGTTTACCCTCTCCCGCCGCTCCAGACGTTCCAGACGGTAGGAAATTGACAGACGCGACCTCGAATAACGGCACCCATCCCTTTCGCGAAAGTACCGACCGGCAAAGTCACCGATTGATCCCTCGATCGATTGATTGATGCGAGCAGTTTTATATTTTTTTACATCCGCGCACACGACCTGGATCCGCTGCTCGAAGCAATCGCAAACGCCGTCGCAGAAGCGAAATACGGGCTCAGACGCGTTTCGCGCGGTAGCTTGGTTATAGTTGTAGGAGCGCGGTGGGGGCGGGGTGTTACATGTACGAAAGTCTTACGATACAGCGGGATATCGAACGATACAGCGTGATTAACTTACAGGCGGACGGCCGACCGACAGCGCTTGCTGATTAGGCGGGGCGGGAACAATTTTGTAAAGTCCGGAATACGGATCCAGAATGAGATGGGGGATCGGCGGTGAACATACGGGGCGGTTATAATGGGGCGTGCATTTTATTCGAGGGCCGTGGAGGTAGGAGTAGGGCGGCAGCGTCGGGGGTTGGATTGTGCGGCTCACCGTTGGGCGCGGGGGACAGCATGACCTCATCGATCGTGATGTCATGCTCATGCTGTTTCAAATCTTCGCGTTTTCGTTGACCCAGTCTGACGACGCCGCCGCGCTCTACTCTGCTCGCTATTAACGCCGCTGCGCGCTGCACTTTGTCTTTGGCTGCGTCTCTACTTGAAGGGCTTTGCGGCTCCCACGTAATTTTGCAACGGTCTAATAAATCTTTTTGTGCGCAGCCTGAGATTTTGACGAATGTCCGAGGACGACTCTGTCCTCGCATGAGGCACCGGTGTTGGCTGTTCATCGGTTCTTAAAGGTGCATTCCCGCTCTCTCTCACCATCTTCCCTCACCCTCTCTATCCTTGCTGTGTACTTTTTGTCTCCAGTGCTGCGCAGGTTACCTCGCCATAAACACCTCACTCACTGGCTACATCCCACGCCCATACTGTACGTCGGGGTCCTGGGTGTGCTACCCTTACCTTGCGCTCTTTCTCGTATCGTTTCATCCTCTTTCCCAGCTCACTACGCGTTCTTCTCGTTCCGACCCTACAAATGAGACTGCGCTAACACTAACCCAGACACACTCCATTTCCCATCGATGCGACGCGAACACCACTCGACCTCCCTTGTGCCCTCCTCTGCCTGCTGCGCTCCGCTATCCTCGTTGTCGCCCCCTCGACTTCGCCTCGCCTCCCGCTCCTCGGCACCCGCCTTCGTGAGCCTCCACCGCGCACCCTCGCTCGCCGGCCGCCCATGGCTTGCCACTCCTTTACCCTCCGCGCTCGCCCCGTCGAGCATCCTCCCCACTATCTACTCGATGCTTCATCGCTCCCCCCACACCACCCTCACCCGCATCGTGTGGCGGGCGAGACTTCGTCGGCAGTACCCAATGTCCGCGCTACGTTCAAGGTGTTCTGCCGCGAGTCGGCAAACTGGAGTGGCGCGTCGCGGGCGTCAACTCCACTTCTGCGGCTAGTGCGGGAGCTCCCACAACGATGCGCGTGCGTGAGAGGGACGAGCGATGGACGATGGGGGCTGAAGATGCTTCGACTTGGAGAGCTGAGGGACGTGTGGATGGGAAACCCACGGTTGGGGAGCAGGTGCGCTCGAGCCTCGTACTGTGGGATTGAGGCGCGCGCTAGGATTGATCCAGATCGTGGCTTGTCGCCTTCGGCCTCCGACTCGCGCCCAAGTCTTCGGTCCTCCGCAAGACGGTCCTTATCTGCCTCCTTGCAAGAGGAATCAGTCGTCTATGCACGAGCGCGCTCCATTGGGCGAAGGTCGCGCACGCCACGCCTGCCCTCCCTCGGACCCGATGCCTCTGCGCCAACGTCCCTGCTCCAATAAGTGCAGTCGTTGCCCGCATTGTGCATCCGCTCGACTGACGGGCTTTTCTCCCCATCTACGCCGACGCAGCCCTGCGCTTCAGCGACACCTGCCCCCCGTCCACCGCTTGGTGCTCCGTGTATGCTTGACCTCCCCTCATCTCCTCGTCGCCAACGCCGCCCGTCCGTGGCTCGGTGCTCCCCATCTCCGGCACATCCACCGCCGTCTCCCCTTTATGGCTGCGAGCTTCACGCAAACTCCCCGCTCGCCGCTCCCACCGCAAGTGCGTCGGGGAGCCGAGGACGGGAAGGCCGGGAGGAAGACTACAGTTCGTCGGTGCGCCCAGCTCGCGGGAGGATGGGAGGCGAGCTCGCCGAGCACCGCACGAGGCGATGGCGCAGGATGGGGAGACGCACGGTCTGCGTCCGTCTGTTTCTTTGTCGGCGGTATATCTTAAGACCCTATGGCGTCGCGAGCGGGTGCAGCTCGGGCACGTAGGCGTAGTCGTGCGCAGCTACACCGCGTACAGAATGGGGAGACGTGCTACTGTATCCCTAGCCCGTCTCTCATGCTCGGCGACAGCGTATCTCTATGGCAGGATGGGATGACTGGTACGAGACGCATGGGATGACGACCATCACCATCACCAACGTGTATCGCAATACTCCCCTCGCCCTCCCCGCACCCCGCCGTGCCTGCGCCGCCCATCTCGCCTCCGCATCACTGCGCCACCTTCCCTTTCCGCAGCGGATGCGCCGCGTCCACGCACATTCTCGACCTCCACTGCTCCGACTCCCGCACCGTATCCACATACGCGATCGTTGCCGTGTACTGTCTCAGCTGCCTGGGCCCCCGCCATCCCGCGCACGGTTATGGTGTTTCGAATCCGGAATCTGGATGGGGCCCAGATGGATTGGGGGTGTGGGGCTGCTATGCGTGCGTGCAGGCCCTCGCCCGCCGCGGTGGGAGAAGGAAGGAGAAATACGGGATGGGGGGAGGAGCGATGGAGGCGCCGGCGAGACGCTCCGGTGCCGAGCCACGTAGGACGAGGCTCGTGCTCGGAGGAAGGTGGGGTTCCGGATGTGGGGGTTCCTCATGCGTCTCGCCTAGGGGTGGCGGATGCGGAGTGTACATGTGTGTGGAAGCGCAGTCGCGCGCTTGCTTCGGCCACCTACCATCCTAGGATTCCATCACATCGTATTTTCCATCTATCCACACACTCCCGATTCCTCCCCGCTGTGCTTACTTTACTTCTACTTACTTGCACCCCGTTCACCCTTCTAAAAACCTACCCCCGCTTCCAATGCGTGCGTCTCCGCCTGTGTTCCTCTTTGCACTCGCGTTCTTGTACGAGTCGACTCGCTCTTGTTTCTACGCATATTTTTTCGATCTGCCACTCTGCTTTCGACTATGACGTTTTAGGCGTCACATTATTCATTTTGGAAGAAAAATCTCTTGAGGCAAAAAAAAAACTTGGGCTCAGATCACAGAATGATTCCATATCACATCTATGTATACTAGGTACCTATATCATGCATCTCCCTGCAGGAATAGGGCTTTAATCAGGTAGAGAGAGGGAAAAACAGACCTTCGGATGAATCGGTCGACATCAGCACAGCCCCTGCATTAATTTTCCCTATCGCTATCGCAGCGCCGACACCGTCTCTGTAAGAATCAACATTCCGCATCTACATTGCAAGTCTATGTTAGATCACAGACCGAGTTGCATTACTCAAACGCTCCAAAAAAAAAAAAAAAAAAAAAAAAAAAAGTGGGAGAGTGCCCTTTACGGTATGCGGGATGGGCATGGTTCGATTTCCGATTGCCGGTTCAATCTTGCCGGTGTCCATCATTTTATTTGATAAACAGCTATGACGCTTCCTGTGCAGACACCCCATAGGTATACCATTAGGTGGTCAAGGGAGGTATTTTCTTCATATACAAGCCTTCTACCTTCTAATTACTGCCTTGCACCTGCAGGCACTTGACAACTAGGGTATAAGAATGTGCGACACGTCGCTGGTCACATGGCACATGATCCGTGACAGGACGCGGTCTAAAACCCGTCAAGTTGACGGATTTCTGATCACAAACACTTGCTTTTCTTTAGTCTATTTTTTTGGTAGTAGTGGTCATTCCTGCAATGCCAATGTCAAATCTGAGTATGCACAGTTTATCCATATGCCATCATACTGCTTCTCAAATATTTGTGGGAAGCCTTGCCCACTGTGCCCAGATTGGATGGGCAAGAGAAATACGCATCCTCATCTTTATCCAATATTCTGATTACATTACCACACCCACAGCTGTACCGTACCGTACATCTTCACCTCAGATTCAAAGCTCAATGTCATCGGTTTTCATTTCAAGGACTGTGATTACATCTAGATGATGACACAGTGGCTGTACCATCTCGGCACCTTCCGAAGGTCTGTTTTGCCCTTGCTCTACCTGATTATAGCCCTATTCCTGCAGGGAGATGCATGATATAGGTACTTAGTATACGTAGATGTGATATGAAATCATTCTGTGATCTGAGCCCAAGTTTTTTTTGCCTCAAGAGATTTTTCTTCCAAAATGAATAATGTGACGCCTAAAACGTCATATTCGACCCCTACAGATTAGAAGTAAAAACGCGAATGATGTTACATCCGTATATTGAGCTGATTTTGTGCTTGGTTCAGAGCGTCTCCAGCGGGAAGGAGAAACGGAGAATATTCATTGAGACATTATTGGATGCAGGGACGAGGGGTAGCTGGAAGGGAGAAGCAAGATCCGGAGGACGAATAAGTTCGAGGATAACTTTGGCGCTTCACTGTGAGACCCAGAACAGGTTATTTTCACCAGTTTTTTTTCACCCGGAAAATCCTAAGTTACAACCGGGAGAAAGTCAATAATTATTTTCCGTTCTCACCCGTTTTCCAATTCACTTTTTAGAGGTACTATTGTGACCCGTCTGACGGGTTACTCTCAAAAACCCGTTAACCAGGTTACATTCGGATGATTTCCCCTCGCTCCGTCCACGCACCCGTAGCACGGCACGCCTATACGCTGCAATTTTTATTGAATTCTTCGACAGCCCCACGAGGTACATACGTGGTCCTAGATAAAGGAGATGAAAGGCGGGTGTGACATGCTCAGTTGGTAATAGGATCGCCGCCCTGCCGGTCATGGCGCGGTATCCCTGGGGTTGCCGCCGAGCGTGGCGGAAGCATGGTGAAAGAAGCGACTGCGCAGAATGGCGGCAATAGAAGACGTTGCGCAAGCACAGGATGGGCATCGAGTCCCCGCTGAGAAGGCGCGGGGAGGTGCGCGGGTGGCGGGTGCGTTGAGAGCGGGGGCGTGGAGGAAGCAATCACCGAAGAACCGGATGCTCGTGGTAGAAATGGGACGTGCCCTGCACGTGGCGAGGGCTTGGGTCGCAAGATCGTGATGGCCCGGCGCGGGGCGTGGACGAGAACGCGGCGGTGGTCGTGGGCGGGATATGGTGGGCGTCGCGGACGCGGCCAGCTCGTTGTACGCAGCGTGCGTATTTTGCGCGTGTTTGGACCGTTTCGAAGGCGTATTACAGCTTGCAGGCGCCAAAGGCGGATGCGCGAGGGCTCGCTAAAGGTGCTGTGGGAGAAGCGTCGTTGGATGGGGGAGAGGGGTTGCTGGAGCCGAGGCGCGTGGGTGGAGACGCGATATGCGGAGAAATCGACACATGGATAGAGATAACATGGTGGAGAGACGGATGGAGGCGGCGGGGGACTGTAGAGACAGTCAGCGAAGGTAGCTCGAGGGCCTGGGAGCCGGAGGGAAGGGCGGGAGAGAGTGAAACGATATAGCTTGTGCTCAGCATGGGGGGATGCGTGCGCCGGTCGTCAGGAGCTCGTATCGTCCATTGATGAGGCCGCGACGGGTACGGATGGTGTGGTTGATGAACGGGCGGCACCAGCCCTTGTACCCACATTATAATGTGCCCTGTATACCACTCGCCGCTATTGACCCAGCAGGTTTTTACAGACACGTGCTGATGATCATGATGGACCGGCCCGGGGCCGTATATCTAAATGTAGCAGTAGTGCAAAATACGACCACATAACACGTCTGGACGCGTACAATCACCGCGGTCGTTCACACAAAGAAGCCCCCAGCATGCCGGAATCCGGCGGCGAACTATTCGAATGCTCGACCTGTGGGAAATCCAAAACCCCCGAGGAGTTCAAGATCAAAACAAACGGAAATCGCGCGCGTAGCTGCATGGGCTGCCAGACGCGTACACGCAATGCAGCGCGTGATAGGAAGCAAGAGAAGGAAAACACAGCCATTGATGAAGAACCCGAAGAAGGGAAGGGTCTGGCCGTCCTTCCGGTCGACGACTTTCTGGATGCCCTTACGCAACAAGATGACAATCTTGAGCTCGAAGCACGCGTCGATATCGCGTCTATTTCTGGCGGACGTCGCGAGAAGGCCGATCAGCTCGCAGTGCGGATATGGAACCGAATGAAGTATCGGTTTGTGTGCGTCTCAATACAATCTTGCCATGTTATTATTCTCACACTTTGTCCCCTAGTTATCACAGCAAATATGAGCACAAGCGTACCCCCTCCACCCGATTTATGTACCACTGTGCGCAGAGCGAGTCCCGTCAAAATGCTCCAAAGAAAACTACTCGTGAAGGGGCGAAACACCGGGATAAAATTGCCATGGACACATTTCACTGCCATGGATGGCTTCATGTCACCGTCGCTGACTGGGACAATGTCGCGTGTGTAAAGATTTCCCATCGAGATGATCACATTCCATACTGGTCTATTGATGTTCCTTCTGATGTGGTGGAATTTGTCCGACAAAATCACAAGTTGACTCCAGCACAGGTATCATACTCTGTTACATCTTGTACTAGAAGTCCACTGATTTTTTATATAGCTATGGGACGAAATTCTAAAGATTCAGCCCAACCCATCCTTCACTCGGAGGGTTATTTATGCTATGTGGGCTGAAAATAATTCGATGGAGTGGAAGCGTGATCCTGATGAGCTCAAATCTGCAAACATTCTTCTTGAGGAGTTTACGACTTCCAAGGGACCGGGATTGGGTGCGAAAGAACCACTTTACAGCGTGGAACCGATCCCGCTCACTCCCCAGCCTGGATTCACCGCCATCGCATTTGCGCTCCCAAAGTTGTTGCGTGAAGTCGGTGGTCGAGTTCGGGAACTCTCGCTGGACTCTGCCTGTAAGATCTTATTTTTTCTCTTCATCCTTTCGAATTAATCAAGACACTATCCAGGGAATACAAATGGATCTCGATACGAGGTTTATGTATTACTCGGCGAGGTTTATGGCTCAGGAACACCATTGGGTTACCTGTTGGTCCAATCGTCGCCTCAGAGTGCAGCGGGAGGCAAAGAGAAATACCTTCGGCAACTTCTTGCGCACTTCAAAAATGTCTGGAAAATTCGTGCGCTGATTACGCTCACAGACAAGGATTGGGCAGAGATTAATGCCTTCCTTGCTGAGTATCCTGAAGCGAAGCATCAGCTTTGCTTCTGGCATGCGCTAAGAGCGGTCAAGACCCGTCTTGCGATTCTCCGTCGTGCACCGGCACACTATGCCGTTGCGGTAGCATATGCCGAGTTTGATTGGATTGACACGAAGTTTGTTCCACTCTCGCAATTGGAGGAAATCAATGGTGGTTCAGTAAGTTTTGTACTCTGTTATTTTCTATCTGTACTAAAAATTTGGCCAGGACACCTATGTCGTCACCCAGCCGATTCCACAGCTCAATATACGACTCCGAGGTGTCCCTGTCACCACTGCGCCACACCCACCAAACCCTTCCCTTACCTTCCGAATCAATGGCACGGTTCGAAACATCATTCCGAGACCCAACTTTCTGCATGCAGACAATCCATCAAGTGCCGATGATGCTGCTGACTCGGCCGACGAGGAAGGAGACCTTCTCGGTGAAGTTGAACGCTTCCTGGAGAAGGACTCTGTCGATGAACAGGATGCCGAGGATGGTCCTGATTGGCTATTCGACGACGGAGAAATCAAGTCTTCTGATCCTTCATATGTGTTCTGTCCTGCGCCACATCGAAGACCGCTTCTCCGCCTCTTTACGAAGCATTTCTGTCAACACACACTATTCCCAACCGAGGATGGGCCCAAGTCCGCAGATGACATTCGCCGGGATGCCGTGTACGAGATGTATATGTTTTGTCGGCACCGCGGACTGCGCGAAGTCTGGGGATACTTCTGGACATCTTGGTATGCACCAAAGATGTGGAAACTCTGGGCACGCTCAACTTCACCTTACCTCTCGCGTCTCCGAACCACGATGAATGTGGAGAATTTTTGGAAGCAACTTAAACATGGATTTCTCCATAATCATCTACGCCCTCGCCTCGATCAACTTGTCTGGATTCTTGTCACCCAGGTCACTCCTGCTTACCTTGTGCGTGCACAGATATTGGGTGATGGCCATCGCCTCGGGCGCTCAAAGGCTCCGACTGCCTTTCAAAAACAATTCAAATCAGCATGGCAAAAACTTGCAAACCTCACTCTCAGTGTCGACGCAGACAAGAAATATATCACCCGCATTGACACATGGACGTGTACCTGTCGCTCGCAGAAATTTCACAGCTGCCATCTCTGCAAACATCTCGTTGATGCCGTGGGAACTCCCCCCGCAAACTTTTGGACACAGGTGGTTCGCCGCCGGACTTTACCCCTTTATCGGCATCCAATCTTGGTACCCCGGGATCAAGATCAGTCGGCGTACATTGAACCAACGGACGGCAGTATCACGGATGGTGATGATCATGCATGGTCTTATGACCCAAAGGTTTTGACGGGTGGTGGCGGGTGGCGGGAGCTTGATTTTAGCACAACAAGTCTGCTTGGAAAGCGGGCCCGCGAGGATTCGGATAGCGGCAGTGCAGAGGATGTGGAAGAAATCCAACGGCATTTTTTCCCATCCTTTGACACTCACGACAGCGACGATGAGGAGCAGGTGAGTCTTTATTCACTTGATCACTTACTCAATTAATAAGTCCTCAGATTGATCAATACACGGCGCACCTACTTGCCCTTGCTGAAGACTTTGACAAAGCCGCTGCAATTCTTCGTGCTCAAGTCCCCCACAAAAATGAACTGTGGATGTCGAGCATTGTCAATGGCAAGATCGGCGGTGATGTAAGTCAAATGGTAGCCGACATTCGCAGGTTTGAAAGTGGGTCGCGGGTGCGAGACACGACCTGGGCAAGGAAAGGGGACAAGGAGGGCCAACGGCGGATGCGGAACACAATGGGATATCAAATCCCTCTTGAATCAGATTGATATTATCTTGGGATACCATATTTGTAGCTTGGAAAATTATATGTTACAGCAGTGGCCAGAATACGTGGCTCGGAGACGGTAACAAAGAACGTCGACCGCCAAACAGGGATTTTCAGAACGTGCGAAAAAACTAAAATTGAACCAGAATGGTAGCAGCGAGAATTAAACACAGGAATCATTAGCTGATGGCAGACCATCAGAATACACGAACACTCCGACTAAGCTAAGGAAGCTATACAATATGACTATTTACCGATGCCTATGATGTTATCTCTGTCGAATCGGTGTTCTATTGTTGCTCAGAGTTCTGGTTGTGTTGCATCCCAAATTTCAAAAGGTTACAGGTGGGATACATGCCCGCCGAGGCCCACACGGTTTAATCGGGTGAAATGGTGCTCGGGGAGTGTAAAAGCCCGTAAATATGTCGAAGCTTCCGGATTAGGAATGCCGACGGCAGGGCACGTGCATGTAAAAACCTGCTGGGTCAATTGCACAGACTCTTCCAAACGTGCGCCCTGTCGTGCATTCCGCGGTGGCCTGAGCAGCAACAAACCTGTTGTGAAAGTGTAAGTTATCTGGTAAAAGGAGGACGTGCAGGTGTGTCCACCTTGTTCTCATTCCCGTATTCGCCGAGGCCTTAATGGCGCTCAAGACACATTCCAGGTCCCCATCTGTCGGCGAAGACGACAGCCCTGAGGACATCCTCGAGGAAAAGTACCGCGGCGCTGACGGCGTACGCGAAGTGGACCCGTCGGAGCGACGCCAAGCAGGCGGGCGCGAGCACCGTAGACTGTAGATTACGAGCGCGACGCGGGTGAATCGCATCGCCGCCGGTGCCCAAGCCGCCCAGTTCCCCGAGGAACAACATTGTTGCTTCACGGTGATCGGTGCGCGCATCCGAGACAGGTCGGTGTGAGAGGAGCGCGTGGGTCTTCAGAAATGCGGTCGGCGACGGCGAGAGGCATGGTGGACGAGGTGCGTGCGGGACACGTGGGAAAGCGAGGATACTCGCGATCGACGACGTGCAGGCCGAGGTGAGCTGGTCTTCTTGGCCGTGAAAGAGAGCGGGCGAGCGCAGCGGTCCCAGGGTGGGAGCTGGGGTACATGTGGAGCTAGATTTGATCGGGGTCTGATCAATGTCGAAGATTAAGATACTTGGGGGGAGGCCGATGCTGGTGCACGGCATAACTCGTACTTTACTTTTTGTCTACTTATTCTTATGTTTTTTGTTGCTGATTTGTACATTTGGTATTTGCCTTCCAGCTATCCACAATACCCCAGCCGATTCTCAACAGTGTTAAGAATCATATATGTATTTCCAAGTCAATGAATCCGCCATCCGGCTTGAAAAGAAGGTTAATTGTTCCAACAGAATCATCAGTTATTCTCGCTTGCATCGCTCATTGACATCACCGAGCCTTTTTTTGCTGTTGTGACAGGTCAGTTGTTTGTTTTGCAGTGAAAATCCCTGTCATCAAGTTTATTTGACTCGGTTCATAATTTATTTTGTGTAACATCAAGTTGATTTCAATATATTGATGCCATCATTTCATCAACGGTGATTCCCGGATATCCCAACTGTATCCGGCGGTCAAAGCGCACTATACGAGATGCAAAGAGTATGTAGCATATTTACATTCGTTGACCTTCCGATTCCGAAAGTGGCTACCATAAATATTCCGGAATGACGGGCGCTAAACCTCTTCTCTCTCAAAACTCGACTACTACGACCTAAACTGTCAGTGTTGAGTATTGGTTTCTTTGCAGCATTGAATCGGGTGTAGATGCCGGCTGTATGCAGAAACCGCAGGCTCCAGAATATTGTTAGAACGTCACTTTCTAACCCGGTTGCTGTCGATGCATTGTAAGCTTTTTCTTATATATTTCACCCGCATATCGGTTCGACTCCACCCCAGCCCCGACCCTTATCCCAGCGATGGGCCAGGTCTCAACTATATTGTCACACACGACCTCGTCGCTGACATTGCCGCCTACGAACTGGGCTTCATCAACTACCCGACTTTACTCGCAAGGCGCAAAATCAAACTCAGGGAATGTTGAGATTTTGAACAGCGCTTGTGCGGGTACCGGGCGTGCCAGCGGATGTACAGGCACAAATGGAAGGCCTATTACACCACACCAGAGCGCAAGCTGACGGGTGAGTACATTGTGCTTTTTAGTTTTTTATCCGGCTCACCCGCCTGTAGAACATTTGGTGCAAGACGAGACGCGCTCCGTGCACAGGCCCCGCACCGTATGCTCTTGCCAAAAACGGCACATAGAGTGGGTGGATTATATGTTGGTAGGAGGCAAAATGGGGCTGGAGGCCCAGTTTTACCGTTGGATCGCTTTGCGGGGTCACATGTCGATTGCTACATATATTGCATAAGAAGTTCGACCTGTTGGCTTGTATCATATTACATTGTACGGCATGTGCAGTATATACGACACAAAACCGGGGCAGGTGCCTTGTATTATAACACATTATATTAACCCGGACATTACCAAAGACATCCGGATATCCTCACTGCAAACAGCTCTCTATTGTCTTGCATTATATCTAGATATTACCAGACAGCCCTACCCATCGAGTTTATCTGATAGAACATCGGGACCTAGGCCTCGCACCGTATGCTCCAAGAAGCGGCACATGGAGTGGGTCGATTATTTGTGTGGGAGGGGAACAGGGGATGGAGAACGAGTTTTTTGTTGGATCGCCTTGCAGGGCCATACATCGATTGTCAAATATATTGTTTAGTGTGATCTAGTCTTGTGTTGATTGCATTCAATCTGCAGAATAAAAAATGTATATTGTATTTTGATTACTAAGACTTTTATTAAGATATTCGGGCAAGAACTGCATTGGATTCGTTCAATTGCCATGTATTATCGCGCGCTATCGAAGTGAGCATGGGTCCATCACAAACTCTCTGATGTTGTGAGCTCGCGCATCTCATCCGTGTCATACACTGTTTTTTATTTTATTTTTATCTCAGTCGATGGATAGTGGACATGATAGCGGGGATGCGGTATCAATCAGCATTTACGTGAGTATATTCGCTGTCGGCATTTCGGCCAGCTGAATAATAAAGTTATTGATGGGATCAGATTCTCGCCTACAAGGTTCATCACATCGTAAAATAGAGCTCCTTTTTTTTTTTTTTTGAGTTTCGATATGATGTTGGTGCCGCAGTCGCACAACATCTCTTAACCTTCCACCACAACTGTCACCCTCATATCTTCAAAACATGGCCCGCAACAAGGTGCGTGTTCTGAGCTTTGGCGCCACTTCGCCACTCATCGGCCGTCAAAAGCAAACCTTCCGCAAATCCACTGGCGGCAAGTGCAGGCCACACCCCGTGTTGGTGGATACTGACTCCTTGTCACCGACAGGAAAGGCTCCCGTCGTACGACTTCCCCTGCATGACTCCACTTCTGCAACCAACACAACCCAAATCGCGTTACCACTGTGCCGGTACTGTGGCTTTGTGCGAAATTCACGAATACAAGAAGGATACCTCTCTCTTGATCCCGAAGACGTCGTTTCAGCGGCTAGTTAAAGAGATCGTGGGAGACTATCAGGTGTGTATTCATGCTTATAACAGCGCGACGTCGCGCTGACGCCATCTGCCTCGAGCCGGATGTCCGATTCCAATCTTCCGCACTTGCAGCGCTTCAGGAGGCTGCCGAAGACATGCATTTTTTATTTATTTTTTGAACCAAGCAATTCAATGCAAATAACGGCTGATTCAATATATTGTTTCCGTGTTCGAAGACACCATGCGAGTGGCTCAACACATGCACCGTGAAACTATGTTTGTGCCACCTATCCGAAGAATCGCATGCATAACACTATTATTACCCGGTCAACCTAGAGACATGGTGCTGGTGCTCCGCGTTCGTGGCGACAGTTCTTGAATGCACGCAAAACCCACGTGTCCGGATTTTGTACTGGACTCTATCCTCCTGAATGCTGATTTATATTTGTAGCTCACATAAACTCAGGGTAGAAAAAAACTCTATCTATAAACATCAACGGCTCGCTATAACCATCGCTGCTCAAACATTATCGACTAGTATCTATCCATCGCAGTAGTTATTCTGTATTGCAACCAAAAATACACGGCTATTTGCCCTTATATAAATTAACGGTACATCAGCGGTCCTTGCAACGAATGTACAAGGTAGGCCACGTGGAAAGTGAGTATTCACCCTATCCCTAAATGGGCATGGACAATCGACGTAGCATGCATATATCATACGGCTTCCAATGAAGCGCATGTAGTGGCTGTGCACATGACACGTACGAGTCACTTCGGGAATTGCTGAAAACTGATCGCTCATCATGTATTTCACCCACTATAATATTCCGCCCAATCCGGTACATACAGCGTTCACCGGCTCACTTAAACGACTTCATATCCTAAAGTAAGCATCCTGCGGAATATTTTCAAATTCTATACGATATTTAACGAGAGCGAAGCAAGACGATAGGAATGCAAGGATTCGACCAGGAATCCCTCCCAAAAAGCTGGGAGGTGGTGGTTTCAAGCCAACGAGAAGGTGTGTCCATTCCACATGTCCAGACATTTTACATGACGGCGTAACGAATTCCCACCCGAGGCGCCCGTTCTCTTGGAGTCCTTGGACCATTGGGGCTGCCATTACGTACAAAAGGTATGTAAGGCCCATGTCGGGGCGGGAGCCGCGCATCCGAGCGATGTGCCACCCCATAACTCACGGTATGCTCCAAGAGCAATGTCTCAGTCTATGTGCAACTCGAGTGAAGGTACTGCCCGCCAACAGCCCGGTGTCCCCCGCAAGACACCCTCGATTACAAGACCTACGATCCGTGAGCCACAAGGTGGTGCACCGCCGGAACGAACGTCAACGAAAGGTAATAAAAATGACATACAGCATGAATGGAAGATGCCGAAACCGTTCCAACAAGAAGGACTTTGTTTGGAGCTTCTTGCGAGCCCAGAGTGGAACCCCCTGCCGGCACAGATGCCGAGAAACCGAACATGCGGAGCAATTCCACACGCCGGCCCTCTGCCCCTGCCACAGTGTGGGGGGTTTTGATGTCGCCCTCGACATCGGAAGAAGGAGTAGGGGAAAAGATGGCCGATGTGGTGGAATCAAGGAGGAGTAGGAGTAGCAAAGGATGTGAGATGAGGGTTGTCGAACGGGAGGATGATGGACTTGGTGACCAAAGTGGAAGCGCCGCCGCGGAACTGCTGAGTGGTAATGGTGCCGCAGAGATGCCCGAGCGATGCCCCGACGCTTTTCAGAGTCTGGCGATCCGGCCTGTAATAGAAGAGCTTGAGGCGATGGACAGTAACCGGCCCCAGAATCACAGTGCCGTTGAGCTCGCGCAAGGTGTAAACCTTATGCGGGTGGACCTCGTGCCACTCCTCTCCACCTCGTTCGGCCCATCGTCCAGCCCAATCCCAGTGCGTATTCTATTTCTCTACCCATAATATTCTCGCACCCCTCCAGAAATGCACATCCTTCTCGAATCAAGTAATCCCGTCCCTTTAATCTAGTCCTGACCAAAATGCTGATATTTGTTTCATCAGGCCAACCATCAATCCACTCGTTGCCCCTGCTCCTCGAACCCGCGCAGGAACCTCGACCGCCGTTGACCACGATGACGACGAACCAGTCTCCCTGTTGAATCCACCTTATAACCATCTCCCCGCTCCCACCGCCCCATTCCAGTCTTCCCGCACCGCACAGAATCCGGGGCAAGTCAGTGCCGCCAAGACACATACGATCAGCATGGAAAAGTGCTGTAATGACGCGATGCAGAAGCTAAAGAACGGCTGCGTCGTCTGCTGGGCGCGCGGCTTCCACAATTGGAATACGGATTTTTACAACAACTGCAAGGAGCCTTGCATCCATGATAGCGATGACGGTTGGAACGCGTTCAAGAATGCGTTTGAAATGGGAGGTGGATGGTGTTGGGGATGTTTGATGCCACAGGTCAGCTTTTCACTGCTTCGAGTGTCTTCAACCCCACTCATACGTTTCCAGAAAAAGAAAGGTGGTAGCCATATATTCACCACCAACTGCGAAGTCCGGAACATAATGAAACCCGCCGTCTATGCGTATGCCATGCACAACAAGAAGAGGCCTGGCGTTTCCGAGTGTCCCGTCGTTTCCAATGGAGCTGTCAGAGTTTCGGTGACTCCGGTCGAGATGCGGTAGAGCTCCGTACGAGAATAAGAAAGTATCGCGTTTGTGTTGGTACCGGTACAAACGCGTAAGGGACTGTACAGTACGTTCGTGACATAAATACTGACTGTCAAACCAAATATGGAAGTCCTCCGGCAGCTCGCAAGCTCGCCCGTCGGAATACTTCTAACAGGAGCAACGGCCACTCCAGCTCATTTTGCAGCATGGTGTCTTCTTGAGCAGCCCCAGCCACCCCCGTTCATTAACGTCCATCATCTTTTCCTATGGCTCATATTCCAGCGCAAGCTCCTGCCCGTACCGCCCGAACTCGCGCAGTTCTTCTTGTAGTCTCATACTTTGTATTTATCATTGTCAAAAATGCGCACGATTTATCTATTCATTTACACTGATTTATTCTGGGACTTGACCAACGACGCCGCGGGAGTCAAGCCACGGACGAAATTTGTGACACCATTAAAAAACGTGCCTCCTTCCTCTTCAATGACAACATGGCGCCCACCCACATCCTCGGGCTTACGCTTCCGTTTTTTTTGGACCGGGCTGGGGGACTGGGGTTTACCTAAATATCCAGTCCACTTCAAGAAACTATGCGCTGGGACAATTCTACCTTGATGGTTAACTAGAGGGGAAGAAAAAAGGTCAGCAACAAAGACAACAAACACCACAAACCACTTGCTTGCATATGAGTATAGATGTAACATTTATCAAGAACCTAGACATCGCGATCAGCGCATCTGGTGGCCGGGCACAAAATTCTCCTACTCTGAACGTTCCGTCGTAGAAACTAAGGAGCAGTTTGAACTGGCTTAGGCAAAGAAAATCACGGATACTTACATGGAGATGAAGTCAATGTCGAATTCAGAGTATGCAAAGAAGAATATGGCCTTGTGCATATCTTCAGCACACCGTACCACTTGACCGCCCAAATTTTCTATGGAAGAAATTAGCTGACATTTAGAGGTCACGACTCCTTACCCCAGTCAGAACGGAATACATCCGGAATGTCATGGCTAAATACGCCGTCTGCAAGGGGCCAATTATTCCTGGTACCGTCTTAGGTTCTGAGGTCTACAATCAGCGAACGCGTTACTTTTTTTCACGTCCAGATCATGGTCACTCCGTCACACATGGTCATGAGACGCCGGCCTGAAACGTGCGGGATTCTCCACCCGAAATGACCCGTCCACTATCTTGTCTTTCTCTTCCCTTTTCCCAGTCTTCACAAATAGCGACAGGCACAGGTTTTCAGTACCTTTCTAACCCGTGTTCTCGAACAACCGTCCTCCATCCGTCTTAGCTGAGCAAAATAATCTAAAAGTAATGACCCACAGGTGAGTTCATGGCGACAGATAAATAATGGTGAATATATTCAGCGCCCTTCGGGCCCGACGCATGCATAGAATCGAGCACTTCGTATTCAGCGGTTTGACCGACCAAAACAAAATACGGCACGATCAGAAATCAGATCATTTAAGGTTAGGTGATCGTAGCGATCAATGGCATCGACATGGACACCCTCGGTCCCAATTTGCGAAAAGCAAGCTTTTAGGGAGGGTGTCCGCACATCAACAGATGTAAGAAGTGGATGTAGTGTAAGAGCTTTGTGTGGTCGACATGCTTTACAGTTGAGCAACAAGCTATACAGTGAAAGGTGGACGACTGATAGAACAAACACTCCTTTCTAAACTACAAGAGTATAAAAGAGGCAGCACATCCCCAAATTTGTCACCGAATACTGAATAGACAACAATTGGGGTATAAATACAAAAAAGGGAGACGCAATTCGAGATGCCCGAAGGCCCCCCTAATAGATCCACACAGCGGATTCGAACCAGAACCAGCTCGATGGTTTATATAATCACTAATTTCATTAGATTAGGCTGCTAAAAAGACTTCAAAAAGCTAACGAACACAGCCACTATTTTCATTACACTATTCAAACGCACTGATAAAGGTTCTGCCAAATCGGAAATCCGGTTCCCGATTGATGAAAAGAACGAGTACATAAAGTACTCGTAAACGGTACGGCCACCGATCCGGTTGAAAAGCTAGTTGGCACCTCCTCGTCTCACAGGTTGGACTCCATTTCCAACAGGAGTACCCTAGTTCATTGCCCGCTTTCTCGGATTTTTCTCTTCGTCGGAGCTCAATGTCGAATTGTCAATGCGAGATGAAAGCTGTAGAAGCGCGCACCGCTGTCAACCCAAGTTTGGCACCCACGTAAGTACCGCACGCGAACACGGCGGCGACCACGGAACACCTTCAAGTCCTCACGCCGAGCACTCTAGCTACTATTCTCCTGCTCATCAACATTGAGCTCAAAAATCGACTGATTTGCATTTCGAGCAGTACTACAACAGTTCCTGCGGGAGCCCGATAATGACTTATAAGATGGAAGAGTCGCTGTCAGCTGGCTGTCACCGTAAGCGCCACATCAATCAAAGTTCGACGTTCCCACAGATAAGTACTGGACGGGAACAATGAGGCCAGCCACTTCCCCGGATCTGCCGCCGCCGCCTTCTGTCTCAAAAGCCCACTGTGGCACGCACGTGCTCCGGCAACCCATCCTCTTATACTTGTCTTTGCTCAAATACATTCTTGGTGCTACAACCCCAAGTCTACTGCAGCAATAGGGGGTTTCAAAGTTAAGCCCAACTTGAGGCCCAACTTGACCTTCAACTTGACCTCCAACTTAGGGAGTCGGGAGCCCAAGTTGGGGCCTTTGTCTGTGAAACACCTAAGCAGACGTGTGCATGCAAGTCGAGGCGTCGTGTACCATAACCGAGGTGATGCAGGCCGGAGATCCGAATTAGCCGAAGTTGGAGACGAAGTTGGCCATCAAGTTGGATGTCAAGTTGGACGTCAAGTCGAGCTCTTGTGCTCAACTTGACCTCCAACTTCGTAAGTTGGAACGCGAGTTGGAGCTCAAGTTGGAGCTCAAGTTGGGCCCCGAATTTCAACTTTGAAACCCCCTAATATATCCTCTTTGGTTGGTTCTGTCTCATATGTGACCTTTGGCGCTGGCTGACATACCTCATATATAAGATCCCCACTCAGAATGGACATGGCTCTGCCCCCCAGTGACCTCCACTTTACCATCCATGGTGCGAGAGAATTTGATTAGGATATTAACATCCATGTTTATTTCACCTAGGAGGCCAAGGAGGCGATGGTGGAGAGGGTATTGGGCGAGGACAGGGTGGTCATGGAGGTACTGGGCAAGGTCCCACCGTGAATTTTAATTATGGTGACAGGGAAGAAGAATGCAAAAAAATCATTGACTGGCTTTCACCAATCAATTTCTTTCTACAACAGGCAGATATTTCAGGGATTCGGCTGAAGGAAACTGGTACATGGTTTCTTGAAAATGACCTCTTCAAACAATGGGAATGTGGTTCTGGAAGGACACTTTGGTGTTATGGGATTTGTATGTAGGTTATTGTCCTCATATGCTTCTGGGCTAACCAAGCTGGAATTTACAGCAGGTGCAGGGAAAACCATCCTTGCATGCGTCCACTTTCTACATTGAGTGGTTGCAACTCATTATGACAATCCTAGATCAATGGTTGTGGATCACCTCAGTGCTGTATCCAGAAACAACGAGGATATTGGTGTTGCTTGCATTTATTTGAATCACAAGGAAGCCGACCAGCAATCACCACTCAAACTTCTGGCAGGTATCTGGAGACAGCTTGTACTTGACAGGGACATTGGCTCCATTGCAGAAAATTTATATAAGCAGCACCGGGAGAAGGGCACTGCACCGTCACTGCAGGAAGTTGCTGACATCCTCAGCTCTAGCCTGAAGAAGTTTTCACAGGTCTTTATTGTCATTGATGCCATTGATGAATATCCTGAGGATCAACGTTTCATCCTACTCAAGCATCTTGCAGAACAGATGGGTCTATGTCTCAGTGTGAACTTGATGGTCACTTCCCGACCCCATATTCCTGCAGACCCTACTCTTCCAAATGTTGAAACTCTAGAGATTGGTGCAATGCCAGAGGATATTCAAAAATTTGTCAATGCACAGATTGACTTATCTCCACGCCTGTACAAGCATGTCCAGAGGCAACCCAAGCTACGAGAAGACATTCATTCAAAAATCAGCAGTAAATCTGTGGATGGAATGTAAGCTGTTATGAATCACTGTTGGAAAGAAACTGAAATAAATTACAACCAGGTTCCTTCTTGCCAAGCTTCGCATTGATTCTCTAAGCACAAAGACTACATTCCGGGAAGTTCGAGAAGCTCTGAAGGCCCTCCCAGAGAGTCTTTATGGCAGCTATGATATTGCTATACAGCGAATTGATGCCCAGAGCAATGCAGATAGAAAGACAGCTCACCCAACCATTACTTGGGTTGCAAACACAAAGAGACCATTAACAGTAAAAGAGTTACAAGTTGCTCTTGCTGTTAAACCAGGCATGCAAAAGCTGGATGAGGAGGAGGATCTTACAGACATTGATATTATTCTCTCTGTCTGTGCTGGGCTTGTCATTGTGGACAGAGAATCATTTGTGGTGCGACTTGTTCACTACACCACACAGGAATATCTGGACAGCATTCAGGCCCTGTTATTCCCAGATGCACAAACAGAGATAGCACACACTCTGCTCACATTCCTCAACTTTGATGGATATCCAGAGCCATCTTGGGCCAATCCATGGCATGGTCTACCCCTACCCCCTCTTGTGGGGTATTCTCAATATTGCCTTGCACATGCTGCTGGACAGTCTGAAGTTCAACTCAGAAAAGTTCTTCTGGAGTTTCTTAGAGGAGCTTTTCTGTGGAAGAGGGAATTGAATGTGTGGAGGAACTCCTGGCAGTGGCAATGGAACTCCATGCCATGGAATTATCTACATTGGCCATCACAACCCTCTGTGTTGTGGATTTCAGCAGCTGCAAACCTTGTGGACACAGTAAAATTTCTCTTGGACCAGGCCCCATTGCAGCTGCATTCAGAACACCCAGAGATCATTGTAGCATCATACTATGGTCATGCAGAGATTGTGTCCTTCCTTCTTGAAAAGGGTGCTGATGTTAATGCCCCAGGGGGAAGAGATGGGAGCTCATTGCAGGCTACTGCTGCTGGAGGCCACACAGAGATTGTTGGCATGCTTCTTGAAAAAGGTGCCGACATCAATGCAGCAGGGGGAAGATATGGGAGCTCATTGCAGGTTGCTGCTGCTGGAGGTCACACAGAGATTGTCAGCATCCTTCTTGAAAAGGGTGCTGATATCAATATAGCCAGGGGAGAATATGGCACTGTGCTGGAGATTGCAAAAACACATGGCCACAATATGATTGTCCCAATGGTGTTAGAGAGAGGAGCCAGGTATCCAGCAGCAGTGAGTACCACTGGAGATGGACAGTGGTGAGTCTGACTCTAAATTTTGATATCAGCCTCTCATATACTCTGTTGAAATGAGCCCCAGACTAGAATATCACTCAGAAGGGAAGAGACAGTACTGGGGGATCTCGTTGTAATCCGGTAGAGTACATGCCTGAAAGTACACTACTTATATACTACTACCTGATGCAATATGACTCAGTAACCTAGTCATATGTACAGTTTAACTATGACTCAACATGAGTCACACTGAGTCAGAACATAAAGTCGAAATGACTCGGTCCAATAAATGAGTCACACTGACTCAATTGATGGCGAGCTTGCAACAGCTCGCACAGCCACTCTATATTCCAACATACTCCTCTATCAGGTGTTAGGAATTTGCTGGGCATATATATGGCCTGGCAAAGCAGTAGCTAAATATTTTGAAATCCAGGTGCATAGAGAGGATACCATGCTGGTTTGTGTAAATGATTCTTCAAATGCCCTTTGCATTTTCATTCCAGAGAGAATGAGGATATTTGCAAGGCAAACGGTGATTTATGTGCTCAGAACCTATATAAGAAACACACAAATAACCCCACTTGACTCGAGAGCGGCACAGAAACAGTCCAGAGACTGTTCCAACAACCAACAAACAAATCAAACGGCACTATATGCACGTTTCCAAAGATCCTGACGAGTTACAGCCCCTAGTACAGGGCCTTGTAAAGGTTGTAGGGAGAGGTTTCGTATCTCAAAGAGATAGTAGAGCAAACTGCGTAGAACGTGTTTCTAGACATAGTGGAAACATTGTTTCCAAAGAAGGTAGATTTATAGCTTCGCAGTGTGTGTGTGTGTGTGTCCAAGCGACAGAGAAACAAATTTAAAGTAGTCCCGTAGACTCAAGTAAGGCCCCTAGTTTATAGGCCAAGAATGTTCACAGAGCTTTCCCTAAAGAGGTACTTTCTGAGCAACAACAGCAGTCACGTTCCCAAAGTTTTCCCTTGACGGTACTTTCTGAAACCCGCTCTGCAAACAACAACAATAACATTTCTTTCAACAGAGTCCCAGATCCAACAGATTCTCAGAGTTCAGACAGTTTCCAGGCAAAGCCCAAGTGCGTTTCTAGAATAATATATGATTCAGAAACAATTAAGATTTCGACTAATAGTGCTACTCTATAAGAGTGTGTTTGCCGAAGATCCCAGATCAACCCAATGTGCAAGCGTATAGCCTACTAGTTTGGGGGAAGATACTGTGTCCATCGTAGAAACGCCCTCGGATACTTATACAACCGCCAAGACACTGTTACAAAGCCCAAAACACAATCCCAATGAGTCAAAAGTCTGTTTATCCACCTCTTTAACCGTGTTTCCGTCAGTTGTTCTTCCGAGCATCGCCTCCCATTGGTTCCCAGCTGCAAGCATGCCATGTTCCCTTGCCAATTACGGGGCAGGAACCCGTCAGCAGCACCCCTGTATTATTCAGAGGGTGTGTCGATCACCAATAGATTGGCACTGCATCTCGTTCAACCTGTTTATGCTTCAACTCAAGTCTCCCCTTGGTTCCAAGCACGGAACTTGATAATACTCCTTTGTAGGTCTCAGTAGATACCCGTTTCTCTAGGGTTTCCCAGAAAGGGTTCTTGAGAACGAACCTTAGAACACCTTTAGAGTTGTGATCCGGATCCACAGAATAGCCGACCACCTGTTTCGGTGTATCCGCATTCAATGGAAACCGGCAACTCTGGCAACCGAAACACTCGTGACCAAGCGCACCACCCTTAGCGTCTCAACACAACACAACACATTGCCGACTCCCGTTCCTTTGACATGTTTCCATTGTTTAAGTGGATGTTGGAAACAAGTCAAAAGAAATTCCTTGACTTATTATTTGGCTGCACGTTTCCCTTACAGTTTTCAGGGTGAGACTAGCCGATGGATGTTCTAATTCCTTAGAATGTCCACCCGTTTCTCTGTGGTTTTCCCAACAGCTACCAGGAACCAGTACTGTTGCATAGAAACAACAGTTTCAGCAACGAGCACGATCAGAAACACGCAAAATTATGTGTATCTAACCATGGCCCAATTACTGGCTTATCAACAGACCAGAATTGAGCTTCAAATCACTGTTCTTGTCAAAAAGTATCCAAAATAAAAATTTGAGCCATGCCCTAAGTTCCAAAAAGCAGTAATCCTGCTAAACTCAAATCTGGGCTGCCAGAGTATTGTCAATGCAAAAAAGTTGAAAAAAAATAAATTTTTGCTATGGGACTGTATTGCCTTGTTTGTAAGGAGGACCAGAGTGTCGGCATTCAACTTTTCCCACTCTGCCATCAATTCTGTGTTGCCCCCTTTGAAAATGTTGAGATCCTTGTGCATCCAGCAGCTGCCCCAACTAAAAAGGTCCAACATCTGGTGGTCCTTGGGAGACAGTGCCTTGTAGGCTTCTTTTTCCAGGACTGCCACAATTTCTGCTATAAGATTCTTGTTGTGTTCCACTTGCTCTGCTGGTGACAACACCTTCCATGCCTCCTCCCCTCCTGCCTCTGCAATCTTCTTCGCATTCCAAGCTGCCAAATAATGGACCAACTCCATCTACAACTTCCCTGCCAGTGTGTCTTCTCCGAGATCTTGGATGGCAGCCTCCATTTTAATATCCTTCATTCCCATAGCTGTGCCCTTCTCAACAGATGTGTGGTCACCATTCATTCCTTTCAAAATCTTGAGGAAATCACAGACAGAGTATTTTTTGGCAAGCTGTTGTGCCAAGGGACTGTGATTGAAGAGATCAATGAAGTCATCCAGCCTCTCTACAACTATGAAGCAGACTTTTGGTGTTGAATTTGGGTCAATATCAAGGTTTCCTGATTTATAATCTGGTGCACATGTGAGCTTTTAATATTCTGGCCCCGATTTGAAGTGCTGTCTGCACTAATAGTGAAACCTACAATAATTAGTCAATTGGCACACTTCAAACGAAATCTGGATGTGTACTCGAGTTTCTTGACAGCTCATATATCACCTGAATTTTTGCAGCTACACCACCCTCTTTAACTGCTCGACCAACTATTCTTCAGCTCATTTCTCGATCAATTGTTACTGCAAATATGTCACCGATTTTCCCCATCAATGGCCTGACTTTTGCATGTGTGCAGCCGATGTTGACCATTATTCAAGCAAGCTTCCATGCTTGTGCAGTGTAGACACCTTTTGCCATGACATGTGAAAAAGCAAACAGCTTCTTTGCCCTATTGACTTTGCATGCACGACTCTAGACAGACTGCCGAATGCACTGTTTACGCAATTTGACATCTTTTCACAGGCCTTGAATGGTGGTGTGCAAAGCCATCGCCTCCTTATGATTCTCCACAACAAGCCCCTCAATTACTGTGCCCAACTTGATGATTTTTTGGGAAGCTGAAGTTCATAGCGGAATTCACCCAGGAATTGTGGTGCCTCATTGGCATAGAGCCCACAACCTCCACCACTTACCTTTTGCAGACTGATGGCCAGACAGAACACGTCAACCAGGAGCTCAAACAGTTCATTCGGATTTTCATGAGCTACAAACAGGACAACTGGGACGAGCTCCTGCCAGCTACCAAATTTGCACACAACAAGCACATGCACTCCTTGATGCAGCAGGTTCTGTTCATGACAGACACTGGTTGGCTCCCTCAGATGGGGTTTGAGCTGAACAGAACACGCTCAGCCAATGAGTCTGTCAATGAGTTCTGTGACTAAATTGTCACCAGAGTTTCTGAGGCCAAAGCCACACTCATCAAAGCCAAAGCCAAGTTCAATCTGTACTATGATCCCCGGTGAAATGCTTGCTTGGTGTCTACAAAAGCAGTACTAGTTTAATCAAGACCCAATGAGCAGAATGCGAGTTGCTTGATTAAGGCAAAAACGCAACTACTAACCAAATCCTAACTACTTTCCCCTTGAATGGTTTAGACTGTGCCGCCGAGCACAGCTATTTTGAACGCTTTAAGAAGGTTCAAGGAGCACAGATAATCCAACAGAGGTTGCGAGGAACAAGCCTGTTTTAAGAGGTCTAGTCCGAAGGGCAAGGTTTGATTTAGAGTATTAGACCTCTTTGAGCAATGCCAAATGAGTGCCTAATCCAACAAATCGAGTTTAAAAGCTTTAGAAGCTTGTGCCAACAATCCCAATCCTAACAAGGTGCCGTGTTCTCCAAATCCCAAATAATAAGCCTTCCAAGGCTACTGTAGTGCGGTGCCGTGTTCTCAATCCTAATAAGCTCTCTCTAGCTTCTTAACCGTTTCCAATTCCAAGATCCTGAGTCAATAATTGATATTGAGTTACTTGTGCAGATGAAACAAAACTTCTTAACGAAGTCAGTCCTGGGTGACAAGTCCCGAATCTCCGTTGTTTATCAAGCAGTATCCGGTAAAGGCTACTGCTCTTAGGAACAGAAAGTTCAGTGCCTATCCATGCCAAAACCTCCTCCTTATATACTGTACAATTATGCTTACAATACGATGATTATTCTACTCGCTGGTATATGAGTAAGGTGTCCGTAGTTAATCACATGTGGGTAAATATATAGGATCCCTGTGTGTCGACCCCTTAATGCTTGAGTGTGTCCGGTGTGACTGATTCTTGTTCGATTGTGTAGACAGTCCCATCTCCTATCCTCTTGAACCCTGTTCAGGACCTTCAGTTTTAGGTAGACACAGGTACTGGTTCTGAGCCAGTACCTTAATCAGCCCAAACTGCCAAGTGATTGTGGAGATATGGGAGTTACCGTCCTGGCCTGGTCCAAGTAACCAAATCAGGATGGCAACAATGATCAGATAGTTGATAAGTGAAGTCCAACCACAGCCGGGGTAACCGGCTACTGTTAAACCCGAGTCACCTGATCCATCGTGCAAGGCTCCGTTTGTAAATCAAGCACAACAAAGTACTTGAACACCTAATCAAGACCCCTCAGTAGTGCCCCAGGTCATCAGAGAGGATGATTAATATTGCCCATGTTGTTTTGTGGGCCCCGCGATGCCTTGATTAAGCAGTGATGCTTAATCTTGGTAATTAAACCCTTAATCATGGATGTCAACTAGTATGAACTTTCCAGTTGATACATCCCAGGCGGACTTGATTAAGGTCCTCATGCAGGATCAAGCCCTGATTAGCCATATAGGACTTATGCTGATCCTTTGGAGCAGTGCGCTACGTGATTAAGGTAGAAATCGGCAAATTCCTTGCTATTTCACCCATGATCTGTTTCATGGCTTATCATCAGCGCATTCCTGCCCCAGAGATCAAGATAGGCAACTGAGTTTGGGTGGATGTGTCTGACATCAAAAGACATGTCCATCACCCAAGTTCTTAGACAAGCGGCTCAGACCCTTCAAGGTTGTGAAGGTCGTAGGCAAGGGTGTGTACAAGCTCGAGCTTCCACCACACTACTCCCAGCTGCACCCAGTCTTTCCAGTGGTGAAGCTTGAGCTTGCAAAACCGGACCCGTTCCCTGGCCACCCTTGGAACGATGAGCTGCCGCCTGTCCTGCAAACAGACAGAGATGAGAGATGGGAGGCCACCGAGATCCTCGAGGCATAGGTCCACTACGGTGGCCTCTGGTACATGGTGCGATGGAAGGGTTATGAACCTGAACACAATAAGTGGGTAAAACACTCTGACACCTTCGCCAAGGATGCCACCGACACCTACTACCGCTGCTACCCCAACACTCCGCACAGGATTGTGTCGGCCACTTTCAACTCACTCTCCTTCCAGAGGACCATCTGCTTCATACATCGGTGAACTGTCTGGAATCAGACTATACCTAAACACCGCACATTTTGCGTGTTTCAAGAATAGTCGGATTACAGTATAGGCTTATTTCCAAGGACTGGTATATGGTCTCGGTATAGCCAGATGGGTTGTGATCACAGAGTAACGGGTACAAGGGGTAGGGAACTAGCCTGCGGATCAACAGTGCTCGCCTTGAAAACTGTAGAGGAATGTGTAGCCCACAAACCTCTTTAGAGACTATTTCTGGTCTTATTCCCGCACGATGGAATAGGCTGGACATACTGATGACAAGGGCATGTGGGAATAGTCTTATTTCTGCACCAATAGGCCGTGCACCTTCCATGTGATAGACGTCAAGGCCCAGGGATATACATTCCGGTGAAGTTCCGGGACTAGTGGAGGTCAGCTAAGGAGATCTGATGGGATTGTTCTTATTCTGAGCAGACAGAGTTGGGGAAATAAGAACCCTTTCTGGGACAAGTCTCACTAGGGGTATCTACGAGGAGCTGGAGGCCAGGGGAACATTACCTGATGGTCAGCGATGGCGGTGAAACACTGACTATGGGGTTGGTGGTGAAATAACCACAAACCAAACCTTGTAAATGAATACTCGGTTCGATAATGCGACTACAACAACTCAAACACCATAGTCCTCGTGCAAGTTCGGGGTTCCAATCCAGTATAGATTGTGGCAATTTGAACTTTAGTTCTCTTTGAGAAGCAAGACTTTACAGGTCTACAAGTCGTATAGATGAAACTTGCTCGAATCTGTTCTATGCGCAATCGCGGATAGACAGACAAGATTTTATGTTCAACGGTTTTGTATGATGTGGGTCTAGGTTTGGAGATAGTACTCCGAGGCGTAAAACAAGTGATTCTTATGAATCCCTGATTCCAAATAGTATCCATGATTGCTGATCCTTGCGAGATTACAACCAATTGTCAAGTCCAATCTGTTTCCTTATATTCCACGTTGAAAGGCTTTGCCTCGGTCCGTCTACAGCTGGAGTACTACTGATAACATGGACCGACGAGTGGAATGCAGCAGTACAAGCCATAACCACTAACCGAATCCACATCCTCGTTCCCCCTGGTTGCACAAGCTTAGACGTGCCGACGAGTATTCATGCATTTTAGACTTCTTCACAAAACTGTGAAGGAGTAGAAAAGGGACACAGATACTTCAGTTCGACTGGTTGAAGCCCTTAATCAAGCACTCAGAACGAGAGCACTTGACTAACAGCGTGCAAGACTGTTGTGGTGGGATTAAGACCCTCTCTTGGCATAGCCAACCGAGTGCGTCAATCCAACACCAATCCAAAACCAACCCCAAATATAAGCCTTCCAAGGCTGCTGATTGTTTAAGGTCCCTTTTGACCGTATCCCATAATCCCAAATAATAAGCCTTCCAAGGCTGCTGTAGTGGTGCCGTGTTCTCAATCCAAATCCCAAATCCCCTCACACATCTTAATCACAATCCCAAATTATGTGTTTTACTTCCACCGAAGGCAATACATATTAATCACATTGTGCAAACGAAGCAAAGCTCTTGATAGAACCAGTCCAGGATCACAAGCGCGTTGTAACACAAGCCCTAGATCCAAGTCTCTTAATTGAGACCAGGACCTAGCTCCTGTGCCACCCCAATGTTAGTGCCACAAGCACTAGATCCAAGTCTCTTTATGAGACTGGGATCTAGCACCTGCGCCACCACCACTGCAGTAGTGCATCCATGCTAGAACCGCCCTCCTTATATACTGTATATTTACGCTTACACTACTCTAATTACACTACCTGAGTAAGCTAAAGATCTGCTATTTAACTCCTTGTTTCCGATCAGTTGTCTGACTCGACTGAACTTCCAAGCCAAATAGTGTTGTCCTGCCCTTCGGACCATTGGATTCAGAAAGCGCTGAGTCTCCCATTTCTGTAGACACCCAGAACTCCCTAATCTGCCAAGTGGTTCCCAAGATATAACCTTGTCAATTCCTGATCAAGCCATGAACCCAAATTGGGACGGTAACGGGGCTGAACCAGTTTAATGGTCAAAGTCCCTTGATTAACACCTTCAGATTCAAGGAGCGTTGGGTATCAGCTCTCTGTAGATACCCTAATCTCCCTGAACCGCCCAGTAGTTGTTGAGATATATAGTGATGAAGCCTTGCCCAGGTCAAGAACCCATATTGGGATAGCAACATTGATCGGTGCTTATCATGTGTCCAGACACGTCCCGAGAATAGTCCAAATCAACCACAACAAGGTGATTAAATCCCACAGGTCTATCTCTGCTGATAGACACTTGTTCTTCAGAGTGGATGTTTAAGTTCCCTGATATTTGTTGGCCCCACAGAGCCTTAATCAAGTGATTATAAGGACTCTTTTATTAAACCCATTGAATCGAGCCTTAATCAGTATGGGAGGTTCTGATTAATGTTCTCTCAGGCAGGCTGATTAAGCCCTCATTCAGGATGTGCCTGATTAACCATTCGGGACTCATGTTAATCCTGGAGATGTACATCTAACTTGGTAATGCACAGGAATCCCAACATTAGCGAGATTCCAGGCAAGGCCAGATAGCCTGCTTATCAACGTGTCCGTTCCGTTTATCCAATATGTCCACGTGTCGTTTATAAAGATCCAAATCCAACACAGATAATATTCAAACAGGGGAAACAAACGAAACTTGGTATAGCTTCTGGGTGTCTCCGAATGAATGCCTACTCTACCGGTTAAGCATGAAGTCTAGTAACTTCGTGTCCAACAGGTGGGGTGAGATTCACTGCCGTTTCTCCCATAACCATCCACTTAAATATGTTACAGGATTCTAAATATAAATGAGACAGATACAAACATGCAATAGGGTTCAGGGTATATGACTAGTGGTATGGCAGCTAGCCGATGAACTCCTGTCAGATATCAAGTGATTAGTAAAATTGAGAGAGATTTATAAGAAACATCAACGAGCTGAGCTTAATGATGAGTCAAGATCTACATCGCTTAGAATGATCGTGATGGGATATTGTTGATATGTCAACTTTTAGCCGACCTCCTCGTCAGCACTCCGTTACCCTTTTTGGTAACCATCCACTCAAATGGTTCCGCCTTGAACCGCTTAAGTGATTTGTCTGAAAACCGTGATAGCCGTCACTTCCCAGTACCCGAGTATGGTTTCTTAGTCAATTGGTAGATCGACCAAGTCCAACCTTCTCTTGGTGGTTCTGAAGATGTCAGATAATGCCCAACAATGATCCCCCTAGTTCAGAAGGATAATCCCTCGTAATACACCCTTAGTCAGGGATGTGCAGTAGCCCCAATCCGTTTCCAGGATGGTAAGGCACTTTCTGTGATTGCTCCATTAGCGACTTCCCATGTCAATCCGTTACCAGTATTGTTGTCCAGCGCCTTTCTAATGGTTCGAGACACATTATATCCCTTTTAGCTAACTGCTCAGGCCAGCAATAGGCCTTGTGAGATGACGTCGTAATGTAATGAAGTACATTATAGCATGTTGCAACTCGAGCAGATTTGAATAAATGCCCGGGTGCCCCAATACCAGGTCTGTCAGCGGGAAAGGACCAGGGACAACAGGAAATAGGACGAACGACTCGGTATCAGTCAGCCAAGAGACTGAGGGTTTCAAACCCCTAGGCTGATCAATGCCGCTCAAACGGACATCACAATCGTCCTGTATGCTGGCCAATGGCAATACGCTCGCAGGAGCCCTTCCGACAGATAAACAGCTGTGGAAGGGGAACTCAGGCAATTTTACTAATTTATATTTTGTTCTTGGACTTGCATATGATTTTGAGGTTTGTATAAGTAGTCAGGACATTATCTTGAGTAGGGCACAGAATCACCCGTGTATTAGTAGGCTGAACGCTTGCGATTGGGCTATTTCTGGGGTTGGCTCAGTGTGTATTGTCATTGGACTTTAACATCGGGAAACCTTAAGTTGGAATAAGGAATAGGGTATCAGAAATGTCTTGGATGTGATTGAGGCTATCTAGCATCTGGGAATCGATTTGTGTTTTGTCATCAGCTACCGTCATCGTTGTCAGCTATCATCATCGGCACTTGGGAAATAAGCTACGGGGTCTCTATTGTTTGGAATTGTAATATCATCGACCTATCCAAGGTCTCCTGCACATCATTGGACGACACCACCACCACCACTCACAATACTTGCTGTCTCATAAGCTGCGAAGATTTTAAAACATTTTATTTCCACCGCTCAATTATCGCTCAGGCCAATTCCTGGTGATATCCAGCAACAGGGTGGTTCAAGTTCAAACCAAAAGGTTGCCAACCTTAGGTTCGGTTCAAACCTACCTATAGGGTTCTGAGTAAAGAATGGTTCAAACCTGTGGTTTGAACCAGTTTGAACCATGGATTAGTAGAGGATCCAACCGATTCAAGCAGCAGTTTAAGCTGGTTTGACCCTGATGGTTTAAACCGGTTTAATCTATCAGGCCCAAAGCAGCTGGTTCAAACCATCAGGTTTGAACCAGTTTGAACCTACTACAGGTTCAAACCAGTTTAAACCATCAGGTTTTAATTGAACTGGTTTGAACCTGATGGCCATCCATCAGGTTTGAACCAGTTGGAACCATCAGGTTCAAACTGAAAAAGTGCATTGACATCTCAAAGCAAAACAAAGGTGCCACAAAGGTGACTGGCACCTTTGTGACATGAGGCGACTGCATGTGGATCACGTGCATTTGATGCATACATGGTCCACATGCATCTAAGGTAGGGGACATCCATTCCCTGCCAACGTCACGTGAATCGTCCAAATATGGGTATGTTGTAGAGATAATTTTATTGTAAATCTTGTGGGCATTTTGGCCTTTATCCCTTCCATGAATCTATAGAGATACATCCTGATAAGGTGCCGAAAAAACCGCTAAGTGCTTGAGTGAGAATTGACTGAGGAGTTGTGCTCGGAAACGCGACACCAAATTTGTGTCCATTTTGGCATCAAAAAGTGATGGCAATTCCGTCGTAACTTGCGAGCACATCTCGTCACTCAGTTTTCACTCGAGCACTTAGCGGCTTTTTCGGCACCTTATCAGGATGAATCTCTATAGATTCATGGAAGAGATAAGGGCCAAAGTGCCCACAAGATTTACAATAAAATTATCTCTACGACATACCCATATCTGGACAATTCACGTGACGTTGGCAGGGAATGGATGTCCCCTACCTTATGTTGGCCCCCAGTGTTAGGGATCAGCCCTGTACCGTATATGGTTACAGCTGTAAGGATTATGGGTTCTTACGGATCCTAACCGCCCGTAACCGTAACTGTAAGGATGCTACCAGGGCCTCTTATGATTATTACGACCGTATATGGCCGTAAAGAATGAAATAAACTTGCACAAGGATACAGAACATGTATCTGCACCTCTGCACCTCCTGCACAGCCTGGAGTGGGTCCTCGAGGCCCTTGCGTTTCAAATAAAGCTGATTCCTCAGCAACATCAAAGCCCAGATAGTTTCTGGCCTTAACCTGGAGCACCACAGAGATTTTATCTCTACTGCTAGAGAAAACACGTTCCAAGCAGAGCCTGTTAAAATCCGTGACCTTCATTTGAGCCTTCAAATCCTTGCCAATAGTCCTCTTTTCTCGTTTTTTGGGTGCGCTCTGGTGCCGAGGCAGCTGACTGAAAGCCCAGCCAATTGGTGCACCATATCTGCCGCCATCCACTAGGTTTAGCCCCACAGAAGTGGCCTAAAGTGTACTGGGCACTTCTTGATTTGAACAATCAGGTTCAAACCGGTTCAAACCCGATGGTTTGAACCATCAGGTTCAACCTGGTTCAAACCTGATGGTTTGAACCTACTACAGTTTCAAACCTGCTTAAACCACTGCTTGAATTGGTTAGATCCTCTACTACCTGTAGTAGGGTCAAACCAGTTTAAACCTGATGGTTTGAACCGAACCTAAGGTTGGCAACCTTGTGGTTTGAACTGGAACCACCCCACAGTACCTGAGCCAACCCCAGAAATAGCCCAATTGCAAGTGTTCAGCCTACTAATACACGGGTGATTCTGAACCCTACTCGAGATAATGTCCTGACTCCTTATACAAACCCCAGAATCATATGCAAGTCCAAGAACGAAATAGAAATTAGTAAAATAGCCCGAGTTCCCCTTCCTCAGCCGTTTATCCGTCGGAAGGACTCCTGCGAGTGTATTGCCATTGGTTGGTGAACAGGACAATTGTGATGTCCGCTCGAGCAGTGTTGGTCAGCCTAGGGGTTTGAAACCCTCAGTCTCTTGGCTGATTGATACCGAGTCATTCATTCTATTTCCCATTGTCCCTGGCCCTCTCCCGCCTTTGTTGACCATCGGGTAATGTTCCCCTGGCCTCCAGCTCCTCGTAGATACCCCTAGTGAGACTTGTCCCAGAAAGGGTTCTTATTTCCCCAACTCCGTCTGCTTGGAATAAGAACAATCCCATCAGATCTCCCTAGCCGACCTTCGCTAGTCCCGGAACTTCACCGGAACATATATCCCCGGGCCTTGATGTCTGTCACATGGAAGGTGCACGGCCTATTGGTGCAGAAATAAGACTATTCCCGCATGCCCTTGTTATCAGTATGTCCAGCTTATTCCATCGTGTGGGAATAAGACCAGAAATAGTCTCTAAAGAAGTTTGTAGGCTACACATTCCTCTACAGTTTTCGAGGCGAGCACTGTCAGTCTGCAGGGTAGTTCCCTACCCCTTGTACCCATTACTCTGTGATCACAACCCATCTGGCTATACCGAGACCGTATACCAGTCCTTAGAAATAAGCCCATACTGTAATCCGACTATTCCTGAAACGTGCAAAATGTGCGGTGTTTAGGTATAGACGGATTCCAGACAGTTCACTGACATCACAGCAGACCTCACCGTGTATGGGCTATGACACAAGTGTGGAGAGAGGTGGATCAGAAGCAGATGCTGCATCAAACAGAGGTAAGCAACACTCAAATAGCAACACTCAACCAAAACCCGTACACTTTTTCGGAAACAGCTATAAGTCTTCTTCAATAATTGATTTTCTTTTTCAGCTAACATCAATATTGTAGGCGTTGAAGAAGAGCGATGGCGATTATTTCCCATTCCTTCAGCCAGTGACATTGTCCTTTGTATATGACCCAGATAATTGTGGTGGTGCCCATGGCTTATCCTCCATTGCTAACCCCGTGTCCACCTTGTCCATCATACCATCTGCATCCTCTTCCAATCCATCTACCTGTTTCTAGCACGATGTCATCGACTACTGGCCCTTTGCCTGCAGCAATGTTCAACAGGTCCTCGTTTAACAGTGGCAATATCCCTATTCACAAGGGCCTGAACATTCTGCAATCAATGTCCAATATCTGGGGTAAATATCAGTAGTCTCTTTGCATAGGCGGACCAGCTACCCCATATACCCTCACATGCACTTGTTTGAAGCCTACAGATTTCGGTTCAGACCCATGTTCTTTCATAACCTTCTTACTCGATTATAGCCACTCATTCCGCATGGACTTTGGTTTACTTGGACCCACATTCCTTCACAACCTTTGTACTCAATTATACACTCTCATTCCTCACATCATTGCTCCCACTTCTTCTGTATCTTACTTACATTCAATCTAATGATTGCTCTACACTTCTGAAAGCTTTTGAGATTGGTCCCCACACATCAAACCCGATATGGGCACATCAAAACGTGACTTCCGGGGCTCCGAAAGTTGTAGCAAGCTGTTTGGCCGTCACATTTTCTTCTTTCTTCTGTACCACCACACTCCCCGCCACCGTGCCACCCGACCCCTCCTCTTGAATGTGATCAAGATCCTGCATCTCTTTGCATGCTGCCTGCTCCCCCCCTCCTCGCCACTTATTATCATGTCTTGGCACGATGTGTGCCCTGTTGCATGCGTTGTTGATACCTACCAACATGCCATACTATTTGGGTGGCATTCCAGGCTACTACGGCTGTACCCTACAGTATGTACACACCCACCTCTCTCATATATCCCCATCCCCTACTGGCGCGTCTTGTCGCGCCTTGACATGTCCGTTCCTACTTCGCACCTGTAGACACCACCCACCACCTGATATACCAGGCAAGACTATACATGAACGTTGCCTGGTATTTCAGGGAAAATCGAGTTCCATGGAAACACCTCCACGACATCCATCCGCGCCAAATTTTGGCAGAAACACCACTTTCCACTGTTTCCACCACCCTTATCGACCCTTCATTAGCAGGTCAGTAAATTTGTTACCCTTATAAAAACTTCCACCACATCCACCAAATGGATTTTTTGACTGGGAACGTCTCCACCACATCCACCAAAATGGGGTCAGTGCAATTTTGTGACCCGGAATGCTTCCACCATATCCACCAAAACGGGTCAGTAAATTTTGTGACCCCTGTAAATTCCACCACATCCACCAAAACAGGTCAGTAAATTTTGTGACCCCTGTAAATTCCATCGCATCCACCAACGAAGGGTCAGTAAATTTTGTGGCCCATACAAATTCCACCACATCCATCAAGCAGGGAGTCACTATATCCGAGTCACACATCCACGTGGTATCTCCACCACGTGATACTTCCACCCCATCCACCACCTGGGCAGTCCTGGGGGTATTTCGGCATACCAATGCACGTGACTTCTGGTGATCCTTCCACCACATCCATCTCCTCGCCGAGGACCTATTCCGGTATTTCCGTGCACGTGACACTTCCACCGCATCCACCACTGCTGGCAGTGTAGTAGGGTATTCCAGCATACATGTGCACGTGACTCCTGTCAATCCTTCCACTGCATCCACCTGCTCACCAGCGACCTGTTTTGGGATATTTATGCACGTGACACTTCCACCCCATACACCACCAGCTGGTGGGCGTATTCTAGCACGCTGGTCTTCCACCTCATCCACCAGTTGCGAGGTGCATTGCACATACACGTGAAATGTATCTTTCCATCCACCTATATTTTTGTATATCCATATACATGACGCTTCCACCAGCTAAGGTAGCAGACAAGCCTTAATGACCAGATAGCCTTGAATTGACTTTTCATTAAACCAAAATAAAAATCCTGGCTCAATGATGTTCAGGCCCACCCACCCATAGTCAAAGTTTGTATAAATACGAGGAACTGCGAGACTAGTTCTGAAATGCTTAAACTTGTTTCTCAACATAAATCCTTCGAAATTTTTGAGAACATTCTTCAAATACATTGACAGAAGACTATGGTAACCATGCTTGTCTGTCCACTACCTTATTTCGATATGGCTTCCACCGCATCCACCATCTGGCCCTTCCATGACATCCACCATCGAACACTATATTTTCATGTTTCCACCACATCCACAAGGCTTATTCACATCCATCAGACCAAGAAATTCAATCCCATTGTACGAATATCGGCGTTACAGCGTATGTAGTTGTGAGTAATTTTTTTTTTTCAAAACGGGCGGCGGCAGCAGCAGAGCGTATGAGGATCCCCAGGGCAAGCCAATGGATGCAGCAGGGTAGGCGAAGGGAGCGGGAGGGACTACTCAGATTCAGAGTCCGACCCTGACCCCGAACCCCCGTCGAACTCGTCGCTGTCCTCGCCCTCCACCTCAGTAAGGGTCTTGGACGGCTTGGGGGGCTTGGAGGGGCCAGCAGTGCCTGTGTTGGCAGCAGCCATCCATTTGGCAGCCTTCCTAGCCTGCCTGGCCTCGTACTCCACAGACCCCAACCTCGCTCTCTCTTCACGAGCATGCTGTTCCGTTTTCCGGTGTCGGATATACCACTGCTTGTTCTGGTAAGACAGCACAGGGTCATCGAGGTCAGGGGTCGGGGTGCGCTCGTGGGTGGGTGGGGCGGGGTCTATGACATCGACGGGGACAATGGTTTTGCCCTGCCCAACATTCTTGAAGGCAGGCTTCGGCTGGGGACGTGGGGGAGGGGTGGAGGAGGTAAGGTGCTGGAATGGCGCGCGCTTGACCTTCTTCGACTTGGAGTCCTCAGACTCCTCCTCGTCGTTGTTGAGTGCTGCCTTCCTCTTGCGCTTCCTCTTGCCATCAGTCGTCGTCTTCTCCACCACCTCCTTCTCCTTCTCCTTCTGTCTCCTTCGCCTTCGCCTTCCCTTTCGCCTTCCCCTTCCCCTTCCCCTTCGCATTCCCCTTCTCCCCACCCTCGGACACCTTCTTCGCCTTTGCCTTCTTCTTTGGCTGCTCTTCCACCACATCCACCACTTCCCCTTCCACCGCATCCACTGCTTTCCTGGCCTTTTTCTTGGCCGGCGCTTCCACCGCATCCATCCACTCCACCACTTCCTCGTCTGTCATGTCCACCATCTCGATTATTTTACCATTAACAAGTTTTAAGGGTCTTCGACTTCCGCTTCCTGCTCCCACGAGCAATCTTGCTCGGGCCAGCTGCCACTGGCTTGTCTTCATCCCCCTCTTCCGCCTCCCTTGCCTTCACCGCGTCCCGCTTGCTCTTCCACATCTTGTAGTTCTTCTCCTGCCCGGGGAACTCTTGCAAGAGACGGTGGTGCTCGTCCTCCGCATTGTCGCACCAGCCGGCCGTCCCCGCCTTGAGTCTGTCCCACATGGTGTTGATGGTGTCCGCCCCACCTGTGCCAAGGTTGGACGTGGCGACCCAGGGCATGTTCTCAACCCATCCAAAGAACCGCACCCCCATCCCGGCCTCGATCTTCTCGCGCACGTTCTTGTACTCCACCGGAACGGTTGTTGTCCCAAACATCTCGTCTGCTCAATCATCAGCTGCATTCGCTGTTTTATCAAGGTGAAACGAAGACTCACTCAAGCTCGATCGGATCATTTCGGCTACTTGGGCCCTTTTATTCTGCCCCTTTGGCTTCACCGCCTTGTCCAATGATGCCCAGCGCTGGAACGTCAGCAGAAGTGCTGTTGTGGGCATCTTGAGGATGTCGGGAACGAACTGGCCTGTGGCGGAATTGCAGTAGAGGCTGGGGGTAATGGTATCGTTGACACTTGCACCGGCGATGACAAAGAAGGACCGCGCGCCCGTGCGTTGCTCCAAGGATTGCATCTATTCCACAGTTAGCTTCCACCACATCCACCTTCCACCGCATCCACTCACCTCCTCGAAGATCTTGTCGCACGTAAACGTCACGTCCTGTGCAGCGGCACGTTTGGTGACGCGCTTCCCGCTCTCACGCTGCTCATCAAACGCAATGAAGTCGGCCTTGAGGGCCTTGAGCTCGTCCTCGGTCCAGGCATCTGCTGGCTCGTCCTTGATGATTGCCTTGACCTGGTGCATGTCAAGGCGCTCGCCCGGTGGCTTGCCTTTTTCAATGTCAGTCAAGAGGTGAATGGAAAAAGCAATTAAAAAACGAACCCTCGTTCAGCTCGGCCATTCGCCGCCAAACCTTCGCCTTGAACTCATCGTACCCCCGCTTTTTCTTCAACTTCCCCGAGCTCCCCATCATGGCCTTGACATCCTCGAGGGGCACGCCATGCGCAGTTGACAGCTCCGCCGCCTTTGCAGCTGCATCGGCAAGCCAAGCCTCCAAGGCCTTGGCCACAGCACCGCGTGCATCCTTCCGCTGCTTCCTCCACAGCTGGAGGGTGTTTGCTATGGCAGCCGCCTTTCCCCTGTCCGGCTCGGCGGCACCCACGTCGTCATCGTCGCTGTTGTTTTCGAGGTCGAGGGGGTCTTCGTCGCTATCATCTGCCCCGTCCTCCTCTGCAATCTTCTTGGGGGGTGGAGGCGGGACAGGCTCCTCTGCGGGTGCCTTGGGAGGCGGGGTAGAACTCTCCTCCCCCTCCTTCACCGGCTTCTTGGGAGGTGGGGGCGGGACGGGCGGCGGGTCTGGCAAACCGGTGGTGCGCTCCTCCTCCACGGGCATCTGGGGAGGCGGGGTGGGACTCTTCTCCCCCTCAACTGGCTTCTTGGGAGGCAGGGGCGGGACGGGCAGTGGGCCTGGCGAACCGTTGGGGCGCTCCTCCACGGGCACCTTGGGAGGCGGGGCAGGACTCTTCTCCCCCTCCTCCACTGACTTCTTGGGAGGCGGGGGCGGGACGGAAGTCTGCGGGGGCGGGACGGGCAGCGGGCCTGGCGAACCATTGGGGTGCTCCTCCTCCATGGGCGCCTTGTTAGGCGGGGAAGGACTCTTCTCCCCCTCCTCTACGGGCTTCTTGGGAGGCAGGGGCGGGACAGCAGTCTGCAGGGGCGGGACAGGCAGACTTTGCGCACCACTGGGGCGGTCCTCCTCCACAGGCTGTTCGGAGGGCTGCTTGGCGAGCTTCTCGGTATGCGGGGGTGACTTGTCACGCTCCTCGTCCTCGGGGACGCTCTTTGCGCGCTCCCCGTGCTCTGTAGTTGAAACATCAGTAAAATGATTTTCATGTACAAAAAAAAAATAACCTTTGTCCTCTTCGCCCAGCTCATCGGGCTCATCATCCTCCTGTGCTTCGGTGTCGTCCTCGTCCTCCGATTCCACGGCCACTGCCAATTCAACCGGTGGGACCGAGTGTTCATGTTTCCTTTGGGATGCCGTTTTGGGTTTGGGGGCTTTTGGGGCTTTTGGGGCAGGCTTCAGTGCACCCTTGCTGCTGGATTTGTCGTGTTTGGACTGGGAGCGGGTCGCGCGTGCAGGTGAGTGGTCAGGGGACTCCGCACCCCGGCGAGATCGGGTCGGGGGCACGTTGGGCTTTCGGCCGCGGGCTGCGGCGCGTGGTGGCATTTTCTAGGATGGATTTTATTATCTTAATACAAGAAATGGCTAAAAAACACGTACCTTGGTGGGATTAAATCGAGTGGCGTGGATGTGATGGAGGGAATGAGAGAAATTTGTCTAAGGCCACTTTCCCATCACGTGTATCAAGCACCGGCATCCCAGCGCCGGCTTCCACCGCATCCACCTTCCACCGCATCCACCCCATACTTGCAAAGCAACTTTCACATCTTGGACTTCCACCGCATCCATGGTTGCCAAAATTCGATATATTTGTTGTTGGTATACTTTATACATATATTACTGCCAAGAAAAAAAGTAGCACGAACATGAGACAGGTGGTGGCATACAGAAAGTTCAATCGTCCCCATCTGACTCAACCTCATACACCAACCGCCCATCCTGGAATTCCTCAGCATCCGAATCCTCTGCCAACCCATCCAAAATACGCAAGACTTCACGGAGCTCGAGGAGGAGATGGTCTCGGCGGCGACGCCGCGCCATATCGGAGAGGTGGGTCCAATCGGGAGGGTCGTGACCGAGCCACATGTCGGAGGCACGCTCTGCCTGCGATATGAGTGCAGCTTCGGCACGAGGGAATCCAGAAGCAAAATGGGTGGCCTGCTGAGCATCCTCCGTTGTCAGAAGCTCTGCAGGCCCCCTTGAGGACATAGCGGTGAACTGGGCAAGTGCTGAAGTGAGGTCACTGTGGACAATGGCCCTGCCTCCAACAGCATAGTAGACAGTGGATGCGGGGGGGGCGAGACGAGGTACCATGCCCGATCATGGGGATGGGTGAAGCCTGGCAAAGGGATGGTGTGCTGGGTGTGCTGGGTGCAGCCTGGTGACGGGATGGTGTGCTGGGTGCTCCAGTCGTGTAGGCAGGGGGAGCAGCCCTTGGCGCAGGACGGGGGTGATTGGGTGTCGACGGGGTTGCCAGATGTGAGTAATAGTATGGGGGAGCCGACATTGATGTGCAGAAGAATGATCAACACTGTCATGTGATTACGCTTGCACACGAACTCATGTGATTACCCGGCACCACCAAATTTGGTGTATTTCCACCGTGTCCACGGACACCAGACTACACTCAACTAAGCAGATCTCAAGGTCCTCCTCAATCAGGAGAATGCGGTTCTAATCGGGACTACCATTGATGAGCTCGTTCGGCATCATCCTTCTCTGAAAGCTCCTGTTTTCGACGCCTTGAAAGCGACTTTGAGCAAGATTGAGATTCTCGGGCTACAGGTAAATGTACCCCTGGGTACTATCCCGGCGAGTGACTGGGACCTCATCCGGCTTTGGTACATACAGTGCTTCAGCAACACGCCCCCTTTTCTCATCCTCTTTCATCTGCTGGTAAAGCGCCCACTCAACCTCGTAGTCCACTGGTGTGCAGTTCTTCTTGCGAGACCCCTCGCTGCGGTAGCTGGCTTCAAGACGTCTGAATCTCTTCTTCCAAGCACGATGGACACGGTTGCTGGAAGAGATTGGGTATAAGTGGTCAACCAGATTATGTATAATTTATTCACCGTTCCTCATATTGGGCACGCGCCTCTTGAGCAAACTCTGCACGCAATTTAGCCGCAGAAGGGTCACTCTTGGTCTCTTCTCGGAGGCTGTAGCACGTATATAACTCAACATTAGGTGTTAGAGGGTGCAAAACATACCGAGCCATAGAAATGCGGCCTTTCCTTGCTATTGCTTCGCTCTTCCTGAATCAAATGTGAGCTGAAACATGCCCCAGGGTCCTTAGTACTCACTTCTGACGATATTTGGCACAAGCGAGACGTCTGGCCGCAGGCGTACGAGATGGCGAAACTTGTGTTTTTGGGTGTTTTTTGCGCTCACTGGGGCTGAATTTAATATTAGAGAGCTTAGTTTTGGGCCAGGGGGGTAATAGGTACACGTACCTGTCCATTGGTTCCATAATCTTGATGATTGAAGAAATTTGTGTCGTGGTTTGAGACAAAGGATGGGGTACGTTTGGGCAAATAAACCCAAATCTGGGTCATTTCATGTTCCGAAGATAAATTTCTGAATAAATGGCGCAAAAATCTAGATTTTAATTGGGGCATACCTTTAAGTCGAAAGAACAATTCTGCCTCCTCCCAATTGCGATATTGGTTGTAGTGAAGAAGAGGCATCGGGTTTTTGGGGCCGATCAGTGGGACGAGTTAGCGATCAGGCCGGGACGAGTTAGTGATCATGTAGCCAAGCTTAGATATTCAAAGATTCAGCGTGGATGCGGTGGATATTCATTAGATTTCCACTCAAATCCCTTACAAACTCAGGTGGAGACGGTGGAAGTCATTAGAAAAATATGATTAACTGACAAATACAAAATCGAAAGTAATGTAGCTAGTTTGCAGCCCGGAGTTCGTCTATAGTAGAGTACAAGCCAGCCCCAGCCTCTGCCCGTGCAAGCCCGAGCTCCTTCTCCTCCTCCGCCTGCTCTGCACTGAGGGACGCGAAATACTCCTCCTCTGTCTTAAAGTCATGCTCAACCCAGCGGAACAGCCCTCCCGCGGTGTACTGGGTGAACGAGTAGCGGTGCTCCTTGCGGCCGATGGGAATATTGGAGTGGTAGATGGCGGCACTGGGGATGAGGATGGTGCAGCCAGGGGGGAACTCAATGACGAGCTTGCAGTCCATAGGACAGATGGCTGCCCGTCTTGTAATCGAAATCCCCGAGGGCGGTGATGGCGCACAACCCAAATGCGAGATTGGCAAAGTCACGGTGGCTGAGGGCACATGTGCGAGGGCCGAGGTTTGAAGGTACAGGCAGAAAAAATGCCGTTCTTGAAGGGGCGACAGAGGTGGGTGTAGCGAGCGTACAAGAGGGTCATGTATATAACATAGAAGTCGAAAAGCCGCGGTGCCCAGTTAGCAAAAACACCTGCGAAACAGTTAATAAGGCGAAATGAGTGGTGGACTGTGGCATACCGGTGTTCTCCACTCCGTTGACGAGCGCTCCAGGACACTTCGACCACCACCCATGAGTCGCCCTCGGTGAGCTGTGGGAAGTTTCCGTGCCGGTGGGAGCAACGCTCCTCCGAAACACAGCAGTCCCGGAGTGCCGCCTCCATGGCAGCAACAGCGGGGTCATGAACATCGCGCATGAAATTGGGGTCATCTGGCATGCCACCAAAGACGGCGCAGACTTTCTGGGCAGTGTCCACGATCGGTCTGCTGGTACTGGAATAGAAGATGAGAGAAAGGGATATAAGGGGAGATGAAGGACGCACGGGCCACGGTAGGGAATATACTGGAAGCCCTGGAACGGCGCTGGGGCCTAAGAAGTCTGGGAGACGGTGGGTCGGGGCCACACCGTCTTCCACCATGCCTGCCTCCTCCTCCTCCTCGCACACACCGTCGTCCCGGTAGCCGATCCATCCGGTAGAGGCGATGTGAACCTTCCTTATCTCGATGAGGCCTGGATGGGTGACAGGGGTTTGGTGAAGTGACGGGGATGACGGGGGCGCGCATCGAGGAGTATGTCGGTCTTGAGCTTGGTGGTAGCTCGCTGCGCATTGCGTTTGCGCTTCGACTGCGCCTTGTCACGCCTGGCGGCCAGTGGGGAGCGGTGGAGACGGAGGGGGTGGCACTGGAGGTGGAAGCTGTGGAGGTGGAAGCCGTGGCTGGAACCCAGGTTAAGGGCGACAGTGAGAGACAGTGCTGATAGCA